>CM070648.1:8102500-8560000 GCA_036346575.1 Dendrocalamus sinicus
AGTCGAACCTCGATCCTCTAACCTAGTCATAAGTGAACAGTGCCAAACAGAGTGAGCGAAACTGCAAATCGCGCAGAACGGCAGAAGTACTACTTGGAACAGTAGCACTATTTTGTACTATAGCAATTACGCTATAGTATTTAATCGAACGAACTGAGATTCCTAAAACAAGGACTCTATACTTCTCTAACTTATAGGTGCGTTTCTCTCAATTGTGGCATATGTCTGTAGCTGATGACTTTTAACTCTAACATAAGTGTTTGTACGAACGAATCGAATGTCGATAAGTCAATAAGCCGCTTCAAAAATATTATCCCGATAAATCGCTTCGAAATGGCAATAGAGAAGCTGTCCTGTTTGTTTGTTCACATGAAGCAATAAACCATAAGCTATAGGCTATAAAGAACGGGCCTGCATCAAAGGATCTCAATCCCTCTCGATCTCAACTACTAGCAAGTACTCCTTAATTTTTTTACTTGACTTTCTAGAATCTGTGCCATCAAACTTTCTAAAATTTGACCACAAATAAATTAAAAACTAGTTAGATTGGCTATACAAAAATTATATCATTAGATTTATCATTAAAAATATTATCATAATATTACAATTTTATTAGTATATGTTAGTATAAAGTTAGAAAAAATAGTGGTAAAAGACGCACCTTGAAGATCGCAAAAAATCAAAAACATCAAGTGAAAAAGAATGGAGGGAGTAGTAGTACAGAGGAACCTTTTTTGACTGTCCACGTATCTAGAATTATAGTAATGTTTTTTTAATTTTGGCCCCCTAATACTCGTTTTTGAAAAATGGCCCATTCTCCGAGCTCGAATGGTGCGACAAGCAACACGTGTCACCTGCCACGCCCCTAACTCGGCAGGAGGCGAGCTGAGTGGCAAGCCAAGTTCGCATGGGAGGATAAGCGGCAACATGACAGCAGGCGAGCCTAGGCAGCTGCTGAACCACCCCTACTCGGCAGGCTACTATCGAGCTGCTGCAACTTGATAGCCAGATGGTTAGCAAGCGGGCAGTGGCGCGTGGGCAGGAGGCTAGTAAAAAATGTATGTGGGAGTAATTAGGTGAATTCCTGTGGAAGGAAGTAAAAAACACGTGCTTTGATTTAATATTGCTAAAAATGTATATTTTTGTACTAACAAATTCCATTTATGACTATTACAACGGGTACAAAGCATTAATGAGTATGTAATTAAGTTCACCATGCTTAGACTGAAGAGCTGACACTGAACGCAGTAGCGGGTCAAGGGTTGCCCCATGTCTGCTTTGGCAGCGAAGCTGGTCCTGAGGGAAGGTCAGCCTAACGAAAGAGCATCATACGTTACGCAAGTTATATTGCGATGGTGGCTGAGTGGGAGCAGGTACACCACAATTTTGATTGGACCCAATCTCTTGCATACTGAACATCTACTACACCCAGTCCTCCCATAATTACTAGCGTCCCATGGAGGGAAACACGTTTCATTAATATAGGATCGAGTACAGCAAGGGAGGTGAATGATTGTCGCCGTTTTTTGAAACCTACAACCAAAACTCAAACCAGAAGAAAAACAATCTAAACATAAGATATAGATTCTGATTGCAAGATGCTCGACTGCTCGATCACTTCTTCGATCGCTCGATTTGCACGTACTAAAAATCCTCTATTTTCCAGGCAGCAATTCGACACTTTTGCACGTGATCGAACTCTTCTTCCGCTCAAACGCTTCGACACCAATGTGCTCTGCTCGGAACGAGAACAATTCGAAGATAACACCGTGCTCTCCTTAGTTGGATTGAATCGACAACTGAAGACACTATGCTCGTAGCACGCAAGATCGTGATGTGTCAGCACACTGTCGAGGACACATGAAAACAATGCTCAGAAAATATGCCACCGACACCGACTAACTTCTTCGGAATAGATTTGATCTTTTATTCTAAAACATGTTATGTGGCTACAAAATACTATCAGAAGCACCCGTAAAAGCCTTTCCGATGAAAGCCCTCAAAACTTGGTCACGTTAACCATTAGCCTCTTCCTTCTTTTATAGGCTAACATCCTAAACCATGTCCGCCTCAAACATGAACACACAACTCTATCTCTTTGAAAAATCAAGAGACCTGAAACTCTTCCATACACGGGTGTTAACCAATTTCTAACTCTTCCCATTTATGGACTCGCTCCACAACTCCTAACTCAATACGTGACAAAGCCTCTAGGACGGCACTTCCTGTATCTTCATCATGCCTCATCAACTCTTGTGTCGAAGCCTCCAGGACTGCACTGTCCGTAGCTTCTTCACGAATCACCACCTTTAATCTCCATGTGCTCCAGCGTGAGCCCAACTACCTCGCGTGACATTCTCGACCGACTGCACCTCAGATTTTTCCATCCTAGTTTGGTCCTCCTTATCACCGACTATGATTATCTCCACGCTAACCTACACATGCAAAGACCAAAGAATGTTTTTCCTAGCACAAGTTCTCCCAACTTGACCGTCATCAGCCCAAACACATAAACCACAACCTCAACCATCATTAACTACCAACCAGATCATCCATGACCACACATTCAATCGCTTTCCAAATATCAGCCTCAGACAACTCATTACGACCGGCTACATCCCCCATGCGAAGTCTGGTCGCTAGCTCATCTAGTACTCAAAAACACAAGTACTCGGGAATTCCTATCACTCCGCTCAGAACATTCGCAAAACACAAGCATCGTAGCACTCCCAGTCTACAACTACCAACCATCAACTAATTATTGTTCTATTGACCACCGAGCACTGAGCTGGTACTGTAGCAAAGACTACCGACCGGTCCACTGAAGCTCACGACCCATCAGATGAGTACTCAAGGTACTTGAAGATCATAAGAATTGAATTACTCGAAGCCTACGAAAACTAACCAAGAAGCCTACGACAACCGATCACAGAGCCTAAGACAACTGATCACAAAGTTTTTGACTACCGACCGCAAAGTCTACGACTACTGATCACAAAGAATAGACCAACGATCACCAACTAGGTACAATAACTACGACCATCGAAAAGCACTGTAGATATGACCATCGAAAAGCATTGTAGTCATGTCCATCGAAAATCACTAGAGCTAACGAGCTTACGACCACCGACCGGTTCACTGTTGCTTACGACCGGTTCATTGTTCGAGGTCAAAGTCTACGATTACTTGCCGTGGTCATTCTATAGTGATCGAAATGCCATGGTCGAAATGCCGTGGTTGAAGTGTTGTGATTAAAATGCCATGGTCGAAATGCCTACTGACCAGACCTACTATCTTGAAAACTCCGACAACAATAGCGCATCAACCAGAATTTTCACAAACACAAATTTCAATGAAATCCAAATGTCAATTATTCATCATCACTCGTTGCGTGACCACCACATGATCTAACAATCTCCTTCTTAATGAATACATTGACACAACATCAAAAACTCTTGAATGAGTAAATTTGTGAAAGGAAAAAATTCAAATCTACATACCACAGCCACAAGAACACAGAGAGCATAGACCATAGCAGAAAGCACAAAAAGCTTAGAAAACTCAGCCGAAAGCTCCGATAACTCCCCCTCAACACTAGAGAGCATTTTTTTTAATTTTTTCTCCTCCCTAGACTCTCAAAAAATTCTCTCCCTTTTTTCTAATTTCTCCCCCTTTGGCAATGAAATCATCAAGTGCTCCAGAGAAAGGATAATTATAAAATGGAGCAATGAAAGTAAACATCCAGAAGCTTTGTAAATTATCCAAGTCACTGTGCATTGAACTAAGAGAGTGTCCAAGCCATCCTTTTTTTAGTAGAGCCCCCCTAGATCATATAAAGTCATATACCACAAAGTAAGTCAAAACAAGTTTTTAGCATGATTAATCAAATTGGATTAATGACAGACATCTCGACCATAACCAAACTGATCTATAAATAGCATAAAGGGATATCACACCTAAAAGAGTAAGACTAAAAGTGAAGCAAACTTTAAATTTAGACGAGTTAGCAGTCTTATATAGCAACCTATTGCTTCGCACTCAATTTATAAGCATGTGGCATACTTGTAGCATACTTATTTTTATGATGCCATTTTTGTAGCAAAAATCTTTTACATGGTGACATACTTGAAACATACTTTTTTTTTCATTCGAGCACTTTTTGTGTCTTTTCTTTTGTTTACCCACGGTATGCTTGAAGTATACATCTTTTTAATCTTTTTTATTTATATAACATGCCAACTTGAGTGAACATAAAAAGGGTT
Organism: Dendrocalamus sinicus; assembly: GCA_036346575.1. NCBI lineage: Eukaryota > Viridiplantae > Streptophyta > Magnoliopsida > Poales > Poaceae > Dendrocalamus > Dendrocalamus sinicus. The sequence continues at coordinate 8,106,763 of CM070648.1, forward strand.
GTAATATAAAACAAACGAGCATCATAACCAAGTTTTAAAATAAGACTCACAACCAAACTAATCCTTTTAGATGCATATCACAAAGTGCTATCTATATCAATCTAGTAAAGATATTCCACCATGTCATATTTTAGTTCATGTATAGTACATTGATTACAACCTGTCATGATTACAACTACATAGTAGATGAGTACATATGATAAAGGCAACTCTGCTACACATTTGTTTTCAATGACTTGGACTGATGTATTTTTTTGACAAGCATAATAAACAAAGGTCCTGAGACATCTAAGAACAACAAGCTTCCCCTCAGAATAACCCCAAAAGATTCAAACACACCCAATTCACTTTGCAAAAGACCAAACAAGAAGAATCAGACGATTTTGAGAGGAAAAGAGCAAACTTAAAAGGAACAAAATCAGGTATAGGACAGCATCGCCTTTTCCACATTGTCTAACCAAAAGGTGAAATCTCTTGGAAGCCATCAAAGAAAGTGAGGCATCAAGTGTTCCAGTTAAGCAATGATGTAAAAGACTAGAACCCAATCAAGTGCATATTCTCTATCCAACGTTAGCTAGTCTTATATCAAAGAAGACATCGGTCTTATAGTATTGGCGTTAGTGAGATAAGATTTAGTAATCCAGTACTGTGACACATGACAAACAGAAGCAACAGCAGGCAATGATAATAATTTAAGTGAAGTATTAGCCTCAATCAAATTCCAGTCAAAACGTCGTTGAAAAGCCTGTCTGACTGTCGACCAGTCTGAGTAAGTAGAAAACACTGGTCGAAATCGATCCGAGCGCCTCTATAAAGCTGGTCAAAACGTTGATCCGACCATGGAAAAAAGTTGGTCTGACTAGTCTGAACATCAACCGGTCTGATTGAGTAGAAAGCACTGGTCATTGAAACGCTGGTCGAAACTCTGGTCTGACCACGCTGTTTTGACCACAGGAGAAAGATGGTCTAACTGGTCCTATTGCAAAACTTCCAACCCTGCAGAAGGTTGATTAGAGGGAGCAAAGCGATAACCTACAGATGATTCATTAGATTGAGCAAAGTGACAACCCGCAAACGACTGATTAGAGCGAGCAAAGCGAAAATAAGGAGTTTGCACAGACTCTACTCGAGGCCGCTTCCTTAACTTGCCTTTCTTTTCTTTCTTCGCTTTTTAGAAGCAAAATTGAACCAAATGACCATCTCTACCACAATGAGTGCATTGATATTTGACTTGATGAGTGATCGTATCACCCGACTTCATAGTACCCACTTTTGTAGAGGAGTCCTTTGCTATACCAGTAGATGTAAACATAATTTATATTGGTTCAGATTTTACTTCAATTTTTTTAGGTTCAAGAAGTTTAACTAGCTTAGGAGGATTATTCTTAGCTTGCTCAATAAAATTGAATCATAGATCACGATTTTTCACACATGTTTTTAGTGATCTAGGATCATATTCAGATTTTTCTTGCCAAAAGAAAACATTTCTAAAGTCTCATTAAGGTACTTATTTTCTTTAGCCAATGAGGGACAATATAAGAACTTAACAGATTCATTAGCAAGATTTTTAGAAATACTAGACAGAAACAATCTCTTCTTTTTAGCAAAATCATTAAGTTGTCTAGTCAGTACTTCTATTTCAGTGTTAAGCTTAGGGCAATTTGAGCAATACAAGTTTTCATTATAAAGTATTTGCTGAATAGATTCCTAAGATGCATTAACTCTAGCTTTTAGCAATTTACAATTAAAGCAAGTTTTAGATTGAGCATTTGAAATACTTGACTCTAAACATGTAAAGAACTAGACTTGACCTTTTCAATTTCATCATTAATCAGTTTTAATTGTTCATCATAAGAATCATGTGTCAATCCCAATTCATCAAATTTATCAGTTACATTACTAAGTTGAATTAGATTTGATGTATTAATTGATCCAGCAGTTTCTAACTCAGAGTGTAAAACTTAATAAAACTCATATGATTTATTATTAGGAATAGAATCTCTAAGTCTATCAATCTTAGAATTCAAGCTTTCAACAATAAAAATATTTTCTTTCAATTTTTTTTGTCTTTTTCAATTCAATAGCAAGTCTAATCAAAGCATCTTCAAGCTCATCATACGGCGGTCTTACCTCATAGGGATCATTGTAGTCGCCGTTGTTATTATTATTGCTTGCCATGAAGCACATACCCGTGAAGTCGTTGTTCTTCTTTTTATAAAGATCAAGAACTTAACGCAGCAGCTTCTCTAATGTCATACCAACCTCGCTCTAATACCACTTGAACAATCGAGTATAGCAATCAAAGGGGTGAATGATTGTCGCCGCTTTTTGGAACCTGAAACCAAAACACAAATAGCAAAAAAGCAATCTAAACACAAGATATAGAATTCAACTACAAGACGCTCGACTGCTCGCTCAATCGCTTAGTGTTTGATCGCTTGTTCGGTTCAATCACTCGATTTGCACGTACTTGAAATCCTCTATTTTACAGGCAGTGATTCGACACTTTTGCATGTGGTCGAACTCTTCTTCCGCTTGAATGCTTCGACCGCTTGAATGCTTCAACATCGATGTGCTCTGCTCAGAACGAGAACAAGTCAAAGACAACACTGTGATCTGCTCGGATGGATTAAATCAATGACTGAAGACACCATGCTCATGGCATGTAAGATTGTGATGTGTTAGCACGCCATCGGGGACATAGGAAAATGATGCTTAGAAAACACGCCACCGATGCTGACTAACTTCTTTTGGAATAGATCTGATCTTTTTATTTATAAAACATGTTTTGTGGCTACTATTGCCCTCACAAGCACCTCTAAAAGCCTTCTCGATGAAAGCCCTCAAAACTTACTCACGTTAGCCCTTAGCCTCTCCTTACTTTTATAGGCTAACGTCCCAAACCGTGTCTGCCTTAGACACGAATGAACAACTCTATCTCTTCCAAAAATCAAGGGACCCGAAACCCTTCTGTACATAGGTTTTAACTAATCTCTAACTCTTCCCAGTTTTGGACTCTCTCTACCACTCCTACTCAACACGTGACGAAGCCTCGAGGACTACACCTCCTATATCTTCATCACGCCTCATCAACTCCTATGTCAAAGCCTCCAGAACTACACCTCCTGTAGCTTCTCCACGCATCATCTCCTCTCGTGTCAAAGCCTCCTAGACCGCATCGCTCGTAGCTTCTTCACGAATTACCACCTTTGATCTTTACATGCTCTAGCATGAATCCGACCACCTCACATAACATCCTCGATCGCCTGGATCTCAGATTTCCCTATCTTACTCTCGGTCCTCTTCGTCACTGATTATGATCGTCTCCACGCCAACCTACACATGCAAAGACCAAAGAACGTTTTTCCTGGCACAAGTTCCGGTGCGTACGTGTCATACTACACCTCATAGTCTCAGATAGGGGAGTCGATATCAGTGCCTGTGGAGTCTTGTGTGTCAAGTTGTCTCTGTGACGAGGACAGAAATAGAGTGCTCCCTTATCCCTGCCCCCCGGTGAGGATGGTCTAGGCTCGGGCTATCTCCGCGATGAAGATGGGAGTAGAGTAGTATCGGCGCGAACGCCCTGCATGAAGACAACATGCAAGAAAAGCAAAAAATAATGTACTTACTGATTGCAGCAAATTATCAAATCATTAAACTAGAACAGTGTGCTGCACAGTGCGCCGACGAGATAGGATGTGCGAGCAAAGCTACCAATGGACGATGCAGTGACTCATCGCCCCCAGGATAAATATGTAGCTAGAACAGCTACAACTGATGGCCCCAGTGTGTGTTTGGCATTCTCGTGCATGTTGTGGATGGACCCTAGCAGTCATTTGATCCTACCGACCATCCACAGTGCAATGCGGCTCCACTCCCAGACATGATGGGGTGCAACCCATCGACCTGCAATGCCAGATGAAACATGTTAGGCATGTATGCTCGAATAGAAGGATACAAGTACGAACTTTAAGCCATTTACCACTTCGTCTTGCCGTGCCGCACGGTGTCGATCTAGGCCAAGTGCCAGTCTGTCGGTATGCATGGCCTACAAGGGGGCTGCACAGGGAAACACGTAACTCTGCAATAGGTTTGCAGCACATACCACTCTAAGTACAAGCGGTACGTGTCTAAGTCGTATGGCCTTCACTCTTGCTCGACCTCCATCCTTGCCGACTGCTCTTAGATGTTCATCCACGGGGCCTGTGTCACCCTCCAATTGTTGCTTTCTGTCCATTCTTCGATTACGTGTGGAAAAAATAGGGGTACACTTCAGTGGAAAAGTAAAGCGGACACAAATGGTACACAATGAACCATACATAGCGAGGTAAAAAATAAATATATTTACAAGTGAACGTGGCCGAGTAGTGGTCGACACAGTGTTGGTGGCATCTGCTAGTGAAGCCTGAACTAATTCATAACTCGTTGTGGGGCGTACGGCTCCACCATGTGAGAGAAGACAAGGTGGTAGATCGTGAGCCAGTACTTCCTATCTTGCTCACACTGCTCTGACAGTCCAAAAGAAGCTGTCTTGGCGGTCTCGCTCGGTAGCAAATCAGCCACACTTTGCGCTTTTATATGCGCATGTGAACACAACGTAATTAACATGCTAATAAAATGAGAATACAATATCGCATCGCGTCAACGTGTCGTGTCATGTAATTATCCATGGGATCCCTCACGTCATCAGGAGGCAAACCACACGCAGACGCTCCCCCATGATTCCCTGGACCCGCTGCTCAATGCCCACGTGCACCTACTACCAATCGCCCACTTGCGCTAGCTACCAGCGAATCCTAGTTGATTGCTGAGCTAGGGCTGCTCGGCAGCGCCTGCACATCACCCTACCACGTGCCACCCCACCTACCGAGCTACGGTGCTGCGGCAGGTGGCACATGTCACCTGCCACACCTTTCGAGCTCGGGGAGAGGGGCATTTTTGCAAAAGAGGGTGCTAGAAGGCCAAAATTAAAAAAGATATTACAACAGTGCTAAATATGTGAACAGATCACCTTTTTCTCTTGGTGTGAGGGCTGTGTTTGTGGACCATGGCTCATGCACGAGGAATGGTCTTCGGTTTAGGGTCTGTTTATATTGACTTTTGTTTCTATACGCAAAAGCCAATACAAACGCTCTAATTTTATAAGTTGTTTATATCAATCACTACTATGTATTAGCTACTACTTTTCATTTTCACATATTATAATGTACTTTGTATTTTATTATATTACAATTCCGTAAGTCGCATAGTGCCTTTCGTTCCACTGTCTCTTTATATAATGCACTATTATTCATCAGTCACTACTATTTATCAGCTACATCTATCAGACACTACTATTTATAGCCGCAGTCAAAAATTATAAGTAAAAGCTAATATAAATAGACACTTAAATGCTCATGCACAGGGAATGATCCCCGGTTTATTTAAAACGGAGCACCGGCTCCTTCCCTTCCCAAGATGATACAAACCAGCAGGAAAGAGTCGGGCACAGTCAGTCTTCGTCAGAGTCCACACCCCATGCAGCTACCTCAGGATCAGGCTCAGGCTCAGGCGTGGCTCAGTTCCAAACGAAGTGATTCTGCCCTACTCTCCAACCCCAGACTCTACCATCTTTTATACTACTCTCTTAGTTCTTTTCTGATTTCGTTTGAAAAGATATGGCTGATTAACATGGCCAATTTCAATAGCCCATTTGAATTGGCTTTGTCCGGCTCTATTGGCCCTCCGCTACCACAAACCGCCTTCTCTTCATCGTCAATCAAGAATTCAGATCACATGATCAATAATCTCCATCTTAAGATGAATTCCACTTGTAACAAACAAAGAATTATCAAGAACTCCAAACAAAAAGAATCGTGCGCCAAAAATCCATATGATTAATCTATGGCACCAATCAAGTCTGTGTAAAAACTCAAACTTTAGTAACAGAAATTAGCTTTATTTACCATAAATCACCCTCTCTTTGCCATCAACCAAAAATTCGGATCACATAACCAACAAAAGCTATTGAAGCCAAAAGCCAGAAGCTCAAGCTGAAATGAACAGCACCTAAGAACAAGCTCAATGTCATGTTTGTTACTAAATTCCAAGTATGCGTTTATAACTGGAAATCTGATCCATTTGCACCGTATCATTGGTGTTAGACAGTTAGGTTTTTTCGGGCGTAGCTTTTGGCATTTAGCTTAAAATTTTAAATTCTTGCTATTCACGAGAGAGTATAAAGAGAAATATCTGATTTTGATCGATATAGATGAAGTCGAAATAATGATTACTACAATTAACTTATAACTTCAACTTAAAAAGATACTCTGTTTAAAAACTAATTACTGTAAAAAAGATAAGCCAAATACGCTAAAGAACCCACCCTTATCTTCGCAAAGAGAGACCGCGTAATGCTCGGAGGCTCTTATCTCCGTATCGTCTCAGACGCGTGCATTAGATCCACCGCATGGATATATATATATATATATATATATATATATATATATATATATATATATATATATATATATATATATATATATATATATATATATATATATATATATATATATATATATATATGTGTGTGTGTGTGTGTGTGTGATGTTGTGTATGTGCGTGTGTAAGTACTACTTGTACTCATGGTAAAAGAAAGCTGGCAGTAAACAGTGGTGTACTGGTACAAGCAGGGAGCTGGGTCCAATTCCGCGAGACCACGAGGGCCGGGAGCCCACATGTGTGCCGATATATGTGCGCCTCTCCTCTCTCCTCTCCCGCTGCATGTGCTCACCCCGCAGGCTACTACTACCACTGATACAACTAGAGTCTAGCTAGACCAGACAGCATAGAATGGCAGCTCCACTACACGCACCCCTTCGTCCTCCCGAGTCCCGACCCGACCCCCAACGGCCGACGCTCTACTCTGTCCCCTCCGCTTCTGCTGCTCCCTCTTCTCCGGGTTTTCGGGTGCGAAATATCATACTCGTCACACCCATACGTCTGCCTTGCCTTGCGCTGTGTATACGTGGGATTCTCTGAGATGAGATCGGATGCTGAGATATGTACATCACTGGGAACCACCTGATCTACTACCAAGTATACTAACTTGCAGTTCGGAGCTCGAGGATCAATTGCGGGCAAGTTTCGTTGCCGTAAAACAGAGGGTGGATGTCGCAGAGATCGGTTTGTGTTGCATCTTCATTGGTGCCGTGACTTGTACTGTGGTTAACTTGTCATTTGCACGGGAGAGAGAGAGAGAGTTCCGGACGGGAAAGATACGAGAGCAGCGTGGCGTTTGGAATGAATTGTGACCTTTGAGAAACTGTACGTTCTAAACATGACTTAATTAAGGTTTCGTTTAAAAAGCGAAAAAATTTTGTATTCCTATAAAAAAATGAGTTGATTCTTATGAAATTCCCACGTTAAAAATAGGGTCTAAAGGGATAGGCCCTGCTTGCCGCTTGGTACTCGGGAATTTGGCAGGAAGAAAACATCCACTGTTAAGCCTAGGTTGAAATACGAACCGAATGGTTTCAGGTTGAAATCATGTGTTTCGAATAGATCTTTATGTAGGGTTTTTGGATTTCTCTTATATGGATGGTTTAGATTTCAATCTTACCGAGTAAAGAGGGAAGCGTCAGACTCAAACAGGGGCAGAGCTGGGCCACTGGGGCAATAGCCTGAGGCCTAGCCGAAAACTACCCACTAATTTTTTTTGAACATGGAAATAATCTATTACTCATCAACTGGTACCAGATCCTTGGCGACCAAAACTTGAATACAATCAGGGATATCATCCCTTACCGAGACCAAGCCTGGTCCAAAACTAGCCCCTAGACTAGCCAGACTATGAGCGACTAAATTACATGAGCGGGAGTTATAGCAAACAACTTTCGAAATAAAATTAGAATCCAAAAGATCCTTAAGTTCCCAAACTAAGCCACAAGCCGAGCTACGGTCCAGGTGCGTGAGGCTAGCTGCCTGTATTACTGCCATCACATCCGTAGCCAGAATAAGTTTCTGAACTCCCAACTCTGCAGCTCGCTGAAGAGCCTGAAGACACGCAATGAGCTCCGCATGGAATGGTTCAAGCACCTTCTCCAGTTTGCCAAAACCCGAGCTTATTACCACACCATCTTCATCTCGTAGCACAAAGCCCCATCCTCCCGAACGTGATTCAGCTCTAAAAGCGCCATCACAATTGGCTTTGATGAAACCTGTCGGCGGACGTTGCCAGACTGCTCTCGGCCTCATTGTGTTAGAATTTGTGCCCGCTTGGTTCAGTTTGGTGCATTCCTCTGCATACGTGCGAATCAACTGAGCTAGATGCAGGTGGCTTTTAGGTGTGTCTCCTTCTCGGACAGCACATCTTTCAGACCACCATAAGTAGAGCAACACAATGACTTGTCTTTGTGTATCATCTTCCAGCTTCAGCAGCTCTCTGATAACATCTTTGGCTGATGGGAGCGCAACCATAGAGTTGCATAGCTGGCTCAGTTGTAGTTCATTCAATACCTTACCAACATGCTTACACCTGAAAAAGAGGTGAGCGCCATCCTCATCAAGTCTTCTGCAGAGAACACAGCAAGTATCAATTTTCATACCACGTCTCTTCAAATTCACACGAAGTGCCAAGGAGTTATGACCAAGCCGCCAAAGGAAATGTTGCATTTTTTTGGGCAATTCAGCTTCCAGAGCTGCTTCCACAAAGGGTCAGGATTTCCACTACCCGAAGAAGAGGATGATCCCACTGATCTCCTAGCTGTCCGTCTCTTATCTTCCATATACACTTTGTATGCTGAACGGACTGAAAAGAGACCATTTTTATTGTAATGCCAGGATAAAATGTCGTCCATCCCTTCATGTACTGGAATACATAATATCATCGTTGCATCTTCTTCCCAGAAAACATCTCGAACAATGATCTCATCCCATGTGCCAGAGCTTGGGTCTATCAATTCATTTACTCGAGTCAGCAGACAATTCCTTCGCGGTGTGAAGGGTCTCCGTGAATGCTCCCTGGGTAGCCACGGATCCTCCCAGATTTTGATGCTTGTACCATCACCCACTCTCCACACCAGTCCTTTCTTGAGCAGCTCAATACCAGATAGAATGCTCCGCCAGGTATACGACATCCCCTCCTCAGTTTTGCACCTAGCACATCACCATGTGGGAAGTATCTGGCTCTCAGGAGTTGAGCACATAATGATTCCGGGTTCATAATAAGCCTCCAGCCTTGTTTTGCCAGCATAGCTGTGTTAAAGGCATGGATATCCCGGAATCCAAGCCCGTCGTCACTTTTTACTTGTGTAAGCTTGTCCCAACTAAGCCAGTGCATTTTATGTTCATTGTCCTACTGACTCCACCAAAATCGACAGATCATAGCACTTATCTGATCACATAATTTTTTTGTCAGATCGAAGCACCCCATTGCAAATGTCGGGATAGCCTGTGCCACAGCTTTTATTAAAATTTCCTTCCCCGCTTTTGACAACATTTTCTCCTTCCAGCCTTGGATCCTTTGCCAGACTCTCTCTTTCAAATAGCTGAAAGTGGCTGTCCTGGATTGTCGAACATGGACAGGCAACCCAAGATAACGGTCATTCATTGTTTCCTTATCAATTTGAAGGGTTAGTTTTACCTCTGCACGGTTAGCCCCCCTCGTGTTTGGACTGAACAGGATTGCTGACTTGTTCTTATTGATTGTTTGCCCTGAGACACTTTCATACAGCTCTAGGATCCTTTGTATTTCCGCTGCATCTTGCCCATTAGCCCGCACAAGTAGCAGAGAATCGTCTACAAAAAGGAGATGGGAGATACTTGGAGCTTGGTAACAAATTCTGACCCCTCTAATAGAGCCATTCCTCTCCGCTTGATTCAACAAAGCGCTAAACCCTTCAGCACACAGGAGAAATAAGGGGATAATGGATCCCCTTGCCTAAGTCCCCTCTCTGGCCAAAATGTTTCTGACAAGCTTGCATTCACTTTCACTCTGTAAGACACAGAGGTTACACAATTCATTATCAACGCCACCCATTCATCATAGAAACCCAACTTCCGCATCATCGCATCTAGGAAGGACCACTCAACCCGATCATATGCCTTACTCATGTCAAGCTTGATCGCTGCAAAACCCTCACTGCCCCGCTTCTTATTTTTTAGATAGTGAGTCAGCTCATAAGCAACCAGAATATTATCAGATATAAGGCGTCCAGGTACAAATGCACTTTGATTTGGAGCAATGATCATGGGTAGAATCTTTTTTAGTCTATTGGCTAGGACTTTGGAGATGATTTTATAGAGCACATTGCAGAGACTTATAGGCCTAAGATCAGTCACCTTTTCTGGACATTTCACCTTTGGAATCAACGCGATCGTTGTCTCGTTCCAAAGGTCAGGCATCGGCCCTCCCTTCAGAACATCTAGTACCTCTGCAGTAATCTTGGCCCCCATCACACTCCAAAATCTTTTATAAAAAATTGCTGGCATCCCATCTGGTCCTGGTGCCTTCAAATCCCCAATAGCTTCCAAGGCTATTCTAATTTCTTCAGGAGTAAAATCTGCCATGAGACCCTCGTTCATCGATGCTGTCACACAAGGATGAACAGCATGAAAAAGCTGCTGTACATTCCCTTGAGCTGAAGACCTGAAAAGCTGTGAAAAGTAGTTAGTGATAAACACCCGCTTCTCATCTTCACCAACAATCCACCCCCCATCGCCGTCCTCCAACTTTCCTATGTGGTTTCTCCGTTTTCTTTCAGAGCACGACGCATGAAAAAATTTGGTATTTCTATCTCCCTCCTGCAACCATTTAGGATGCGCCCTCTGTCTCCAATATATGTCGATTTGCTCCTCAATTCTATCAAGTTTAAATCGGAGCACCGCTTCTTTAGCTACACCATCCGAACACAAAGAGGAGCGTCGACACAACTCCAACTCTCGACGCAGCCTCTTTCTCCTCCTCTCCCACTCACCCAGCACATTTGAGTTCCAAGCACTCAACCCTGCAGCCACCTTCCTCACCAGCTGGGCTGCTATATCCATTCCCTCCGCTACACCCAACTCCCAGCCTTCCGAGACCACCTCGCCACACTTCTCCTCCTCCAACCAAGCAGCCTCAAACATAAAAGGCTTACCCCTTTGCGGACTCCACACTTCTTTTCTCATCGTCGATATGATAACCGGGCGGTGGTCGGAATGGCGTGGGTCGCCATTCACCACCTAGACAGAATGGAATTTGGACCTCCACTCCATATTTGCTAACGCCCGATCAAGTCTTTCCCGCACATATCCACCCACCGAATGATGGTGATTTCTCCACGTGTACACATCTCCCTTAAACCCCAAGTCCTGCAACTCGCAGTCCTCAACAGCCTCTCGGAATCTGTCCATCTGAGCTTGTGGCCGCAAGCACCCCCTCCTTCTCATGCTGGAACAATATCTCGTTAAAATCTCCCACACAAAGCCAAGGTAGCTGATCTTGTGCGTGAAGATCCCTCAACATCGTCCAGGTTTTGTGCCTATCCTCAGTTTGTGGAAATCCGTAGATTCCAGTAAATCGCCAACCAAACCCATCATCCTCCAACACGTCCAAATCAATGTGATTATCGGAATAATTCCTCAACGTCACATTGACTCCTCTCCGCCAAAACACAGCAATTCCCCCCTTTTCCAACACAGCTCCGAACCACCATATTAGTCAACCCTAACAGCCATCGAAACCTCTCCATTCTCCTCTTGTCTAATTTTGTTTCTGACAAGAAGAGAACATCAGCATCCTCAGTCTTCTGGAGCTCCAGAAGACTCCTAACTGCCGGGCGGTTGCCCAGACCCCGGCAGTTCCAAGTTATAAGCTTCATTGGGTCCCGCAGGACCGGTCCGCCGGCCCCGCTTCCACGATGAGATCAGATTGGCACAACTCAGATTCCTCATTTGCCCTAGCTTTCTTCACATCAACAACCTCCAGCATATCTACATCCTCCAAGCCTCTCTTCCCCAACACTTCAGTCCCCTTGCTGCCTTCCCCTACCGATGCCCTAGCTTGGTTTTGACGCTTGTAGGTGCCCTTTTTGCCACCCTTGACACCGCTCTTCTCCTTATATTTCTTCCCAGCCAGGGCGTTCTTCTCATCAGACAGCTCCAATAACAAGACCTTCTTTGTCGAGTTCTCACCCTCCCTCCCACGCTCCCTCCCACTGCTAGGGAGTTTCGGTGGGCTGGTCACCTCCTCTCCCTTCTCGCTCCCGTCCCCCTCCTTCTTTCTCCACGTTAGGCCACCATTGTCCGAGCCCAACGATGCCCAACGACCCGAACGGCCATCCAGGGAGCCTTTGCTACCCGAGCTACCACTCTGCCAGAAGCCCCTCGTCCTACCACTCAACAACCTCCTCTCCTCAAAGCCCTCCCCCTTCCTTCTCTCCGGGATATAGCAAAGGTTCTTCGAGAATTGCTGCACTTCACCTTTCTCCACTCGGTTTTCACATTGCTTGTCAATATGGCCAATGCAACCACAAATATAGCAAAAGTCCGGGAGAAATTCATATGCAAACGGGCACCATTTTTCCTTCTCCTCACTGCCTACTTTCACCATGATGCCTCTCATAAGTGGTTTACGGATATCAATCACCACTTTGATCCTCAAAACCCTACCCACCGCCATACCATCATCCCCGACATCCACCTCCTTGAGAGCCCCGATCTTTTCACCTAAGATCGATCCCGTCTCTTCGTCCATCATCCCCAAGGGTAGGTTTGAAACACGAACCCAAATTGGCACATGACTGAAGTCCATCTCCTCCAGCATCTTGGACTCATCAAAATCCGCCATCACCACCAAATCTTTAGAGATCATCCAAGGCCCATCCTCCAAAGCCCTCCTCTTCCCCGATGGTTGCAGAAAGGTAAAAAGGAAATGGTTCTCACCCAGATCTTTGCAAGTTACTCCTCTGATCGGGCACCACACTTTCCCAAGAGACCGCTCTAGGGTTTCTGGCGTGATCAGACGTTCCGCCAGGACTTTCCCCACCGCCTGCGGTTCCTGGGTTCGAGACCTCCGTGCACCGCCTCCAGCGCCGATCTTCACACCACCTCTTTCCGCCTCCGACCGCCTCAGCTTCCCCATCAGTCCTTCCACCCCTTCCATCGACCCTCACACCACCAAGAACTTGATCACCACAGCCCGACAATCACACCAGGAAGCAGCGACAACCAGAGGCTAGCAGATGGGTTGCAGACTCCGATCTCCAGAGAGGAACGTGGACACATGTGGAATAGGATGTGGGGGATCTCAGATCGATTACAGGATGAGATCAGATCGAGGTCCAGGATCGTAGAGAACCGGAACTAGAAACCCTAACCGCCAACCTCCTCGAGTCGCCTAGGAGAGCCTAGACGCCGAGACCTACCCACTAATTTTACTGTAGCTAACAAACAAACTAGGCTAGGGCCAATGCTTTTTAGTAGACTGGCCCGAGATGCGGGCTCCTCTGGCTTCGCCCCTGGACTCAAGACTACGCAAATAAGACAGTGTACCTTTATTGCTGAGAATGTGTTACATGGGGTGCTCAATGAACTAGAAAAACAATGAGCATGAATGGCGTTACGAAGTGCTCTCTCTATCCGTTGCCCGATCAATCTCTTAAATAGCGTCGAAAGGGTGGCTACTGGCAGTGTCAAAGAGGTGTCCCATGGATCCCCAAACTGGCACACATGGAGTTGGTTATTGTCAGTGACCCTTCCCTTGGCGTGGTTGATCTGGCGGTTCTTGGACGGTTTCTGTCAAAGATCGAGAGCTAGTTATGAAGGCATTTCTTGGAAGGTTCCGTCAAAGATAGAGAGAAGTCAGTATGGGTGCTTATACACATTTTCTTTTACTTTCTGCACATGTTGGGTCTATGAAGACATAGCCAGATGGGCTGGGGCAACTGTGTTGGCCCGAGGCACGACACTGTTGTCACTTCATAACTTCATCATCTACTGTGAGTTGCATCATCCCTAATAGCTTGATGCACACAGCGTGCTATGTACGCTAAGGGCATTTTAAGTGGTACATATTACACAACAATGTCTATAATCGCCACGTCATATAGACACTACAATAGACACTATAACTTCAGTGCATAGTTTCCACTGGTGGACCCAAACAATAAATCTGTAATCTCCTTCTAATGCAATAATTATTGTAGATAGACACTACTCTACTTTCAATGCAAGTTTTGTTGTTTTTGTGTTGGGCTTTGTGCCCAAGCAGTGTTTTGCATGAGACACCCTCTCTCTCTTCTTCAATCCCTTCTCTACCTCAGTATCAATCCTACTTGATGGCTATGTATAATGCATTGGGATTGCCCTAATATGTAAATTACAAATATTCACTTGTCACATGCAATTTTTGTACCTTAGTTGTACGTGAACATGGCCATTTTTAATGTAATCAACTCAGCTCAGGAAAATCATATCTACTTAGTTTATCAAAATCAGCTTAGCAGAAAAGCTAACAGCCAAATTGAATGCTCTAGCTTCAATCGTAGCTTCTTCCAATGCTAAAGTATCATTTTAGCCAACAACCTGCAGCCAAAAGCCACAACACATTTGAATAGGGCCATAATATAGTCAATAACTCAAATATAACAAGAAAATTATCAAATTATGTAGCAAGGGTTATATATATTCTTTTAAGTATACCTTAATAATGATTATAAGATGCTCTAAAGTAGAGGTGGCGTGGCCACACGGGGGAAGGCACGATTGGTCACATGAAGCGTCGTTGGTAGAGGAAGCGGGCGGGGCCGTGCCGATCAAGAAGTAGGCAGTAAGGGTAACTCGGCACAACTAACACGCTATGTCCTTTATATATTTCGTCCATTTTTTAGATGCATCTTAGAATTGTAGTTAATATTTTTAAACTTTAATCTCTAATATATAAAAAAATTGGATTTGTCCTATGTAAATGATATTTCTAGATTTGTCATTAACAATATATTCATGTTGTTATGATTTTAATGTTTTACTAACATATCATTAAAAATAATGGAATGGTGTGTGCCAGAGATGAAGGGCTTGTTTGGTTGCACCTTGGGCTCCGTACTTGGTAAAAGGTGGTGCTTTGAGGTAGCCTAATATTATGATAATTTTTGTCTGGCTAGGTAGGCCCGAGGATATATTGTTTGGTTGGAGCCCTAGGCCTAGTGAAAGTGTAAAATTAAAAAAAAAAATCATGTTCTGAGAACAAAAAAGTGTAAAAACGTGAAATGCACATTCCTAATCACCTTTCTAAAACTGAGTAAGTCATCTCCAAAATCCCAACCTATCCCCAATATCACCTAACCACATTCTCATGGAGCTCATCCCCATCCACAAATCAAAACGGAGCTCCACAATGGAGGTCTCGACGGTGGCGGCAAGGCTCAGTGACGGCGATGACAAGCAGGCGGCATCAAAGCTCGGTGCTCAGGCAGCGATGAGGCCAAGATCTAGGCAACAATGATGCTGAGCTCTCGGTGGTGGCGATAGGATCCATCCTAGGTAGTTGGGTTTGGTGGGCCTGTTTGTAGCGGCTTCTGACTTTCGGCTGTTACTTTTTGGCTAAAGTTGCACTGTAACAGATATTAGTTTTTGAGTCATTCAATTAAAGAAAAATAAAGAAAATGAGAGAAAAATAAAAAAACACCATTATATCTCCAAGAATAATGTAAAGAAAAACATAAAAGCAAAAAACATAAAAACTGATATTAATAAACCAGCACATTCATTTCGGTCTAGAAGCTAAATCCAAAATAACAAAGCCTTAACCGTTAGATCGAGAGATTAATCGATAGATTTATTTCACTTTGTACCGATTACATTTCCACCCGCGTGTCCCGTATCTAAACGGAACCCTTAAGTAAAGCGTTTCCTGATTGCCCTATTTCTTTTCAGAAAACAAATCTAGCTTCGTCTCCACTCGCGAGCTAGAAATTCCCTAGAAAGCCACTCCAATCCAAGCCTTTTGATTTGACCTGGAAAAGAAAGCCCCCACCCACAAACACATCACCTCTACACCAGGCTACACCACACTCTCTCCAAAGGCAGGTGTATTGGCTTCCAGCTTTTCCTCTCTCCGTCTCTTCCTCCACTTCTCCTCTCTAATGATGATATAGCTTGGAGGGAGGACTAGCTCAAGGCAGGCACCCTTCTCCTTCCCCCAAACCCTTTTCCTCTTTCTCTCCCCCCAAGAACTTCACCTCAAACTCAAACCGTCTCCTTTTCCGCAGGAGCTCGGGGACAGTATTGGGCGGAGAGCTCGATAGCTGCACCACTGCATCACTAGAGATCGGCCCGTGTCTCATGGAGGAGATCTCCCATCACTTTGGAGTTGGAGCGAGTAGCCACGGCCACGGCCACCACGACCACCCATGGGGGTCTTCCCTTAGCGCCGTGGTTGCACCGCTGCCGCAGCCGCGGTCCGCCGGCCTGCCGCACACCCCGCTCACCCTGAACACGGTGCCCACTACTGGAAACAATGGCGGCGGCAACCCGGTGCTGCAGCTGGCCAACGGTAGCCTGCTGGACGCGTGCACCAAGGCGAGGGGGCCCTCGGCGCCATCGTCGTCCTACGCCGCCGACGTCGAGGCTATCAAGGCCAAGATCATCTCCCACCCCCACTACAGCTCTCTCCTCGCCGCCTACCTCGACTGCCAGAAGGCAAGTGATAGTAGTAACAGTAGTACTGCTGCTTCTTCATGAGAAGCTTCACCTACATCTCATGTCAAAACATGACGCATGCAGACTTCCTTGCTTTTGCGCTATAGCTACTATAGTGTATGCATGCCGCTTCTGTACATATAGTGCTTAGTAGTACTTCTGAGTGGCCGTATCTACGTGCTTGCAGGTGGGGGCGCCGCCGGAGGTGGCGGCGAGGCTGACGGCGGCGGCGCAGGACCTGGAGCTGCGGCAGCGCACGTCGCTCGGCAGCCTCGGCGCCGCGATGGAGCCGGAGCTGGACCAGTTCATGGTGAGCCAATCTTTCGGTCTTCTCGGGTTGTACACTTGTATAACTACTTATACATGGTGACTTGTTTGTTCTTGTGCTCGATCGTGTGTGCAGGAGGCGTACCATGAGATGCTGGTGAAGTACCAGGAGGAGCTGACAAGGCCGCTCCAGGAGGCGATGGAGTTCGTGAGAAGGGTTGAGTCGCAACTCAGCTCCCTCTCCATCTCCGGCAGATCGCTGCGCAATATCCTTTCCTCCGGTAAAGAAAAAGAAATCGCTGCAGCCATACGCATGCACAAATCCCACTGTCCTAGCTAACTAGCTCTTCCTGCATGATTTCCTCGGTTGCCCCCTTCTGTTCTTTGTGCTTCCATCTTCTTGCCCTCTTTCTTGGCGATATAGTTGCATCAATCTAAATGTGATTTCTCAGCAAGAAAGCATCTTCATCGGTTTTTTTTCTTGTGCATCTTATGCTTATGCATGCATGTGTACAACACTACAACTATGCACATGAATGACTTGTTTGTTCTCCTGATGCGCTAATGTTGCAGCATTCCTATCAGGGTTTCCAAAAGATTATTTTCCCAGCTGCTTGCTTTTCCTGGTCATGCATATGTGAGATTCTTACACCTGGCCTTCCATGGATCTGTTCTCCTGTTGGAAAGGAATAATCCTCGCACATGTGCAGCTGTGCAGCGCAGCTAGCACTGATGAGGAGCTCTGATTCTTCAATCTTCTCATACTTATTTTCCCCATTAATCCTGATTATAGAAATTAAATCATGCTGGTTTCATACATCTTACCCTCTTCGTGCTCTCTTTGGTTCTTTTAGTTTATGCCTGATTCCCTTTCCGAAGGAACATGTGCATGTGACTCCGAGTAGTTCTTGGTTCAGCCATCTTTTCCCCATGATGGAAACACTGGGAGAAGGGTACTCCTTCCTTTGCTCTAGGGTTCGCGGAAGGGGCACCAGCACTGTGCAAGCAAACAGTGCTTGGCTGAGGAGTCTCACTGTCGTATGTCAGTGGAACAAGTACACACATGTAGGGTGTGTTTGGTTCGTGGATGGAGGTTGCATCGTATATCCTGACTGAGTGGATGCATGCTGAGTGGAATCGTATTTCAGAAAAAGAAGATGTTTGGTGAGGCTGTATGAGCGGATACAAAAAAAACTGAGATGTTGTTTGGTTGCCTGTATGAGCAGATGCAGATACCAAACTCGAGAGGTCGACACGTGGGACCGCATAAGATACACTGCATCCACTCATTCAGGATGGCTAGTGAAGCTCATTTTGAGCGTATCCACCCATCCAGGATGAAGGCGTATTTTTGCATCCGCTCATACAGGCAATCAAACAGGCTCTTTCTCAGATTATACGGATCCACCCATCCAGGACGAAGGAGATGCAGGCAACCAAACACACCCGTAGTGTTATGGGAGAAACATGGAGAGAAAAGAGAGGCTCATCCCCCATCTGTCACGCAAGCCAGAACAACATTCTTGTCATCTCTCCCCCTCAAGAATTTGTCCTAGAATCTCTTGTTTCGTGGTGTGGTCTTCCAGATGTGTTGATGCATGCACAGGCCGGCCGGCTGCTTGTGTGCTTGCTAATCTCGCTCTCGCTTCAATCAGTTTCTTAATTTTGTCTTTTATTGTTTTTTCGTTTTTTTTGCTTTTTAACTTTGCCCTTAATCTTTTGTATTGTTTGTGATCATATAATATTTTTTATTTTTAAAATTTAATTATCTAGAAAAAGCTATCAACCGGTGCATTTTCAACCGCTTGTATCGAAAAAAAAACAGAAATCATGGTTGGGCGCTCAGTTGGGCTTTTATAAGCCGGCTTATAGTTTTTTATTGTAACTGGCTCATCTTGCATTGGTGGTTTTTTAGTGTAATTAAATTTTAAAATTTTTAAAATGCAAAAAAGATTAGCCCAACACGCAAATGAATACGGAAAAAAGGAAAGACAAAAAAACCCAAAAAAAGAGTTAAAAAGTCAGAAAAACGAAATTAAGAATATAGAAACTATAAACATAAGTAGGTTTATATAAACCGAATTGAACACTTTGATAAGCCGCGTTGAGCAGGGAAGTCTTTGCTTATTTTAAAATGCACACATCGGGGACCTTTCAAATGACCGATCACGAGGCTATAGTAACTAGTACTACTGCACAGTTCCTCATCAGTGGTCAAAGTTTTCGCTCGGGCCAGGGCTGCGCTGGTAATATACCGCACAATCACTTCATTATTGGAGCATGTAGCTGCCATCAGAGCTGCACTGGTACTATGCCTACTTCTTTCCTTTGGTCGGAGTTTTTGGCTTTGAAATAGTAACGGTCAGTAGGAGGAGATATTTGATTTGGTTGGAGCTTTTGGTTAAGCTAGTAGAGGTCACCACCGTCAGAGTTGCTAGGCAGCTAGGGTGAGGGACACCCTGCCAGCTCCACAATGGTGGGCGGAGCGACGAGGCGTGGCTAGTGACGGGGTCAAGCCGAGGAAGGAGCAGGGGAAGGCCACGACTTTGAGCCCGGGGTAGCTTGACTTGGGGGGGGGGGCAGGAGCGATGTTGATGACCGCTAGGAGGCAGTGCACCGAGAGAGAATCAAGAGAGGGAGAGATCGGGAGAGGTGGAGCGTGACAGTGGCGACGAAGCTCGATCCAGTAAAGCCACTTTCGAAAGCTGGGCATTTGATTCGGTCGTTCCAAATGCCCCCTAGTAGGGTCAACCAGGGAAAACGATTTTGGACAAAATTTCAGGAAATGTGGTGAATTTCGGTTGTCTCGGCCCCCCTCTGAGAAAATCCCACTTCGACAAAAAAATCCGGTCCATTTTAATTTTTTTTCGAAATTTGACTGAGATTTTACCAAAATTTCGTTGTTGTCATATAATTGTATTTCTTGAATTCGAACTGCATGTTTGAATTTTTTTGCCAAAATTTTCCAAAACATCCTAAATTTCCAAAATTCGGTTTTCTCATAGGGGCCCAAAAGTTTTTCTAAATCAAAGTTATTTTCCCTGGGTCAACAGTGCCTTAAAATTTCGATGAACCCTCGCAAGCCTGCGCAAAAGATAAAGGATCCGATAGATGCATATGTAGACGGGCGTGTAAATAGCATATAGTTTTGTGTGTATTCTGACCAGTGCAGTGGCATGGACAAAATGGTCTGTTTGCCTCGGGAACAATAGATAAGTTAAGCAAGTGCATAGCCCCATTATTTGATGTGAGAGCAAGTACAATAGTATAGCTAACTAGTGGCTATAACACTTGTCTATTTCATCTATAGCCTTCAAAAAAATAGTTCATACAATAAGGTAGCTATTACAATAACTATTTGGCCTTACGTGTAAGAGAGTGAAATGCATATTTTTACGTGCTATAGTTAGCTGTAATTTAGTAGTCAGCTTCCTTCTCTCTCTTCCTTTCTCTCTCTGCCACGTAAGATTTGGTTGATATTATATTTGCTATAGTCTGCTGACTAAGTCTTATTGTACCTCCTGAGATCTCCAGCAATGCATGTATGATCTCCTGGGCAATATTATATGCATTATATGATCTACTAGCTAGATTTGTTCGTGTATTTTATGACAGCCTTCTCTCCATTCTCTCTCATAAATAATGGTGGTCAAGAAGCATTGGATGCTTTCCGAGGCAAGTCCGAGTTCAAGTCCGTCTGTATTTTTCAGCTGTCAACTCATATTTCTTCTCAGGTTCAATTGTTCTTTGTCGTACTTCTTGGTAGACTACATATCTACATGTGTTTTTTTCCTTTTGTGAATAGAAAGACATCCCCCTTGCGTAATCTCACAAGTCAATCGAAGACCACAAGGAAATGAGAATAAAACGCCTAGTAGATGTCCTGTTAATGGCAAGTAGAAACATAAATTGAGTTAATCACAAAACAACACTGATTTTTCTGATTGATGTTGCACCTGTACTCCAAGATTCTTGGTTGCATGCATCTTTCAAGGCCATGCAAAAGCAGGGGACACAGATATCACGAGTTTCCGTTTGTCTCGAGGTAAGACCAAAAGAGGTACTGAAACTTTCTTGGTAAAAAGCAAACAAAAGAAAACAAAAGGGTAAGAAAAAGCTGGCTAATTTTGCAATGGAAGGTCACTGGAAAAGACAATGCAACTGAAGAAAAGAAATGCGACTTAACGATTTGATACTTCCATCTACATGTCATTAACAAATCTTTCACATAATCATTTGCATCTCATGGTTCTTGTGATTTCTGGACGCGGTCAGTTTCATTCCAAGTTTTTCTTGATGGTTCTGTGTTTGTTCTGTGGGTACCTGAGGCCTGAGGTTGTCAACTGGCAAATGAAGCCATCTTTATTTGCATCTGTTCTTAGCTTCATCAGCTTCATGGATTCACATTTTTTAGGTTAATACACACTACAACATACAATATCATGTTTACCAAGTTCTGTAAAATGTGCCAGCTTGTACATAATTCTTTTTTATAATGCATGTAAAAGCAAGTCCTTAAATGTTTGTTGTTTTTATTTTTTATTTAAAAGTTGTTTTGTTCGATAATATTTTGTTCAATACAATACTGTAATAAAATTTAGCCATGCCTCATGTGACAGTTTTAGTGAATTTTGCCTGCAGATTTTTCACATCAAGTACTTATCTTGTTCCTGTGAGTAATCGGGGAAGGAGTATTATATCGTAATTAGTTATTATTGTTTTTTAGTGAACAAACAAATGCTCTACGCTACTTTCAAAAATATAAAAAACTCGACCTGCGGGGGGAAGAAACCCCCCGGGTATTTGCTTAAGAAGAAGGTCTTCTCACGCAGACCGAGAAAACCCCCGAACCCCTGCTCCACTCTTACACAGCGGCACCATCGCCCGACCTTTGTGAGACGACCGGCGGATCCTTTGGATCAACGCCTTGGCGGGTCCTTAGACCTGTGCTTTGGTGTGGTAGCAGGCGAGGGGATTTTTTCCCCTAAGCCTGAAATTCGCTCCCACTGGGAGTCAAACCCAGTACCTGGGGGGTGCTACTGAGGCGCTCTAACCACCAGGCTAGAGGCCCTTTCGCCTACTTTCAAAAATATAACTACACATTTTGGCATAAGTTGTGATCAATCCTCTCGAACTCTCTTACTCAGTTTTGTTCATATGCCAAATGTGGCCTCACACTTTATAAATGTGTGCCGATAACCAATAAATATGAAAATGTCATGAAGCGGCTTACATCCTCGAAAGACATTTTTCATCAATAAAAATAATTCTTCTACACTTCTCTGGGGAAATGCACAGATACAGAATTACTACCTTCTATCCTGATGCACATCTCACATCCTATTTGTAGAGGAGTGCCTCTAAATGCTTGATCAAATAAAAAATGCACAAATCTTAAGCCTTCTAGAATTGCTAATGGGTTTAACACTTGCTTAGCAAAGTTATGAATTTTCTATTTTTAGCATAGCAGCATTTTTCTCTCTCTTATGTGCTAACTAGTCTAGCATAGTAGGTTGCGCATAAGACATTGACTCGCTTCTAAACACACATGTCTGAAAAATAAAAGATTAACAAAAGTGATATCCCATGCACCAATTTGACGAAATTCTGCTGAAGAATGACTTTAGCAACAACGTGCCACTCCATCAGGAGGTGCATATGCACTCTCCTTCTCTAAATATACGAAAGCATGATTTTTATAATAATATACTAGTAAATATAGTAAGCTAATAAAATATGAAAAGTATTTTCCAAGCCAAATCTAATGACATTATTTTCATGCGTTCAATCCATACAATTTCACATATATTACGAGGTCAAAGTTTCATAGGTTTTATCACACAGATCCCTGGACGACAAATATTTATTGGTGTAATGAAGGATCGAGAGAAGCCGATGCTCCACCAAAATAAAATTTCACGTTTTTACCAAAATAAAATTTCGTGTTTTTTTCAAAGTAAACATGTTTTAGGACTACGTGCTCTAGGATTTGTGCGGTTTTCCTTTGTTCAAGCATGGACGTAACTCCTTTGAATTCCCCAAGTTCTAATTAAGGAAACCTTGTCCAATACTATTTTAGCCATTTTATATGTTGTTCATTGAGGCCTCATATAGAACATTGGATGTTCACTGAGGCCACTTATGTATTGCTTGAATTTCTTAGTAATTTCGTATGAAAGGAAACATCCACCCTCGATGGATGTGGGGTCTCATGAAAATCTTGTTGAAATCCTATGTTCCAAATGAGGCTTGATGGTTCAAATGCCGGTTCACATCTAATGAACTATTACCATCTTTGCCCTAAAAGATTACAAAAGTTTGATTAAACTCTAACTACTCTATTTATTTTTTATTTCTGTCATAGGTACAAGGGGAGTTGTCTAGCGCATCCTTTATGCATAGTAGTCTAAAATGCTTTACAATAAGGGGCAATTCCTTATTTGCCACTGTAATTCTGCACAAGGGGTTGGGAATTTTGCAGTGGCATACTGGCATGTAAGAATTTATCCCTTACAAACTAAAAAACCCTAGGTTAAATGTGGGGGTTCTGTCATCCACACTAATTTTGTGGAACTTTATGCATAGTACCCTAAAATGCTTTACAAAAACTAAAAAAAGCTATGTTTATATGGAGTGGTTCCCTCTTTCACACTATTTTTATGGAACTTGATGGCTCCTATTATTTTTGGATTTGATTTTTAAAAGATTTATATGAAATTCCATATTCTTTACACATTTTCAATATTTATTTAAAACCATGGATGCACTTAAAAATGTAATCGCATACTCTATTTAAACCCTATTCTTTTATTTATTTCTTTCCTTACATCCTAAAGTATTATTGTCTAGCAGTTGAATAAGTAATGGTCAGGCAAGAATTTATCGCTTACAAAAACTAAAAAACCCTAGGTTAAATGTGGAGGTTCTCTCATCCACACTAATTTTGTGGAACTTTATGCATAGTACCCTAAAATGCTTTACAAAAACTAAACAAAGCTAGGTTTATATGGGGTGGTTCCCTCTTTCACACTATTTTTATGGAACTTGATGGCTCCTATTATTTTTGGATTTGATTTTTAAAAAATTTATACGAAATTTGATATTCTTTACACATTAATTCAATATTTATTTTCAACCATGGATGCGCATATGAAACTACAATACAGATGTAACTTACTAATTTCTCAAGAATGAACTCATATGAAACTAAGTTCCCTGTTATTTCACTTTTCACAGGTGCAGTGGCTTTAGATAAAAGTCAGTAGCCCAGCTTTATTTAAGAAAGCTAGAATAATAGAGTATTTACTGATTCCAGCTTATAGCTAGAGGAGCACAAAAGTAACTAGCAAAGCAAAAAAGAACTCTCCACTTAAATTTCCTGTGTTGCAAAAACTATTATTTGGTGTATCTATTGTACCTATGTATTCTTTGTCTTAAGCCCGTAAGCAACTATGCATCTGACTGCATGCCTTGTAATATAGTAGTAAATGAGAGCGTATGTGCTGTACCAGTTTGGTGTCTGCATTAATCTAGCTATGTGAATGCGAGTCCATGTGTTCTGTCTTCTTTACAAACTTCATGTGATATGTTTGAAGGCTCTTCTGAGGAGGACCAAGAAGGTAGCGGAGGAGAGAGAGTGCTCCCTGAGATTGATGCACACGGTGTGGACCAGGAGCTCAAGCACCATCTCCTGAAGAAGTACAGTGGCTACCTGAGCTCCCTGAAGCAAGAACTATCAAAGAAGAAAAAGAAAGGGAAGCTCCCCAAGGATGCTCGCCAACAGCTCCTCAACTGGTGGGAGCTGCACTACAAATGGCCTTACCCCTCGGTATACGCATCTTCTCAAGTTTCCATGTTATGTCATGAGATACATGATGTTCAACTTTACATAGAAGCTAGTTTCAGTTTTGACACTTTATAGTTGGCACTCACACTGGATTTATGTTAAGGTATAATGTTATGATCACTGAAGCTAAAATAAAAGATTCAACAAGAAGAATCTTGTGCTCTATGTAACACATAACACACTTTTGGTGCATCCAAATCTACTCTATATTCTTTCATTTTCTAGAACCATTTATAACATACATTTGGAAAATCCAATGCTATTCTATTTAACACTTTTTTCGAGAGCACCTTAATTTTGTAGAATCTTTTATGCACCACATAGGCTTTCCATTTTTCTGTTACGTGCATGCTACGAAAAATGCAGCATCTGGGTTTTCCAGCTTAACTATTCACTTTATGACTTTACTGAGCAGGAGTCTCAGAAGGTGGCCTTAGCCGAGTCAACCGGCCTTGATCTGAAGCAGATCAACAACTGGTTCATCAACCAGAGGAAGCGGCACTGGAAGCCGTCCGACGAGATGCAGTTCGTCATGATGGACGGGTACCATCCGGCGAATGCTGCCTTCTACATGGACGGGCATTTCATCAATGATGGCGGGCTATACAGGCTGGGGTAGATCACCTGTCTCCATGACCTATATCGACTCTAATGGCTGCAGGTGTCTTCTGCTGGAGTACCGAAGACCTAGTTAGTGTTGTATGCCGCATACGCTGGAAGGAGGCCGTGTGCTTATTTTGTTGCTACGTACCATGCATGCATATGCCTATGCATGGACTTGCTTTTGTGTGGTTTATGAGCGCGTGACGCGACCATATGGATCACTACCTGTTGCTACATGCATGTTTCTGTCTGTTCTGCTCGTTCGATCTGGTCGAGTTTCCTGATCGATATAACCTGTTTCTTACCTTGTTCATGCATGATCTTTTGAAGGTGTCCTGCTTTTGATGGTTTGAACCCGGTTGCTAGCTAGCTATCTGAAGTTGTTCATGTTTTGTTGGCCATTTGGTAGCATTTTTGGCTGAGCTAATGTTAAATGTAGATTGACTGCTTTGGTTTTATTAAGATGTGGAAGGTTTTTCACCCGTTACATTTCTGAAGATAACACGTTATTTTGTACTTATCATACATAGATTGCACTCTATCAGTCTTCCGTACACTAAAAAACACCCTAATGTTTAATGAAAGGGAAAGGCTAGACGCTACAATATATATGTGTGTGGGGCAATATATCTGGTGCAAATACACTATTCGGTGGTAATATGCTGATAGCGTTGTGGATCGTTAGATTTGGTTCGGATGGCCTAGATCCATATAGGTGGAATACATCGGCTTACTTATGGTTTTTTTCTATATGACCCCATGTGGCAAATCACTTATTCCCCTTTTTCACAAAACCCCTTGCCAGGTTCACTTATGTTTTTTTCCAGGCGATCCCCGACGCGGCAAATCACTTGTTCCTTTTTTCACGTAACCCCTCGCTTGCCTATGGAGAAACTCGACGCTATTGCCTCCACCCAAATCACTCATGCGGCCGAAGTTCCAGGATTAGGCGCAGCGTGTGGCCGCCGCCTCCCTCCCTTGTTGCACGACCGGCGTCCTCTGCAGCCCACTGCAGCACACTAGGGTGCCGCCCTTCTACCCAGCCTTATCCCCAGCCAAGTGCCGCCGCCCCTCCACCCAGGGCCGTCCTGGGGAAATTCGAGGCCTTGTACGAAACTAAAAAATAAAGCCTACTAGCCTAGAAAAAATAGGGCTAAATGTACGATATGATGTAGTATGTAGTACATTGCAATAAGATATATCAAGAATGGTACCTATGTTGCATAATCTTTACTTGAATAGCATCATTCTTTTAGTATTCTTTGAAACGAAGTCTTCAATGATATGCTCATAATCAATCTTCTCCAACATTTCGCCTTCAAGTGCTATTATAGCCAAATCATTAAGTCTTTCTTGTGTCATTGTAGAACGCAAATAAGTCTTCAATAGCTTCAATTTAGAAAAGCTTCGCTCTGCTGATGCAACGGTCACAGGAATAGTCAATAGAACTCTATATGCAGTAGTTGCATTAGGAAAACAACCATGCTCCTTTAAAAACCGCAGAATTTCAATAGGCCCCATTCTTTCTCTTGGAATGAATTCTCGTAGAAACTTCAACTCCATATATAGTTCTTTGGCATCAATATCAGATTTTCCATCCTTTTTAAGGACAGCCTCAAGATTATCACAAGAAGACTTCAAACCATGGTCATCCAACGACTGCAATGTTTCCGAAGTAAATAAGAAACCAAAATTTAGAGATCGACCCACTACTCATTATAGTTCGCGGCGTTGCGCTGTGATTGTGAATGAATTGAAAAAAAATGAATGATTAATATTACCTTCAGGGCCTCAGCGCCTCGCTGTTGCCGTCAGTTCGTCACGCTCGGTCGCTTGTGATACACGGCCGGCGGCCGATAGGGCATCAGGGCGATGGCGGCGGCAGGAGACGTGGAGACCTAACTGCTGCGAATTGGGATCGGCAAAACAAAACGACGCCACCGTCCAGCCGCCGCCAACAAGTCATTTTTATTGGGCTAAATCTGCTGCACGCTGCCGTAATTGGCTTGCTAATGGGCCAAAGGCCAAAGCTTCTGCTGTGCTTATCTATCTATTATGTATAAAGTACTCTATATTTGGAGGCCTACGGGATTTGGAGGCCCTGCGCCGTCGCTCATGCTGCACATGCCCAGGGACGGCCCTGCTCCACCACTGGGAGTGATGCCGCACCATTCTTCCAATCCAGATCGCCGCCGCCCCATTCTTCCACACCAGTACCGTCGGCCAAGGAAAGACCCAATTCCTCTCTCCCTGTAGAATTAAGAGTAACTCGATTGTGCGATGCAAAAAATGAACATGCTAAAATAGGTTCTTGAATTGTAGATGCTAATTTATCACTTGTAGAATTTATGCTTGCTAAGGTTATAAGCATTTTGTCTCATTGTCATTTTGTCACCTGTAGAATTTGTTATAACATTCTTTGGCACAATGTAGCAGGCATGGAATCGGTGGCCGATGAGAGTGCGGCATTGACATTGCCAAGGCAAGAAAGCCTCGATGCGCACTCGACCGCTCAAATTAGTTCACCTCCCTACCAATTAATTCATTTTGGTACCCCAAAAATTAGCGGAAGCACCTCATTTGTAGTAATTATCATGTTGTGTGCATGTGTTTTATTCTCTCTAGCAATCCATCATATTTGACACTTAATTATTTGCATTGCAGAGTTCTTCTTATACACCTTGTTTGACCTAACTATCAAATCATTTGAAGGAATGATTTTTGATGACTTGGACGCCGTTGAGGAATTCTATAAGACATATGGACATTTAGCCAAATTTGGAGTCTGTGTTGGTCTGCATACGATTGTCAATGATGTTATGAGATGGAAGTAATGGATGTGCTCAAGAGAAGGCTTTCGGTCTGAGAAAGTTAAGGACAATGTGGAGTTAAAAAAAAAGAAAATATGTCAGAAAGTTAATTAGGTGTGGCTACAAGGCATTTCTATCTGTAAAACGCACTGACGACAATATATTTAGGGTGGAGACATTTGTTGAATCACATACACATGAATTGGCATCACCTAGCAAACGACAGTTGATAATGTATAATAGAAAAGTAAATGAGAAGGGTAAGCGTGCATTAATCACATATCATAAAGGAGACATTGGCACAAATGGGGCATGTAGATTTCTCCATATTAGTGAAGGTGGATTTGAGAATGTAGGATGCATGAGTAGAGACTTGTAGAATTACCATAAAAAGCCTAGAAGCTATATTAAGTTATCAGATGCTCAGATGTTCGTTGACTACCTTTATAGGAAGAATGACATAAATCCTTCATTTTATGTTAATTATGTTGGTGATGACAAGGGAAGTTGGTACATGCATTATTGGTAGATAGTATATATCGAAAGAATTATATCCATTTTGAAGATCTTATCTCATTTAATTTTACATATAACATCAACTATTACAACATGATCTTCACACCATTCACTGATGTAAATCACCATAAGGTATATGTCTTACTTGGGGCTACATTATTAAGTAATAAGAAGACTGAGTCATACGTATTGTTGCTTCGTACATTCTTGAAAGCAATGGGAGGAGTTTCATCTAGGCTCATCATAACCAATGAAGATGTTGGCATAAAGACTGCAATTTCCACTATCTTCCCTACTTAGCACGCATAGGTTATACATGTGGTATATTTTACGAAAGCTTTCAGTGAAGGTATCGCCACATTTGAGGGAAAACCCTTTATTGTACCAATGTGTTAACTCGTGCATGGGTCCCAAAAACTCCAAAGAAATTTGAGGGACAATTTTCTTCCATTATTTCTGATTTTAGTTTGGAATCTAATGATTAGTTGGCTACTCTGTACCGAATACGTGAATCATAGGTACCTGCTTACTTTAAAGATATATTCTTGACGGCAATCTTTAGAACCACTTCAAGTTCAAAGAGTTCAAACTCTTTCTTTAATAAGTTTATTGGATTCAAAAATACTTTGGTGGAGTTTTAGATCAGATTTGTTAATGCAGTGGAAGAACAATGTCAAAATGAGGTAGAAGCTGATGTGAAGACAAATGTGAAGAAAGACGAGAATTGGTTTATTGTCAAGGGTAGGTGCAAGAGAATAAAATAGGGACAGAAGGTAAAAACAGATGTGAAGCAAAATGTGAATGTGGAGAACAAAACAAGGATGACACGCATGTGTAGGTCATGCAAGGAGATCGTGTACCATGATAGCCGAAATTGCCCTTTGAGGAGGACAACATATTGACCAAGGTAATGATAACAACATTTGTTGTCAGAAATTTTCTAAATTATTTGTTATTACTCTCTTGATTGTTTCAATGTTAGAAAATGCAACAATAAGGAAGGTATCAATATGTTGGAATTTCAAGAAACTATGCCGAAGAACCTTATGTACTTCAAGAAACATCAACCTACCGTGCCTTCACATAATCAACCTACGGTTGGTGTTGGGGGTGCCCGATCTTCACGATGTAGGATCGAGGATGATAACTTGGATCTGTGTAACCTAACGAACCGATAGCGCCAACCACTGTTAGAACAGCAACCTGTGACAAAAGAATTCGCCCACCTACACGCTCGTGACCCCGTCTACCCAACCACCAAGTAGACATATCGCTGTTCTTGCAAACCACATGGAAGCACAAGAACAACGGAAGGAACTCTCAAGAAAATTGCCCAATTCCCAAAGGCAGCGCATAGCATAAATTCAAGAATGAGCAATACTAGCTATCTTCAAAATAATGTGGTCTGACTCAAAGGTTACATATCACAAGGCTTATATAGCCCTGGCACAGTCCGTAGGAACCCCCTAATCATATACAACTCTATATTTTATTGCATTAGGCTCGAACTTCTACAAAAAGGAAACTAAATCTTTTATCCTGGATGAATCTGAAGATAAGTTCTCCTCCATTATGTATTCCTTGAAATAAGCTTTCCAATAAGTTCAAGATCACCTCAATCGAACTCCGTATGCGAAAGTTATTGCCCTTTAACCACAAGGAATCCCTTCGGATCTGCGCTAAAAGCCTAAAACAGTCACGTAAGTCGTTACGACCACGTTGATGAATATTACAACCATGTTGAGGTTGTTTTTGACTATGAGCATACCCCCATTACGACCACACATCTTTTGCCGATGTTGGCTTTGCCCACTCGTACGACCACGAGTAGCAGTTGTTACCTTTGTAGCCATCCAAGCTTCAAAGAGGATCAAATGGTCGAAAGTCATAGGCGGTGTCATGATCGAAGATATGGTCAATGTAGTCGTGGTTGTAGATACCATGGTCATAGACGATGTGGTCATAGACACCGTAGTCGAACGGGACGGATAGCGAACAGCGCCGATTGTGTCCATAGTCGTTGGCCGATTCTGAAAGTCGTCTTTGATGCTGATTAGACTCGATCGAATGGTCGGAGGGAAATTTGTGAACTCGAATGGTCGTGGGGCCAAACCGACGTAGTAGAAAATGCTCAGACATGTTTTTCCTTGCTTCTTTCCCATGTGTTTCTCCTCAATTAGCTTTTCCTCCACGGGTTCAACTCCAAAAGATTCACAACATTCGAACCTAAGAATACACAAAACATTTGTATGAGGTAGTAACCAATTCTCACATAAGTTAAAATCAAATGCAATTAAGAGCGAATTCACCTGTTGATTAATCTTTTTAACTCGTGCTTATGTAATTGGTCTAGTTAACAGCTCAGGAGAAGAAAGTATCTTTGGGATGTCCTCATCAATCTCCCCCTCTTGGAAAGGAGTTATCCTTGGCTCTGATTCTTCCGATCCAAAGAACGGTGACAAATCAGCAACATTGAATGTAGAACTCACAATATAATCATCACCCGGAAACTCTATTTTATATGCATTGTCATTGATCTTCTCAAGTATTTTGAATGGACTATCTTCACGAGGCATTAATTTGGACTTACACTTATTCAGAAAGCGTTCTTTGTATAGATGCACCCAAACCAAGTCACCCAGATCGAATAACATCTTCTTTCTTGACTTGTTTACCTTCTTAGCATAGTATCGTGCATTTTTTTTAATTTCTTCTTTAGTCTTCATATTAATCTTCTTCACATATTCAGCACATTTTGACGCCTCCATATTAGCATGTTCATGTAGTGGTAGTGGCATGATTGGTTTAAAACCATACATCACCTCGAACGGGCACAGTTGAGTAGTAGAATGTACCACCCTATTGTATGCAAACTCCACATGCGGTAAACAATATTCCCACTCTTTGAGATTCTTCTTGATCATCGTTAGTAGTAGCATCGAAAGTGTTTGATTCACCAACTCAGTTTGTCCATCTGTCTGTAGGTGACAAGTTGTTGAGAATAACAGCTTTGTCTCAAGCTTGGCCCACAAATCTTCCAAAAATAGCTCATGAATTTAATATCTCGATCCAAAATAATTGTCCTTGGCATGCCATGCAATCTTACAATTTCCTTGAAAAACAAGTCAGCTACATACGACACATCATCGCTTTTGTGACAGGGAATAAAATACGTCATTTTAGAGAACCTATCCACAACTACAAAAACTAAATCACTTCCCCTCTTAGTCCTAGGCAATCCTAAAACAGGAAGTGTGGTATATAAACCATGTGGATTAAGTTTAAATTTCACTTTGTGGCATGTAACACATCGCTGTACAAATCTTTCGATGTCACGCCTCATTTTAGACCAATAAAAGTGATCGCTCAACATCATAAAGGTCTTTTCTCTCCCAAAGTGTCCCATCAATCCACCTGCATGAGATTCCTACAATAAAAGCAAACGCTCGGACGAATCTGGAACACATAATTTGTTGGCATGAAATAAGAATCCATCATGAACATGGAACTTATCCCATCCTTTCCCATCTTTGTATTTTGAATATGGCTCTAAAAATTCATGATCAGAAATATATAAATCTTTCAAACTCTCTAGTTCAGGTACCTTTACTTCCAATTGAGTTGAAAGCACATTCCTTCTAGATGAAGCATTAGCTACCACATTCTCTTTTTGCCTTCTTGTACTTAACAACATATGAAAAGGTTTTAATAAATTCTACTCACTCAATATATCTATGGTTCAATTTAGGTTGGCCTTTCAAATATTTCAAAGTTTCATAATCAGAGTGGATAACAAATTCTTTAGACCAAAGGTAATATTGCCAAGTTTCAAGTACACGCACCAAAGCATACAACTTTTTGTCATACATAAGATAGTTCAATTGAACACATTCAAGCTTTTCACTAAAATATTCTACTGGCCTTCCTTCTTACATTAAAACACTACCAATCCCTATTTCACTAGCATCACATTCAATTTCAAAAGTCTTAGTGAAATCAAGTAAAATAAGCAATGATGTTTCAATTAATTGTTTATTTAGTTCTTGAAAAGCTTTTTCCTATGATGTACCCCATTCAAATACAACACCATTTTTAGTCAATTCATTTAATGAGGCAGCAATGGTGCTGAAATTTTTAACAAAACGATGATAAAAACTAGCAAGACCATAAAAGCTTCTAATTTAACTAACATTCACAGGTGTAGGCTAATTCTTAATCGCTTTAGTTTTAGATCATCTACCTCAATGCATTGTCCAAAAATAACATAGCTTAAGAACACAACTTTTTCGGTACAAAAAGTGCATTTGTCAAGATTATCATACAATTTCTTACTTCTAAGCACTTGTTTAATATGCTTAGTGTGTTCATCCATCGTCTTGCTATAGATCAATATATCATCAAAGTATAACACAATAAATTTACCAATGAATGCTCTTAAAACATAATTCATTAATCGCATAAATGTACTAGGTGCATTAGTTAAACCAAAAGGCATTACTAACCACTCATACAATCCAAATTTTGTTTTAAAAGCAGTCTTTCATTCATCACCAAGTTTCATCCTAATATGATGGTAGCCACTTCTCAAATCAATTTTGGTGAATATAGTTGCACCACTAAGTTCATCAAGCATATCATCTAACCTAGGAATAGGATGATAATATTTAACAGTATATTGTTAATAGCACGACAATCAACACGTATTCTCCATGTATTATCTTTCTTAGGAATAAGAATTATAGGAACAACGCAAGGACTAAGCCTTTCTCGTACATACCCTTTCTCAAGTAGCGCTTGTACTTGACGCTGAATTTCTTTAATTTCCTCTAGATTGGTACGGTATGATGGACAGTTTGGAAGTGATGCGCCAGGAATTAGATCAATTTGATGCTCTATTCCGCGCAATGGTGGAAGTCTCACCGGTATCTCCTCTGGGAACACGTCATCAAAAGCCTGCAAAAGATAGGAAACACCACTAGGAAGAGAGGTCAAGTCGTTAGTTGAAAGCAATACATTGTATCTTTGTACACAAGCACAAAATGCATTTTTGACGGGTCATTGCTCACATATCTCAAATTTGATTTTATGGCTAACATAACCATCTCTTCCCCATTCTTACTTTTTCCTCTCACATTTGGCTTGTGGCTCTCGCTCACCGAGGTGTGGAAGTCTCTCTTTTCTCTCTTTTTATCCCCATTTTCAACAAGCTTCCTTTGATAAAATTTAGCATGTATTTGATTAGAAGTCATTTGATTAAGCTCTTTTGTCTTTCCCTTCCACTTAAAAGTATATCTATTGGAACAGCCATCATGTTGCACACTTAAAAGTATATCTATTGGAGTGGCCATAAGTCGTAGGCAGTGTTGCAGTCGAAGATATGGTCGATGTAGTTGTGGTCGTAGATGCCATGGTCGTAGACGTTGTGGTCATAGACACCGTGGTTGAACGGGGCGGATAGCGAACAGCGCTGACTGTGTTCATAGTCATTGGCCGGATCTGAAAGTCCTCTTTGATGCCGATTGGACTCGATCGAACAGTTGGAGGGAACTTTGTGAACTCGAATGGTCGTGGGGCCAAACCGACATAGCAGAAAAGGCTCAAACATGTTTTTCTTGCTTGTTTATCATGTGTTTCTCCTCAATTAGTTTTTTCTCCATGGGTTCAACTCCAAAAGCTTCACAACATTCGAACATAGAAATACACAAAATATTTGTATGAGGTAGTAACCAATTTTCACGTAAGTTAAAACCAAATGCAATTAAGAGCGAATTCATCTGTTGATTAATCTATTTAGCTCATGTTTATATAATCGGTCTAGTTAACAGCTCAGAAGAAGAAAACATCTTTGAGATGTCCTTCTCAGTTGGTCACTAAAAGGAGGGCACCACTAGCACAATCACCGCAGACGGCAGGCAAAGAAAAAAAATGAGAAAAGCGAGACTGGGAAGCGTAAGCAGACATACGTACACGAGTTCTCAAGAGCGCGGCGTCGGCTGGCCGCGGCCCGGACGAGGTGTGTCGCCTCCGTCGCGGCGGAGAGGGGGTCACTGTTGTAGACTAGGGCACAGCACGACGCGCCTAAAGATGGCAATGGGTACCCGGAACCCGATACCCGGTGGGTTTTTACTCTATTAGGGCATGAGTCTAAGTCAATTTCCTAGCCCATGGGTCTCTTAATGGGCAAAAAGTCCAACCCATCGGGTCTACCGGGTTCGGGTACATTCCTATAGTAGCCAAACCTGTAAACCCATGGGTAATATAAACCCGGCCCATAGGAGTTATAAACCCAGGCTCCCAGCAAACCAGCCCATAGCCCCATACGGTATGGCCCAACTAATCAACAGCTGCCTCAGCAGCCGCATAGCCCTGATTCAACAGCCCATAGCCCCATACGGTATTACCCTAGCTCACTCAGACACTCACTCGGTCACTCCTCCCCACTCCGATTCAACAGCCGCCGCAGTGGCGGCACATCTGGCGCTCGGTCTCCGGCTCTCCGCTCGCTCTCCACGCTCGCCCTCCCGTCCCGCTCCTACTCCCGCCACTCTCGCCGCACGCTAGCCCTCCCGCACACCCTCGCCGTCGCCTTCCAGTTTAGCCCGCCGCCCCCACGGCGACAGCCCACTGCCCCCACGCCGCAGCCAACGCGCATTGCAGCAGTAGGCCCTTGGTCATGGCGCTGCCCTCCGGCTCCAACGAAGATGGCCAGTGAACTTCTTCCTTCTCTCCATTAACCATTGTTGCAGCTCGCATTACTGATCCCGCAGCCGATGGTCCCTTTTCGAAGGGGCGCATCCGAAGCTGACCAACCGTCGCCAGACCCGAAGGAGAAAGGCAAGGATGGCCACCAAGTAGATCCGCAAGCTGCTACCCCAGTTCTTCCACCACAAGTTCGTTCTGTCCAAGCCGGAGACTCGCCGCCACCGGCCACCCCTCCGTCCCAAGCTGCTATCATTGTCGGCCCCTCCAACCCGAAGCAGCACGCCCGCGTGGGAGTGACCAAGCTGAAGCCTGGCGTAGTTGCTGAGAAGAACGGACGCCTCGTCAAGCCTGCGGCTGCTGCAACGACCAAGAACGGACGGCCTCCCGTCTCTCCGACTTATGCTATTTCAGATTGTTCACTTATGCTATTTCAAATCTGGTCACTTATACTATTCACTATTCAAATGTAGGTTTATTTATGTTCCTGCTCCTCATACTGCTGAAGTCATTGGTGAAGAACTTATTTATGTTCGCATTTAGTAATGTTTGTCCTAGTGAGATTGGATAGCTAATTAGTGTGTTGTTTTCTGCTCATTTAGGAACTTGCAATTTGAGGCTTCTGCACGCACCAGATTCAAGTAATCAAGTGGCGACGACCTTTTGGGAACAAGTAAGTACAAGGAGCAGTTGATGTCTCTCCTTTTGGTTTTAATTGAGTTGTGAACTGTGAACTTGTAATGAACTTGTCGTATGCTGATATGCTATGCTAGTGAACTATGAACTGATGATTGATGGAGTGAACTAGTGATGTGCATTGTGAATTTGTCGTTGCTTGTTTCATGCATATTAGTATATAAATTGAACTTATTGTTGACTTGCTAAATATTGCATTGTCTGCAATCTGCACAGCTGTTGTCGGGCACGGGCGACCCGTGGGTACCCGTTACCCGAGTGGGCATGGGTCTGGGCAACCGCGCTCCCGCTACCGACCCGTGGGATCCTTCATCCTTGGTCCGCTCGGGCCACCCGCAGGACGGCCACGGGGAAGCGAGGCCGTCGCGGCCGCCCTAGTTCTACAGCGCCGTGTGCGCGCATGTACGCCAGCCGCTTGACGAAATGCCGCGCCGAGAGGAGCCGCGTGCGTGCGAGCGAGCGAGCGCGAGAGTGTTTCTTGCCTTTTTCCCCCCTGGAGAGACGTAGTAGTTGATCCTGCGCTATTCTTTTGCGCTTGCAGATCGAAGAGGTCGGGTGGGAGCGGCTGTAGAGCGCCGCGGGCGACGACGGCGTGTCGTGCCTCACCTTCAGCGTCCTGTATGTATCTTCTCTCCTGCGAGTGCCGTTCTGGGTGACGTTTCAGCAATGCCTGTTGTTCCCATTCCTCTTTCATGGCTTGCATGGTTCGTGAGAAAACTCTGCTTTTGTTTCACTAACGCGTTAGCTAGCTGGCTAAGTATTTTGAGTGAATTATTTCACTATTTTCTCTGTGTCCTTTAGATATGGTTGACAATCTTGTGTTTTCTTTGGGTGGAATCGGTTTTATCACAAAATGCACATTATAATGGGGACACATTGAGGAGAAATTAACACTAGCGGTTGCTCCATCAGCCGTGTTAAATATTGGAAGGGAAACTACTTTCTTAGAACACGCAAAATATTTGTGTATCATTTTATTAACATGGAAAAAGCCCACGATTTTTTTTGGAACCACAATATCTGACGATATGAGCCCTGGTAGCAGTTTTAGCACCTAGTGTCTAAGACAAAATTACAGATAAAGCTACAGCACGACCCGACCCTTACAACAGCTAAGCTAGGAAGCTAACAGGGCATTCAGACATTTAGCTCCAGCCAAGTGCCGCTGGCCACATGAAACGCTCCGCATTCCTAATTAACCTTAAGCGAGAAATTATGCAGCTAAATGAAATTCATTAAATAACCAACAAATAAATTACAAGATAATTAAGTTCTTTACCCATGCAATAAACTAAATTGAAACATAAGAACAGTGAGTAAATAAAATACATTCACAAGTCTTATCCCAATGAAATAATACACCATAAGCATATCAAATTAATAAACACATCCAAAGGAGCCATTTCAGTTGGCAACGAATTTCACCTCACCAATTACAAGTATATATAGTCCAAATACATACAATCAATTGCACATATGTGTCTATATATAGAATGAATACAGTATCACACAATTACAAATAACAACTTTTCTGCGACTGGTAGCATTAGCACAAATAATAATGGCATGGGTCGAGTACCTGCATGAAGAGACGATAATCGAAAACAAAGAATAACAAAGCACAATAATTTTGTAAAACAAATATTGCCCTCAGAACCCCTTTTAGAATAATAGTAATAGGCAATTCGCTCATTGAGATACCACACCGTCCAGGGTCAGGCGGCACCTCTCATAGTCGTATGGTTTCATCATTCGGCATAAAAGCAAACCTGAATCAATTCTGAGCACATTTTCATCGCCAACCAATCCCATTAAAAATAGTTTACTGGAGTACATAACAATCCACCGTCAGCTATGAATTTTCCCTAGCCCATCCCATATGGCACACAAGCAGAAGGAATAAGGACCAGCAAGGAACCGAGTGTGAGAAAGAGAGAGCATTAGCAACCCCAAACCACAGAGCAACTAATGTAAGAAACCCACCTCCAGATCCATCCACGTTTCCCCTAAATCCAACCCACAGAAGCCGGAGGCCATGGGAGAAGGGACTTGACTTCCACCGCACCAAGTTTGGCGAGGAGGAGAAGGCCAGGACCATCGGGAAACACATGGGGAGAAAGAGGGGAGCACGAGGCCGACACCAAATCAAGCCTAACCAAATTGACAAAGGTACCCTACAAGTTGCCATTCTAGTATTCCATCCAAATCCACTTCACTCGTAGGACCACAACCAAAACTTCGCCACTAGAGTAGGTGGAGGAGAAGACTAGGGAGTTGGGGGTTTACTGAGCCGGCTAGAGCCGCAACATGTGCGGGATGTGACGTCGTTGGCTCACGGTAGGGATGTTGCACTGAAGTTGACCATCGCGCGCACCCGACGACCACCCGCATGCTCCCCGGCGCATGGGGAGGTCCCAAGCCCTGTCATGGCACATCCACCTCGAGTACAAGCTTTCCCGAAAACACAAGTAAATCAAAAGAAACTGTGAATTCACACATGCCTCATGGACTGGAGGCTACGAAAGCCTACATATGGTCTTTGCTCTTAATACGAGTGACTAGTAGATTTGTAAAGATAAACCTAATTTCACAACTTAAAAACTTATTTTTTTAAGAATGATGATGAGAAGACATACAATTTTTTTATTTGATGGATGTTCATGGAATTGCATATTTGCTATTAATGCTTACTGAGTACATTTGTACTCATCCTTACTATTAATCCTCCTTGTTTAGGGTGAGTCGCTAGGACAAATTACTTGGTTATGATGAGGTCACGCGGAGGACAGCCATCCCGAGGAAAACGAGATTGGCCTAGATTACGATGCGTATGAGACGGATGCTCTATACACAGGTTGAGATGAGTAAGTGGCGGCTGGTCACCGTTTACGTGATCCCGAGTATATTAGCTTGTCACTATCTATTAGCTTCTGTACTTATATAATTATTAGTTGATGCCATTTCCATTTTCATGTGTTGTAATATTTTGGCAGAACTTATTAAGCCCTATTCAAGACTCAAGCCCTGTGTGGCAATGATATTGTAATAGTATTGTATCGTCTCTAGCTATTGTTCTGCTGGAACACTCTGATGTGGCTTATTATTCAATAAAATATGAATTTATTCTGTTTTGGGTAATAACCACAGGCTTGTGCCATTACCTAAAGTGGTGACGGCATGGGTCGCCACACCATATTCCTCCTCCTTGACATGCTGAATGATCTGATCTACCGAGGAACTTATGTTGTTGAATACTTGATCATTTCTTTCCTTCCAAACCATCCATGTGGCTAGGATTATCATGTAGTCAAATCCTTTCTTGACCAGTTTGTGACCTCGCCTTAGCGCATCAATTCACCAGGCAAGAAAAGATTGAGCACTTCTTGGTATGAGAGATGGCACCTTGATCCATGCCATGATTTCTGACCAAATAAGGTGAACCACCCTGCAATGGACAAACAGATGATCGATGGTCTCTGCATGCTGATTGCAGAGCACGCAAGTTCCCTGGTTCGGAAGGTCACTGTCATGGTCGGACGTCACTATGTGCGACGACGCAGCGACCAGACCAACGGAGTGGACCAGCCAGGCGCGAGCACGGCACCGGCAGATGTGCCGGACGCGCTACAGCCGGAGACTAGCGGCAGGCTGGAGTAGTTTGGGTCTTCCTATTAAAATAGATTCATTTCCTATTTGGTTGGTATTAGATATGATATAGAGTTTGTTTCCTATTCAGTTGAGAGATACTATTAGAGTTTGATTGTTAGGGGCTGCCCTATATATGGGGACAGCCGCATCTTTGGAAGAAATAAGAGAAACAGAATTACCATCCCCTTCTCTGCTCCCGTGCGTCTCCAAGCGCACAGTGAGTCTCTGGCTAGCGCCTCCATGCCACAGCGAATCTGATACCATGTTGTTATGACAGATGCGTAATAGCTCGGAAAGGCCGGCCGTGAGCATGTTCATTTGCTGCTCCAGACTTAGGTTTGCCCGTGTTAACAAAGCCAAAAAATTTTGTTTGATAGTCGGCCAAGGTACCCGTTTGACGAAGATGCATGAGTTTGCCGAGGGGGTTGTGGTGTAGAGGTGGTCCGAAGCGCATGTGGATTCGATGGCTTCTATAACACCCCCAATTCTGGAAGCGTTTTGAATCCCTCGCAACTGTCCAGGATTGTTCAGTTGCGAGTTACATCATTCAAGTGAATAACATTGCCAACGCAAGCTCAAATACAAAAGTCGACTTTATTACAATAGAAGGGCTTAAAGCCAAGTCTCACAGTAGGGCCAACGGCCTTCAGATATATTATACAAAAAGACACCACAGGCATGCTTAAGCGGAGAACGACCCTAATCCCACGCTTCTTCCATTTCATAGAATACCACCTCTTCGCCTTCGCCTGGCTCCTCAAAGTTAACTGCTTCTGTTTATGTTTTTAAGCAAGTATGAGTACAACCACCGTACTCAGCAAGCCACACGGAGCTTAACATTAATTATATGCATGGTATAACAACTAAAAGGAAACAGGTTTATTATTTTCGTGGATGCAGTTTTAGTTGTGAATCAATTAAAAACTTGAAAAACAATTTCATTAAGGTAAAGGGGTTTTCAAGCGTAATTATCAACATTCCACATTACCAAACCATTCTCAACACTACTTATGCTTCGCTGCTGGAATCACCCATTAAACATAGCTTCATTTACCGGAAGCACGTCGTACTCGAATACAATTATTTTACGACTCTGCAGAGTTGCCCTGCTTTACCCACAAGATCCCCTAACTCTGGCCAAGAGTTAAGAAAACAAGGTGGTTCACTGCTCAATTCTTTATATAGCCTCCACCCAGTAGGTCCTAGATCCCCATAAGCTCGGATGACCCCACGGATCTCCTCCGACTTATAGCAGTCCTACTGTTGTATGGTTAACCCCCTCTCATACGAACTCACCCTCGGACTCCCCCCGCCAGTTGCAGAGGTTCAATTAAACTTGAGCAGCTACTAAACCAGGTTTGATAGAATCAACGCTTGTGATTGGGCGGGTACTATATTCTTTACTCAGCATAAGGGTCTAGTCCTTATATTTTTCCTTGAGGCATCATCCAAACACAAACCCATATTCAGTACCTTCCTGTACTGCCACCATTCCTCAACCAAGCCTCCACCCTAGGATAAGGTCTTCGGATCCACGATCCTCGCTTACCCTAGATCCATCTTTTTCAAAACTCTAAACAAATACTTAAGAGCCTTAACAGTGAAAAGATTTTAATGAAT
The DNA here is from genome assembly GCA_036346575.1 of Dendrocalamus sinicus. Classification (NCBI taxonomy): domain Eukaryota; kingdom Viridiplantae; phylum Streptophyta; class Magnoliopsida; order Poales; family Poaceae; genus Dendrocalamus; species Dendrocalamus sinicus. The sequence goes on from CM070648.1 coordinate 8,148,127, forward strand.
TCCTAAACTACCATGTTTGTGTCACTATTATATTTAATACTACTATGTTTGTCAACATGAATATGGTCAACAAGTTAAACGGGGCTTTTTCGGGTGGTAGGTCATAACTAATAAGTCATGTCATTCTAAACAGTAATTATACACAAAATAATGACTTAAAAATAAAATAATGAAAATACTGCTAAATAATTAAATAGAGACATGATAGGTTCAATATGATTGAGATATGTGCGACTTGCCTTGCGAGTCTATGATTTCAACAAGTTCAAATTCCTCGGCGGGCTGGATCTGGGCTTGAGCTTCTCCCTCCTGGTCCTGCGAATCCTCGACTCCGGAAGCTAGCGCAAAACAATTTACATAAATCAATTCCATGCTCGAAGGAATGAGCTAGGACTAAAGAAATGAAATAAAGAAATAAAATCCGATAAAATTCAAATAAATTGGGATTTGGGCTTATAGGAGGGTCAAATGGATAAATGGGCCTTGGATTTGGGTTGGCGGGCTCGAAACGGATCTAAGGAGTATAAACTTGTATTTTAGGGTTTTGGGTCGGGTTACTGTTCATCGGGCTCGGGTACTATTCATTGGGTTCGAGTCGGTTGGAACGGATTCGGGCGGATGGTTTGCCTCAACCGGGTAGAAGCGGCTCGGGTCGGTTGCAACCGGCGCGGGGCGAGCTGACTCGATCGAGCCGTGTTCGGCTGGCCCGGTCGGACGCATCGGGCGCGAGCGAAGCGGCTCGACTCGACCGGGATGGAGGGGTGCGACTGGGGGAACAGTGCGCACGCACTGTTCTTCTTCCCCAAACGCACGCGCGCGCAGAAGAACAGGGGAGGAAGGCAGCAACCGGTGGCGGGGCTAGGGTGAACGGCGACGGGCGTGGAGGGTATGGGCGTGTTCGTGGGACCATGGGGAGTCCATTTTGGGGGTTGTCCGGGGCGGGAGAGCCGGCGTTCGCCGCCGGTGGCCCTTCTTCTTCTACGGCCGAATTGAGTATAGCAGTTGAGGAGGGGCTTCTCCGGACGATTGACTTGGTACTAGAGCATCCTTAGGGCTTGGGCAAGTTCATGGGAGGGTTAATTCAAGCTGGGGAGGTTGGGTTTGGGCCGGCCACGGGGAGGAGCTTCGGCGGTGGAGAGGGTCATGTCGCCGGGGAGGGAGAGGCGTTGGGAGGCTAAGGCGGCGGTCGGGTAGGGTTTCTAGGGGCTCAAGGACACTACCGGTGAAAGGAATTGGACGATAGAGGAATGGAGGACCAACATTGCGCTAGGGCTTACGCTTTGAAGTTTTTTAAATTGCCGGCAATGGAGGTGGATGGGGGAGGATTTGGGGCGTTGGGCGGGTTGTGGGGTTGTGATGCTCGGCTTGGGGGTCGGAATTTCTTAAGTAGGCGGAGTAAGTCAGTTGGCAGTGGATATTTCCCATGGCGCCCAAGGTGTTGGTAGCCGGCGGCAATGCCACGGCTTGGGGGTTAGGTCGGGGCGTCATGGCGGCAGAGGGGAGGTGTAAAGAAGAGCTTGTCCACGTGGTAGAGGTGGCACGATCAAACGGTGCGGGGGTGCGGTGGCGCGATCAGGAGAGTTGGGCGGCGGCAAAGCGGGGAACAAGGCGGCTGCCACGGCTCGGGGGCGGTACGGCGGCCAAACAGCGAGTCAAGCGGGAAAAGAGCGCGGCGAGGGGTCACGAAAATATCGTGGCGACGGCGGAGCTTGGGCATGGCAGTGGGTTTTCGGATGTGAATAGTGCCAGTGCTTGAGTCCTCAAATCCGGTCGTGATTAGGGTGATTGGGGCGGCTTTGCTTGGTGATGAGTGTGGATTAGGCTTAGGAATTAAGAGAACAAATCAAGAACGAAAATTGAGCTCAAAATTCAGATTTTGAATTTTCCAAGGTTCGGTTTTGTTTCAACCTACCCCCCTTAAAAAGGATCTCGACCTCGAGATCAACTCGGGCCAAGGAGTAGGTTGGGAAATTCTCGCTGTAAGTCTGACTCCTTCTCCCATGTTGCCTCATCTGCTGTATGATTTTGCCACTGAACTTTATGAAATCTGATATTTTTTGCTTCTTAACTGTCTCTCTGTAGTCTCCAAGATCTGAATTGGTTCTTCTTCATATGACAAATCATCTTGTAGATCTATATCATCAACTGGTATATGCTCTGTTGGATGGTGGAGACATTTGCGTAGCTGAGATACATGAAATACATTATGCACTCTGGCCAAATTTGGTGTTAACTGCAATTTATAAGCTACTTCTCCTATTCTCTTAAGAATCTCGAACGGGCCAATATACCTCGGGGCTAACTTCCCTTTAACTTGAAATCTTTTTACTGATTTGAACGGTGTGACCTTGAGATATACCCAATCTCCGATTTCAAAGCTTAAATCTTTTCGACGGTTATCAGCATAACTCTTTTGTCGACTTTGGGCTATTCTCATTTTGTCTCGGACAATCTTGACATGAGCTTCTGCATCTTGAACGATTTGTGGCCCTAAGAATTGTCGTTCTTCGGTTTCAGTCCAATTTAACGGTGTTCTACACTCTCTTCCATATAGGGCTTCAAACGGTGCCATCTTAATGCTGACCTGGTAACTGTTATTATAAGAGAATTCCGTAAACGGTAAACACATGTCCCAAGCTGCTCCATAGACCAATGCACACGCTCGAAGCATGTCTTCTAAGATCTGATTCACTCGTTCTGTTTGTCCTCCGGTTTGTGGGTGGTATGCTATACTGCTAAATCTGTTCCCATGGCTTCATGCAGTTTCTCCCAAAATGTAGACGTGAACTATGCTCCTCTATCAGACACTATTCTTTTTGGAACTCCATGTAATACCACTATTTTTGTTAAGTATAGCTCTGCCAGTTTATTTTTACCATAGGTTTGCTTGATTGGTATGAAGTGTGCCACTTTGGTTAGTCGGTCTACGATTACCCAAATAGCATCGTAGCCGTCTCGACTTTTTGGGAACCCTGTAATAAAATCCATACCAATGTCGTCCCACTTCCATTCTGGGATTGGTAAAGGGTTTAGCAACCCTGAGGGTTTCCGATGATCTATCTTTTTTTTCTGATAGGTATCACAGCATGCAATATATTCTGCTATTTCTCTCTTCATCTTACTCTACCAATACCTCTTTTTCAAGTCTTGATACATCTTCGTACCTCCTGGGTGAATAGAGAGTTGAGATGAGTGAGCCTCTCGCAATATCAGATCTTTTAACTCTTTGTCATCAGGTATACAGTAACGATCTCTAAATTTCAAGATTCCCTTATCATCTTTAACAAATTCAGTCGAGTTTGTTTCTTGACTTCTTTTTATGAGCTGTTGTATTTCTTCATCTTTTTCTTGTGCTGATTTGATTTGATCCGTTAAAGTCTGCTGAATTTCCAATGCTGCTATCTGACCTTGTTCAACAACACACAGGTTCAAATGCTGAATTTCTTCTTGTAACGAACTAGAGCATTCCAAAATAGAAGCTATATTAGGGTACTTCTTTCGACTTAGTGCATCTGCAACAACGTTTGCTTTCCCAGGATGATACTGGAGATCCAGATCATAGTCTTTGATTAACTCCAACCATCTTCGTTGTTGAAGGTTTAAATCCGGCTGAGTAAATATATATTTTAGACTTTTGTGGTCAGAAAAGACCTCACAACGATTTCCCAATAGATAGTGCCTCCAAATCTTTAACGCATGTACTACTGCTGCCAATTCCAAGTCATGCGTTGGATAATTTATCTCGTGTGGCCGTAGCTGTCTCGAAGCATACGCCACTACTTTCCCTTCTTGCATTAACACACAGCCTAATTCTTGTTTTGAGGCGTCGTAATAGATTTGAAATTCTTTCTCGGGGTTAGGAAGTATAAGCACTGGGGCTGAGGTTAATCTCGTTTTCAACTCCTGAAAACTCTCTTCACATTTATCTGTCCACTTATAGGGGCTATCCTTCTTAAGAAGCTGGGTGAGGGGTCTTGTTATCTTCGAGAATCCTTCGATAAAACGACGATAATATCCGGCCAAACCAAGGAAACTTCGGACTTCTGTTACTGTGGTTGGCTGTTTCCATTCCATTACTGCTTTCACTTTCTCAGGATCTACTTTTACTCCTTCTTCTGTGATAATGTGTCCGAGAAAGGCCACTTCTTTCATCCAGAATTCACATTTAGAGAACTTGGCGTATAACCGATGTTCTCTTAACTTACTCAAGGCGATATGCAGATGTTGACGATGTTCTTCTTCTGTCTTGGAATATATTAATATGTCATCGACGAATACTATCACAAAATGGTCCAACTACTCCATATATGCCATATTCATTAGGTTCATAAAATATGCAGGTGCATTTGTCAAGCCAAAGGGTACTACTGTGAACTCAAATAATCCATATCTTGTGGTGAAAGCAGTCTTCTCACGATCTTGTTCTCGGATCTTAAGCTGGTGATATCCAGATCTTAGATCAATTTTTGAGAACACCTTGGCTCCTTTGAGCTGATCAAATAAGTCGTCTATTCTTGGCAGAGGATATTTATTTTTGATAGTCACTGCGTTCAATCCTCGATAATCCACACACATTCTCAGACTACCATCCTTTTTCTTCGCGAACAGTACTGGGGCTGACCAAGGAGATATACTAGGTTGTATAAATTATTTCTCCATTAATTCATCCATCTACTTCTTAAGTTCCTTTAGCTCTTGGGCTGACATCCGGTACTGACGCTTTGTGATAGGTTTAGTCCCTGGTATCAACTCAATAGCAAGTTCTATGGGTCTATCTGGCGGCTTTCCAGGTAGCTCCTTTGGAAAAACATCTGGATATTCCCGAATTATTGGTATTTGGGATACTCCTTCTTCTACCATTATAGTCTGAGTACTCGCCTTCATTTTCTCTACTAACATTGGATCTGTTTTCACTACTATCTTTTGTCCTTCTGGACTTACCAGAGTTACTAGCTTCTTTTCACAACTCACATTGGGTTTATATTTAGTTAACCAATCCATTCCTAATATAACATCCAATCCCTTCATCTCCAATAATAGCAAGTCTGTCTTAAATTTGACTCCTTGGATTTCTAAATCTAGGTCTTTGCATCCAAAGCGAGATTCTACTTTATTACCAGCAGTTTGAAAGGAATAAGACTTTTGCAAAGGAGAAAATAACAATTGATTTTTCACAGCAAAAGCCAAGGAGAGGAATGAATGTGTTGCTTCGGGATCAAACAGAACCACAGAAGGTTTTGAGTTAACAGGGTACGTACCAACGATGACGTCGTTGGCTCCCGCTGCTTCTTCTGCGAAAATATGGTTTATCCTTCCTTGGACTGGTTTCAGTATCCCTTTTCCTTTGTCTGCTGCTGACATCAGGTTTGTCGTCTGAATTCCTACTGGCTTCATTGCAAACTGTCTAGTCTGTCCTCCTTCTTGCTTTGGCATGGCAATGAATTGACGTGGCGAAGATGCCTGTGCCCTGACTTGAGCTTTTGCTACTTCTGAAGGTAATCCTCCTCGTGGACACTGATTCTTGTAATGACCCGCTTGGCCACAATGATAACAGACAGTATGTAACTGCGGGCATTGCCTCTGTAAGTGATTCCCTCCGCAGTTATAGCACTTCAACATAGAAATTTGCCTGACATTCTGCTGAGATGTCATAGGGCTTTGGCTAGTCTTAAGCTGTGATTTAGGCATGTATACAAATTTCCTTCCCTGTTGTCCTCTAAACTGAGGTGCTAGCGTCATTTGCTTTCGAGATCCTTCTGACGATGATGTTCTCTGCATTATCTTCCTTTTCCGAGTGTCCTCTAATTCATTTCTTGCCTCTTCAGACACGATGAGTTTATTTACCATTGTGGGTAGGTCTTTTATAGTCCACCATTGAAATATGGTATTTCAAGGATTTCTGTAACCCTTCTTTGAATCGCCCCATCTTCTTCTCTTCAGTCTTTGCATCATTAGGGGCATATCTGGCCAATGCATTAAATTGATGAAGATATTCTGTGACAGTTTGCCCTCCTTGTTTTAGTGCAAGAAATTCCCGACGCTTGGCTTCGATGACTCCTGTGGGCACATGAGCTTGGCGGAACGAATCTTCAAATTCTTTCCAAGTGATCTCCCGATCCTCATTCATAGTTTGATAGTTCACCCACCATGCTGCAGCTGGGCCCTGCAGTTGATGAGAGGCTTATAATACTTTTTCTTTATCATTGCACTGAATAGTGTTCAACTTCCTTTCTACATCTTTGAGCCAATCCTCAGCTACCATTGGATCTGGTGAGGAAGAAAACACTGGAGGTCGAGTCTTTTGAAAATCTGCCCACTTTGACTGTCTAGGCATTCCTTGTTGATTATTCCCTCCACTTCGAACAGCAATTTGTTCTAACAGTCTGGCATGCTGCTCCATCATGCGAGATTGATTCAGTTCTGCTTGGAATCTTTTTTCTTCCATCTTGGCCAAAATGTTTGCGAAGCTGATTTGTGGCACTTCCCTTTGATAAGGACTATCCTGTCCCTGAGATCCTTCTCCACTTCCTGACATCTTGATTGTTTTGATGAGATTAGGAGTTCAGATCTGCAGCGAGTTTTTAGAAAGTCAGATAGATAAGTAAGAATTTAGACGTAAGGTAAGATCAGAATGAAATAGGTAAAGATTCCAGAACGAAATGAGAGAGTTGGAATTTGAAGAGATAGACTAGAGATACCAATAACAAACAAATTATCAGATAGGCAAGATAGTCTTTATTCATTCATTATACAAGCTGGGTACATACCATTCATACAAGGTATATATCTCAACTTGTTTTGCACAGCCAAGAAAATACTATTACCAATGGGTCCAACTATACTAACGCACACTACACTTCTTTTTTTTTTCTACTCACATTGCCAATTTGAATTTAGACAAGAGTAAATATAAATAGTCTTAGAAAACAAAACTTAGCTTTAAAATAAGACTGATAGATAAGGTAGACAGGAAAGAGATTATACAGGAGTAATACTGATATTTTATGTAACTCGTTTTTATAGGTAAAGTAGTTTTAACAAATACACTTAATGCACTTAGGGTCATCCTACGGTCAAGCAAGCGTGCTCTGATACCACTCTGTAACACCCCCAATTCTGGGAGCGTTTTGAATCCCTCGCAACTGCCCAGGATTGTTCAGTTGCGAGTTACATCATTCGAGTGAATAACATTGCCAACGCAAGCTCAAATACAAAAGTCGACTTTATTACAATAGAAGGGCTTAAAGCCAAGCCTCACAGTAGGGCCAACGGCCTTCAGATATATTACACAAAAAGACACCACAGGCATGCTTAAGCGGAGAATGACCCTAATCTCACGCTTCTTCCATTTCATAGAATACCACCTCTTCGCCTTCGCCTGGCTCCTCAAAGTTAACTGCTTCTGTTTATGTTTTTAAGCAAGTATGAGTACAACCACCGTACTCAGCAAGCCACACGGAGCTTAACATTAACTATATGCATGGTATAACAACTAAAAGGAAACATGTTCATTATTTTCGTGGATGCAGTTTTAGTTGTGAATCAATTAAAAACTTGAAAAACAACTTCATTAAGGTAAAGGGGTTTTCAAGCGTAATTATCAACATTCCACATTACCAAACCATTCTCAACACTACTTATGCTTCGCTGCTGGAATCACCCATTAAACACAGCTTCATTTACCGGAAGCACGGCATACTCGAATACAATTATTTTACGACTCTGCAGAGTTGCCCTGCTTTACCCACAAGATCCCTTAACTCAGGCCAAAAGTTAAGAAAACAAGGTGGTTCACTGCTCAATTCTTTATATAGCCTCCACCCAGTAGGTCCTAGATCCCCATAAGCTCGGATGACCCCACGGATCTACTCCGACTTATAGCAGTCCTACTGTTGTATGGTTAACCCCCTCTCATACGAACTCACCCTCGGACTCCCCCCGCCAGTTGCAGAGGTTCAATTAAACTTGAGCAGCTACTAAACCAGGTTTGATAGAATCAACGCTTGTGGTTGGGCGGGTACTATATTCTTTACTCAGCATAAGGGTCTAGTCCTTATATTTTTCCTTGAGGCATCATCCAAACACAAACCCATATTCAGTATCTTCCTGTACTGCCACCATTCCTCAACCAAGCCTCCACCCTAGGATAAGGTCTTTGGATCCACGATCCTCGCTTACCCTAGATCCATCTTTTCAAAACTCTAAACAAATACTTAAGAGTCTTAACAGTGAAAAGATTTTAATGAATTCCTAAACTACCATGTTTGTGTCACTATTATATTTAATACTACTATGTTTGTCAACATGAATATGGTCATCAAGTTAAACAGGGCTTTTTCGGGTGGTAGGTCATAACTAATAAGTCATGTCATTCTAAACAGTAATTATACACAAAATAATGACTTAAAAATAAAATAATGAAAATACTGCTAAATAATTAAATAGAGACTTGATAGGTTCAATATGATCGAGGTATGTGCGACTTGCCTTGCGAGTCTATGATTTCAACAAGTTCAAATTCCTCGGTGGGCTGGATCTGGGCTTGAGCTTCTCCCTCCTGGTCCTGTGAATCCTCGACTCCGGAAGCTAGCGCAAAACAATTTACATAAATCAATTCCATGCCCGAAGGAATGAGCTAGGAATAAAGAAATGAAATAAAGAAATAAAATCCGATAAAATTCAAATAAATTGCGATTTGGGCTTATAGGAGGGTCAAATGGATAAATGGGCCTTGGATTTGGGTTGGCGGGCTCGAAACGGATCTAAGGAGTATAAACTTGTATTTTAGGGTTTTGGGTCGGGTTACTGTTCATCGGGCTCGGGTACTATTCATTGGGTTCGAGTCGGTTGGAACGGATTCGGGCGGATGGTTTGGCTCAACCGGGTAGAAGCGGCTCGGGTCGGTTGCAACCGGCGCGGGGTGAGCTGACTCGATCGTGCCGTGTTCGGTTGGCCCGGTCGGACGCATCGGGCGCGAGCGAAGCGACTCGACTCGACCGGGACGGAGGGGTGCGACCGGGGGAACAGTGCGCATGCACTGTTCTTCTTCCCCAAATGCACGCGCGCGCGTAGAAGAACAGGGGAGGAAGGCGGCAACCGGTGGCGGGGCTAGGGTGAACGGCGACAGGCGTGGAGGGTATGGGCGTGTTCGTGGGACCATGGGGAGTCCATTTTGGGGGTTGGCCGGGGCGGGAGAGCCGGCGTTCGCCGCCGGTGGCCCTTCTTCTTCTACGGCCGAATTGAGTATAGCGGTTGAGGAGGGGCTTCTCCGGGCGATTGACTTGGTACTAGAGCATCCTTAGGGCTTGGGCAAGTTCATGGGAGGGTTAATTCAAGCTGGGGAGGTTGGGTTTGGGCCGGCCACGGGGAGGAGCTTCGGCAGTGGAGAGGGTCATGTCTTCGGGGAGGGAGAGGTGTTGGGAGGCTAAGGCGGCGGTCGGGTAGGGTTTCTAGGGGCTCAAGGACACTACCGGTGAAAGGAATTGGACGATAGAGGAGTGAAGGACCAACATTGCGCTAGGGCTTACGCTTTGAAGTTTTTTAAATTGCCGGCAATGGAGGTGGATGGGGGAGGATTTGGGGCGTTGGGCGGGTTGTGGGGTTGTGATGCTCGGCTTGGGGGTCGGAATTTCTTAAGTAGGCGGAGTAAGTCGGTTGGCAGTGGATATTTCCCATGGCGCCCAAGGTGTTTGGCAGCCGGCAGCGATGCCACGGCTTGGGGGTTATGTCGGGGCGTCAGGGCGGCAGAGGGGAGGTGTAAAGAAGAGCTTGTCCACGCGGTAGAGGTGGCACGATCAAACGGCGCGGGGGTGAGGTGGCGCGATCAGGAGAGTCGGGCGGCGGCAAAGCAGGGAACAAGGCGGCTGCCATGACTCTGGGGGTAGGTACGGCGGCCGTCCAACGCGGTTCAGATTTTGAGCTCAAAATTCAGATTTTGAATTTTCCAAGGTTCGGTTTTGTTTCAGCTTCCCTGGGCGGAGTACTGTTACAATACTTCATACCACTTTGCACTTCAACTTACGCCATTCTAAGTGGTCTACGGACATGATCCTCTCCCTACCTTCGCACCTATGAAAAAGGTGATGCTCGTGTGCTGGCCATTGATGACATTAGGAGCGGACCTACCGGGGTGTCAGCCGGGGCTGGCGCCCCCCCTACGGCTGGCCGGCTACCCCTGGTCAACTGAAAGCCTTTTAGATAAAGTATTTTTCGTTCAACTTTCGCTAGTCTGAACTGGTATGAAGCTCATCTTTAATGGGTATGTAAGAGAGCATTTTTATCTCCTCTTTCCAGATCACTTTGATCAATGCTATCCACGTGCACACGATTATACTACTTAGTACTCCTTGATTGGATTTGGAGTTTTTGAAGATTAGAGTAATCGATTAGTGTGGTAGATCAACACAGCACGATTCCTGGCTGGGACGCTAGCTAGCATATTGATATTGTGATCAATCAATGTTGTATATGAATCCTAGACACAAGATGGCAGGTTGATATGCCAATACATACACACTAGTTATGTACCTGTCTGTTGCAATGGAATTCATTAAATGTATAGAGAATCGTTGCACGCATAACCGCTCGATGATGATGGGAGGCAGACACAGATCCATCAAGGGTCAGCCCTTCCTAAATTTTGATCCTGGGTCCGCCACTGGATGACATGATGCTTGTATGTGATAACTTTCTGGCCGAAGTACATGAACACCTCCTTCAAGCCCAACAGATTGCCAAACAAAATTATGACAAGCTGCACCGCGATGTGGTCTTTTGTTGCTGATGATTGGGTATGGCTATGTCTTCTCCATAGGCCCGCTTTGTCCATATCTATGACGTCGTCCAGCAAGCTCAGCTCGCGCTACTATGGTCTTTATTAGATTCTGCAGCGTATTGGTTCGGTGGCCTATTGTCTTCGTTTGCCTTCAGGTGCTCGCATTCATGTTGTCTTTCATGTTGATGTTTTAAAGAAATTCCATGGAGTTCTGCCAGTCATCACGCCTCCATTACCTTCTATCGATGTTTTAATATCAATTTTATGTATGATTTATTTGGATTCGGGGATTCTCTCAATAGACCTAGAGTATGCACATGTAGAGTAAAGACATGGAATCTTTATCTAGATTTGAGTCTTCTCTTGAGAGAATAATAACCCTATGAATGTAGATTGAGGGTGATGCAGAGTTTTTTTTACCTGTTTTTGTTTTTAACCGGAGGGGACCGGTTTTTGGTTTTTCAGAGAAATTCGGTACAAAGAATTCAAATGAAAGTTGAAATTTAAATTCATACGGGCCAGTTATCGGCGATAACTGGCTAAAAATCGGTTGAAAATATCGGCCAAAATTTCTAAACAAATTTTGGCAAAAAAATTCCTTCTAAATTTGACAAAATTCATGCAAAACAAAATTTTCAGAGCCAATTTGGATTTCTACCGGGGGTCACTGATAAACCATGTAACACTGATTACCGGTCGGTTTTCGGCCGAAAACAACCATGGGGGTGATGGGGACCAAGGTCTTGATGCTAGCAAAGGAGTTTGTATCCATTAGACTAGTCTTTTGGGGGAGAAGGATGGATACCACTTAGAGCAACTTCAGCAGTAGCCCTCAAATCAGGGCCCCTACTTTTGATTTGAGGGCTCGTCCTATTTTTGAGGGCTCAGTTTTTTTGCATCTACTCCAACAGCACCCCTCAAATCTAAGCCCTCAAATCCATTCCACTACACACTGACACATGGGACCCACTCCTCAAATCCGGTCGGGGGCGAGCGGAGGCCCCGGGCGAGCGGGGGATTTTGGCGGCGACGGCGACAAAGCGGGCGTCGGGCGAGGTGACGGCGTGGCGACAGGCGGGCGTCGGCGGCGGCGAGGCGGCGGCGAGGCGACGGCGTCGGCGCGGCGGCGAGGCGTGGCGGCGGTCGAGCGAGGCGGCGCGCGAGCGAAGCGGCGGCGGGATTTTAGCGGCGCAGGGGGACACGGCGCGCGAGAGGAGTCGGCGAGGCGGCGGCGAAGCGCGGGGCGGGTATTTTGGCGCGCGGGGACACGGGCGAGGAGTCGGGCGGCGGGGCGCGGCGGCGACGGATTTTGGGGGAGGCGTGGGGGATTTTGGGGGGCGCGGGGGAAGTTTCACCGAGCGGGAAAAAAACCGAAGGATGAGAGCCAGGAGAGGGCCCCTAGGAATGAGGGCTTGGAGACCTCATTTGAGAGGCCTCCTATTTTTTAGAGCTAAGTAAGGGCCCTGTTGGAGCTGAGTTTTTTGCTCTGGCTCTCAAATTTGAGTTTGAAATTTGAGTTTGAGAGGTCAAGTAGGGGCCCTGCTGGAGTTGCTCTTATAAGATTGTTGCTTAAAGGAGTTTGCAAAAGTATAGCTCATAGATTTAGAAGCCTAGCCTACTTAGTTCTGTGATCCGGATAATAAAAATTTGGTTGGACCCAGGGTCCGATCTGATAGTCGAAGTCCTAGTGCCGAGGGAGTTGCAATTCAGTCAACACAGTGTCCACGTAGGGAGGCGGTGGGAGAGAGTGCTAGTGCAAAGACGCCTAGAGGCCGTCGCCCAACGGCGAGGGGGACGGGCCTCCGCTTGGGTTCCTTGGGTCTGGTTATGACGCGCACCGTGTGCTCGCCCGCATCGTAGAGCATGGCGTTGCCGTCCTGGTCGGCGTTGACGATCCTGTCCTTGCTGCGGTCCAGGGTCATGAAGTCCATCCTCCCGCCGTGGTGCTCAGAGCAGAGAAGCTCGAAGGCAATTGCGGGTTTAGGCAGCTCGCCGTCTTCCACCACCGTCATTGTCGCTGACGTTGGATCTCCATTTGGTTCTCTTGGGTAGAAGAAAAGCCACAGGTTGATGCGGCGCAGCGGGTGGAGTCGCTCCTGTATCTTGATTCAGAAATCGGCAGTTGTTCATCGTCGACGTCGATCCAAAGATTAACCCCTGCTTGAAACAAAAATCATCGCCTGCAGTCAAAGATTAGCCTAAGTTCCCATCTGGAAACATATCGAACAACAGAGAAATCAGTATATTGCCTTCGAATTTGAGTAAGTTGGTTAGATTTTTTTTTGAAACGAACGCAGGAGCTCTACAACCAGGACTGGAGTCAGCTTCCGGTTTTCAAGTTGGATTACGTAAACCGATTCGAGTTCGCCATTCTGAACCAAACTTCCTTTGCAGAATGGAATTCAAGCACGATGCGTTCTGCAGTTTCAAGGACTTGGCTACAGAACCGACACGTTGGGTCATGTGTCCAACCTCTCGCCTGCAATCAATCCGTTGCCAGGATTTTCCTTTCCATCAGCAGCCAAAGGAAAATTTTGCATTTGTTCTCCGCTCTGGTTTTCCAAATGCTGCCCAATGCTCTTCTACGTTAGAACTGCAACTGGACTAGCTCTAATACCAGTTGTTGGGGACTAATCACTCAAAGGAAGCAAAAACAACAAGAATAAAGTAGTAGTGCTACAGCTCAAAGCTATTCACTGAACTTTCAAAGTTCATCAACTACTTGATTTCTTACAAGGTTGATAGTACAAACCATCCATGCACAGCCTTTTTATAGGCTTTGCACAACCGACATAGCAACTGACCTATACAAGGATATCTATTTACTACATGCTGACTCATGGATCTATCCTAGGGGTGGCAACGAGCCGAGCCGAGCCTGGCTCGGCTCGGCTCGTGAAAGCTTGATGGAATGGAGGCTCGGCTCGGCTCGGTTAGGATATCAAGCTTTTTTGTGGGTTCGGCTCGTGATGCGGCTCGAGCCAGCTCGCGAGGGCTCGCGAGCCAATAATGCAGCCCACACACCGGCCAGCACTGCCACCATGCCGACTGCTCATCTCTCCCTTGCGCTCCTCCTCCTCCTGACCTCCTTCTCCTCGTCTCGGCGCTGTGCCCAGCTGCCCCCACCACCTCCGACCGCGTGGCGCTCTCCTCCTGGCGGGGCCCGCTCTCGTCGTCCTGGCTGGGCGTCTTGCTCCACCTGCCCACCGCCGCCGCCCCGCCCTCTGTCACCGTGCTCGCCTCCCGAGCCTCAACCTCTCGGCCCGCTCCGCACGGCACTCGCCCTCCGGTCCTCGCGCCTCAAGCGCTCGACGCTGAATCGCAGCGCCGAGAGCGCCTCACCTCCCGAGGCGCGCGCGCGCCAAATCGAGCCGACTCGACGGAGGCCGCGGCGAGGGCTAGGAGGCGGCGGGGGGAATAGATGGGGGTGGAGCCGAGGCGGCGTGGCATAGGAGAGAGAGAGAGAGAGCCGCGAGGCCCGCGAGGGAGAGGAAGCAGAGGGGGAGGCCGGAGGCGTTGAGGCGTCGGTGGAAAAAGGCGAGGAGAGGAAGAGGCGTTGAGGCTGGCGGCGGAAGCCAAAAGGAGAGGAAAAGAAAAGGGGAACGGGCTGCGCCGCTGCGGGCAGAAAGAAAAAAGGAATGGGCCGAACGACCGAATGGGGGAGTCGGGTCGAGCCAACCGAGCCGCTCGCGAGCTGGCTCGGGCTCGGCTCGTTTAGACCCCGAGCTTTTTTGCTGGCTCGGCTCGGCTCATTTCATCCACGAGCCGAGCCAAGCCTCCACGAGCCCGAGCTGAGCCTGAGCTGGCTCACGAGCCCGAGCTTTTTTGCCAGCCCTAATCTATCCCACTTGACTTCATGGTTAAGCAAGTAAAGAAACAAGGCGCAGAACCGACATTGGCTTCTTTCACTTTATTTACTAAGGGCACCTTGTTGACATGAGATTTACACATGTTTTACCTCCAAAACCCGACAAAAAGCATAGTAAAGTAATGATTTAAACCCTGGTTATGCTCATTTACACCATTAATTTCATATATTTTGTATGTCAACACATTTTGTAGGACAAATTATAAAAGAGAAAAACACCAGAAAATTACTAAAAAGAGCATTGAACCCATCAATGGCCCGACTGGCCCAACCCTAGGCCAGCCGGCCAACTAGCCGGCAGCACGACAACATGGGCCAGGAGGGCCCACCAACTCGTCAAGCCCACCAGACCGGCTGTCAAAGGCTCCACCGATCAGCCTACATCTCCACTGCCTTCGGCCCAAGCCGCCAACCGCCTTAATCAAGTCAAGGAGACTTGGCCTCCTAGCCAAGTCGGCTCCTCTCCAGGCAATGCACGTGGGTGGAATTGGCTTCACACTAAAAAGGAGAGATCTTGTCAATCCACACTTGGTCAGCCGGCCCATCAACGCTCCATGGCTAGCCACGCGTCCCTCTATCCACCGACCTTCAGCCATAGTCACACATGGACGACACCTTGCTGGCCAGCCAAGGGTATAAATAGGGGGCACCACCTCCTATTCAAGCACTCAAACTCCCATCCAATCCACATTGATCACACACCAACACTCCACTCTAGAATAAGTTCTATGGTAGTATAGCGATGCCGAAGTCACTAGTAGCCCAGTAGGGTAGTAGGAGAAGAATCGACATGCGCGCCAATGGTTCTGGAGTCTTAACTTCAACATCTTGGTACGTGCCGAACTCCATGTACCTACTTTACCTTGTAAGAGCGAACTATCATTTCAATAAAGTGGTCATTATCTAGTATCTTGTCATCTTTTCTGTGGATTACCATAGAAGGGATCATCACAGACGGTTCAAAATCGTCATCCTAGATGGTTTCTGACCCGTCTGAATTTATATGTCGTAATAATAGGTGGTTATCACAGACGGCTCTCGAATCGTCTGTGATAAGTTACAACACAGACGGTTTTAGTTAAGAACCGTCTGTGATTGCGTTCTCGTGTCCTTATAAATAGGCCTCCTTCAGTTCATCAATATTCTCTAATTACGCTATAAAACAACACAATCAGAGGATACAGATGAACCAAAGTAGGCCTATTTATAATTGACGCCATGTCTTTGGTGGCTCGTTGTTTAGGTTGTAGGTGTTGTTATTTTATTGCTTTGGTATGTCGTGGTCGTAGACGCGCAGTCATAATCCATGGTCGTAAGCTGTGGTCATATAACGTGGTCATATGCCGTGGTCGTAGGCGC
Source organism: Dendrocalamus sinicus (assembly GCA_036346575.1). NCBI lineage: Eukaryota > Viridiplantae > Streptophyta > Magnoliopsida > Poales > Poaceae > Dendrocalamus > Dendrocalamus sinicus. The sequence goes on from CM070648.1 coordinate 8,164,128, forward strand.
GCAGTCGCAAGCCATGGTCGTATGCGCCTATTCTGTTAGCAGCCATGTGCGCCACATCAGCAAATTCTATTAGCAAGCGGAGGAAATGACCTATGGTGGAAATGGAGACAAGTTTAGGGAGCCGAGAAAATAAAATGCAAGTTCTTGGAGTAAAGTGATGAGAGATATATCATCGGTGGTGCAAATTTAGGGAGACAAGATTTACATGGCCGAAAACCTAGACATCTAACAATTTCATAATTTCATATCCAAACATCAAGGAAGAGTGAGGAGGGGTGGGGGATATATCACTTGCGATAAAGGAGAGGTCGGCGGCGGCAGCGTCACCATTGTGTCACGATGGTGACACTGCACAAGACACTCTAATGACAAGAGTGGCTTATCCAGTGAACCATGGCGTTACAACCGAAGGCCAAGGAGCTCGGGGAGGTAGTTGGCCGAGCCTTCTATTTTTAAGGGAAAATTTGGAGAGGAGAAGTGGAGAAGTAAGAATAGAGAAGAGGAGATGAGAAGATGAGATGAGGAGAAGAGGAGTGGAGGAGGAGAAGAGAGAAGAGAGAAGAGGAGATGATGAGAAGAACAGCCAAGCCTTCTATTTTAAAGAGCAAATTCATCGAGATGAGAGTGAAATTAAAATTTGGCGAGAGCGCATAAGTTGAAATATTATTATAGATGATTCTTGGTAAAGAACAGTATGTGACAAGTAGGTTATCATAGGCAGTTTTTGTTCCAAAATATCTATAATACATCACAGATGGTTTTTGTTCTAAACCATCTGTGATACATCATAGATAGTTTTGTTTCGAACTATCTATGATACATCACAGATGGTTCAAAAAAACTGTCTGTGATAAGTACAGATATCATAGAAGTTTTTTGTTCTGAGTCTGTGATGTATCACAGACGGTTCGGAATAAAAACTGTCTGTGATAAGTAGGTCATCACAGTCGGTTCTTTCGATCGCGGTAAACTTAGACTGTCCATCTTGTAAAACCGTATGTGGTAACTTTACCACTGACGGTTTGTATTGAATCGTTTGTGATGAGGCATCAAGGATGACCCTTTTTTGTAGTAGTGATGAGACCCGACTAGTAGTAACGGTATGTCTTGTAGTGGAAGGGCAAGCTACCTTCGGGTCTGAGGCATAACTCCTGTGTTGTATAGTTGCTTACGAGCCTTAGCATTGGGGGCTATACACACTTAAGGTTTTGCTGCTACCGCTTAATCCTGATTCATCACTTTTAATCATATGTATGAAGAGCTTATACTCTTATAGTAGTGCATGACTATAAGGTGTTATCTAGAGATCCTCCAGGATTAGTCCAACCATATCCCTTTGAGTTAGGCTAAGTTGGTGACAATATTTAGTCTGGCTTCTATGAAAAATGGTTATTAGTGTGTTGCATTTCGCTTGCACAGATAGATAGATATCATTTTATTCTGTTTAGAAAAGGACAAGACCACAATTCAGGAACCATTTACTCCTACCCTTACCAGCTATAGACTCCTAGCTAGCTATCTACCGGTGGAACTTATCTAGAGTTGCTACTTATTGTTTAAATGGTGCCCTGTTCTGGAGAGTCGATAGATAAGTAGTTAAATAGTTAAATTGATATCTCTGAGCCATAAAGCTTCCTGAGGACAAATACGATACTTTGGAATACTCCAAGGTGAAGTGTTATGTGATGATTTCTATGTGCTTACATATAACTATTGTAAGGTATAAGAATCACCAACACCCTTCTCACATGATTATTTTATCAACTGCATGCATGTTGCAACCCCCTAATTCTTATGTTCACACAGCTCAACATTAGTTAAATTTAATTTGACTTTCTTCTCTCAAGAAAATAAATTAAATATCCAACAAACTTCCCTTTTAATTTATTTTCTTGAGAAATTTTTGCAATAGACTTCACTAGACATATCCTTTGTGATAATATCTTCTAGTTGAAACTTTACTGCTAATCATTTCTGCTGCAAATCTTCTTCCATTTGCACATGGTATTACTTAGTAATTTCTCTTGGCTGTAATCCTTGACTCTGATTTTTTATATGGGCCTCCAAACTGTTTTCTTCTTAACAATATAGGTCTCTTTTCCCATATTTTTAACACAATTCCTACGCTTGGCGATTTCTTCAACTGTCGATAATCTGCTCGAGTCATATATCTTAGTCAGGCTTTTATCTCTTCTTGGAGTTGATACTGGCACAGTCAACCGCTCGCCATCTTTTGAGCTAGAACTTGATTTTAATCTCAATCTTGGTTTTACACGTGAGCTCGATGCGCCATTACTTGGAGCATCATCACACTTTTTCTTCTTAACCACTAAAACATATGGTTGTCCTAACGAGATAAACATCTTTGGTATACGGAAGTTATTAACAATCTCGTTTCGTAAAGCCTCTTGAGTTGGATAACTCATGTTTAACAGAAAAATTCATATTCCTATCCATATCTGCCTTTACAATAAGACAATTTCTATTTTTGCGGTCAATATCTCACAAGAAAAATCTTCAAAATAAATAGCATACCTATATTCTAGCAGTTGCCCAATACTTAGAAAATTTTGCTTCAAATCAAGGAATTTTTTTGTACGGATAATCCATTCTTTATTCAAAATTACAGAAATATACCCGCGGGAAATGTTTTTACAAAAATAGGCTCCAGTCGCCTAATGGTTGGGCGATCGAGCCTTCATAACCGCATCGCGACGAGTTAATGAATATACCAACCGTTCGGCGATTAATTGCAGTCGCTCCACCGTTGAGCGACTGCATTCCAGTCGCCCAACCGTTGGGCGACTGCAATCTAGTCGCCGAACGGTTGGGCGACTGGAGGCGATATAAGACCACTCGGCCAAGCGCCGGCCGTTGCACTGCTTTCGTTCGGCCGCGCGAAGAAGAAGAGAAGAAGAGAAGAAGAGAGGAAGAGAGGAAGAGGGAAGAAGAGAAGGGGGAGAGAAGGAGAGGGAGAGGAGGAGAAGAGGAGGGGGAGAGAAGGAGAGGGAGAGCACGATTTTCAGGTAATTTTTTGTGTTATAATTTTTGTTAGTGTTAGAAAAACAGTTTATAAATTTAGTTTAGAAATTTAGTTTAAAAAATATAGTTTAGAAATTTAGTTTAGAAAATGTAGTTGAGAATTTGGTTTTCAAATTTAGTTTAGAAAATACAGTTTAGAAAATATATTTTAGAATTTAGTTTAGAAAATTTAGTTTTCAAATTTTGTTTAGAAAATATAGTTTAGAAATTAAGTTTAGAAAAATTAGTTTTGAAAATTTAGGTTAGAAAATATAGTTTAGAAATATAGTTTGGAAAATATAGTTTAGAAAATGTAGTTTACAAATTTAGTTTAGAAAATATAGTTTACAAATTTAGTTTAGAAATTTAGTTTAGAAAATGTAGTTTAGAAATTTAGTTTAGAAAATATAGTTTACAAATTTAGTTTAGAAAATATAGTTTACAAATTTAGTTTTGAAATATTAGTTTTGAAAATTTAGGTTAGAAAATATAGTTTAGAAAATGTAGTTTAGAAATTTAATTTAGAAATTTAGTTTTAAAATATAGTTTACAAATTTAGTTTAGAAAATATAGTTTACAAATTTAGTTTAGAAAATATAGTTTAGAAATTTAGTTTACAAAATGTAGTTTTGAAATTTAGTTTAGAAATTTAATTTAGAAATTTAGTTTAGAAATTTAATTTTGTGTAGAAAATATAGTTTAGAAATTTAGTTGTATACCATTTTTAATGCATTATTGTAGAAAATATAGTATTCAAATGTAGATGTAGAAAATTTTTGTATGTATTATTATAGAAAATGTAGTGTACAAATTTAGATGTAGAAAATTGAGTGTACACATTTTGTATAGTATTTTTGATGTATTATTATAAAAATTTAGTGTAGAAATTTAGATGTACAAAATTTAATGTTGAAATTATTGTACAAATTTTGCGTGTATGACTCGTCTTTGGGCGTGACTCGAGTGGCGATGACGAGCCGTTGGACGAGCACGTGGACCGCGCGCATCGCGCTTCCGTCGTCTTGGCGCCACCGGGAGCACGCAGGCGAGCCGCTGAGCCGGGAGTGGTCCGACACGCACACCTCGCGTGGCTCGGGACTCGACCCCGTTGGATCGCCAGTTTGCACTACGCCAACGCTTAGCCCGACCGTAAGAACGCTTCGTGCTGATCTTCACTTTGTTTGTAGGTGCGGGATGCGGGCTACTCTCCTCTGCCGGATGGTGGAGGCCACGGAGGAGGATGGAGCCGCCTTGGCGCGGGCGGGGGAGGTCGGCGGGAGCCATCACGACGATTCCCGCTCGACCGTTCCTCGGCGGCCGGTGAGACCGTTGGCGGCCTGAGACGCACACTTTCCACCTCCCATTCGGGGAGATGACGCCGACCCTGGAGGATGTGTCACTACTCCTTGGCCTTCCGATCGCGGGAGACGCTGTCTTCCTACCGGAGGCCCCGGCCGACTGGCGCGCTGACCTGCTCGGCAGATTCGATGGGGTTGTTCCACCGGGTGATCAGCACCACATCTTCGAGGAGGATTAGACCCATGGGCCGACGCTGAGGTGGCTCGCACAGTACTGGGTACGTAGTATTTAGAATTGATCGTGTATTGGAAGCTCTTATTTGTTGTATTACGTACTAATAACAACTTGTTTGCATGCAGGTGGAGCGCATGGATCCGCAAGCAAATGATTACCAGGTCTCGCGCCACTTGGAGGCATACGTGCTGTGGCTGTTTGGTTGGGTGTTTTTCACCACCAGCCACGGCAACTCGGTGAATGCGCGGCTTATCGCTTATGCGAGGGCGATCGCTGACGGCGAGCCCCCCAGGTCAGCTGGGGATCGGCCACACTTGCCGCGACGTACCGCGCGTTGTGCGATGCGTGCATGAGGATCAGGGCGAACTCGGTCCTCACGGGCTGTCCCCTATTGCTGCAATTGTGGTCGTTCGAGCGGTTGAGCATCGGACGACCTGTGCTAGACGACATGGGTCCGTATGGGCCCGAGATGTATCCCAGAGGAGACGTCGGCCGGCCGACGATGGGTTCTCTCAGGTGCCGTCGTCGAGTAAGTATTATCACAGTTAACTATTTCTTTCTTATTGACGATCGTCGTACTAAACAACTTGTCTTTCTTACAGTGCGATTCGCGCGACGCAGGTCACGCGGCGTGCACGCCTTTGTGAAGCAGTTCAACCGCATCACAGCCGACGACGTGCGCTGGGAGCCGTACGCAGATATGGCAGTGCAGGCCCATGCTCCTGGCGGGCTGTCCACACTTTGCTTCCGTGACCGGGCTTTCTGGCTCACCCGCCGGAAACTCGTGTACCATATCTACGTGGAGGACTACGCACCCCAGCGAGTCATGCGCTAGTTCGGGCTACGGCAGGCGCTTCCTGTACTAGTCGGACCATCGCTTCTGCAGAACGTGCACGGGTGAGTGATCGTTTGTGCTAAATATGTACATACTTACTACTGTGTTCACAAGTATCTCACATTTCGTAATGATTCTACACGCAGGCACAGCGCGAAGGGAGTTAAAAGAGGCACGGGTCGGCGACGAAGATGCAACCACGGTCGGCGGTGGGAGGGTGCGCTCGACGACCGCGTGGAGGAGGACCAGCCATACGACGGCAAGGACTACGCGAGTACCGTGGCCGTACCGAGGCGACACGCATCGAGCTCGTATATGTCGTGAGACCCGCCGCCACACGTGTCGCCGCTCCGGCGAACACATACACTTGCACCTCGCGCGCGACGCTCACATCGCGATGCGTTACATGTAATTTCAAATATTCCCAAATGGCCATTTTGGTATGCATGCGCTTTACATTTCCCAAATGTCGCTTCGATGATCGACCATTTTATGTCTTTGTGTCGATCGGCGTCGGTGCTGCCCTATGGAACGACTCCGCCTCACTCGCAGAGGGTTGCCATCGTGCGGGCGACCCACTAGGAGGGCGCCGGCTTTGTGCGTCGGTGGAGGCCGGTGTAGACGTATTGTTAGCTCGATGTCCCGCACGAGGCTACCGCGATCTCCACGCCCGGCGCTCCGATCGCTCGTCCACGGTGCCACCCGACCAGCGTGGCACTACTCGGAGGTAGTACGTGGACACGCACTACACCACCTCACCGGAGCAGCCGGGGTTCAGCTGAGCACGGCCTCCTACACCACCGAGCTTCACGCCTCCTCCGCACATCCCCGGCTTCCACACGCAGGGGGTGTATGGCCCTCCTCCTACCTCGATGGCGCCACCACGGTACGCATCGTCCGATCTCGTTTTATCCCAAGACAACATGCAACGAACTAACGATATTACTATTGCGGTACTTACCAAAGAACACGGCGTCTCCCGGCCCGGGCGATGTGGACCGCTTTTTGCAGAGTGGCGGGCAATTCTCCGACGCAGCACCGAGGTTCTCTCTGCGCGCCCTCCCGGTGCCGGAGGGCACACACCAGAGGTGCGGTGACTCCACCAAAGACAGGGCGGGATAGACACCCTCCCGCTGCTTTACTTTTTGGAGCCTCGTAACCCGTTGCACCGGAGGAGGGCCAAGCGGGGCCGTATGGGAGGACGCGAACGCGGTGACGGGGCACACCAGGGTGGCGAGTGAGGGATGCTATATTATGTAATGAAAAAATACGCGGCATGTTACTCACTTATATTATGAAGTTTATTTAAATTCAAACATGTCTATCATCTCTTATTTTCGCATTCAATCATAAACGTACCGGTTCTCCGCACACGAATTATCATCGTATATCACTTAACAGTGTATGTATCGATCGTTCTCCCATTAATCTTTAATAAAAAAGTTTCTAAAAATTTTTACGCACCTACAATATACAATAAACATAAACTTATATTACAGCATTTTTTTACCACTTTAAAACTACAAAATTCGCAAAATTCACGCGTGGGGGGGGGGGCATGCAAGTCGCCTAATGGATTGGCGACTGCATGGAAGTCGCCGTACGGAAGCGCGACTAGATGCAATCGCTCCAACGTACGGCGACAAATATTGTGTCGTAGTCTGGTTGGGCGAAAGGCTCCAGTCGCCAACCATTAGGCAACTGGAGCCGATTTTGCTGAATATTTGCCATCCGTGTTTCATCTCCAAATCACCTCTTGTCAGAGATTTATGGATTGCATTGCTTAGACAATTGAACTAATCAGAATCACTAGTCTGATCATCTACCGATTACAAATAACTTCTGAATACATTGCAGTCCCCTCTTCTGGTCTTATTTAAACAGCTTCTCAATTAAGAGGTGACAAAAGATAAAACATTGAGAAGATTGACCGAGGCCATTGGGTTGGCTTGCTCGGTTTTGGTTCCATCGCTACTCATACGCCCTATCACGCATTTGTTCGAATCGTCATCACGCACGGTTCCTCAACCGCCGGTGTTTATGTGTCGATGATAGTTGGTGGTTATCGCGAGCGGTTCCGAGCCGCCTGCGTGATAAAAACATTACTGACGGTCTTGATTACTAATCGTGCAGGATAGGCGAGTATCACGACGGTTTTTATAAGCAACCGTCGGTGATACTCATCTATCACGCACGGTTAGTAATAAAGACCGTCGTGATATTCACAATATCACGCACGGTTTGTATTTCAAACCGCTCGCGATATTGTGATATCACTGACGATCTTGATTACTAATCGTCAGGATAGACGAGTATCACCGACGGTTGCTTATAAAAACCGCTCGTGATACTCGCCATCACTGCACGGTATTACTAACCGCTCGTGATATTGTGTATATCACGGTATCGCCGCAGTAAAAGCCGCTCGTGATAGCGATCACACCACACATACGACACTCTTTGAAACTGTCAGGTGATATGGTATCACGCACGGTTTTTAACAATGAACCGCCTCAGTGATACCAAGTGCATCATCTGCTTTATATGTCGTTTCTTGGCTAGCCTCGGATATGCTAGCCATGCCCTCTCAAAGCAAGCGATTACATGATAAATGACAGATATAAGTTAATTGCAACTCATACTAAATTACAACAAAATTCGATACACGATGAATGTAACAATATCACATATATAGAATGAAAATTGTTACACAAAATCGACAAATGTATTCAATTGAAGGAATTGTTTGATTTGTACATTGAATCCAATGTTTCAACATCTAATTATCATCATCGCGGCGTGGAACTCTCCTCTTATTTATGACCTCTGCTAGCAAGAATTGGGAGATGATTGCACGAATATCGACGAGATTGTCAAGATCATATGCACTTCCGTCGGTTCACCCGTTGTCGCTAGGAGCAATGTTAAGTCATTAATTAGCATGTGTGTAATATAATCGAAAATAATAATTATTGGAAGGACTCGACAAACCTCGGATCATTGATCTTAGTACCCATGATTTCCATCATATGGCGGCAAACGAGAATCCACATACGTTGCCACGTAGCTGCTGGTGGCATCGCAAAAATAGAATTACATACATCGGTATTGTCAATTCTAGAGGCATTATTAATTACAAAGTATGATATAGGATTATTGTGTTGTAGCGGTACCGAAATCGCGTGTTGTGTCGTAGCGTGTCACCGGATTTGTCGTGTGTTCCTCCTTGGGCAACATATTCGCAAACGCCCTCGTGATTCAAAAACTTAGCCTCGGCCGTGGCAAACAAAAGAAATATTACAATAGAGTTATGTATGGAGGAAATGAGTTTACTCATATACTTCTTGCACACGATTGAAGTCGTGGTTGCTCTAAGGAGGGAATCAAGGTATATTACCTTGCTCCACTTTGGTACAATCACAATCAAAATCCAGTGATTCCTAGTCATATGTGTCGCCATAGTGATTAATCCTAAGTTCATGCTGCATGTAAAGTACAAATGAAACATATGTGTGGCAACTAGTGAAGCACTTACCCTTGGTTGAAGGGTACCATGACGCACTCCTTGTCGGTGTGAGCAATCAATCCCCTCGTTATGTAACCTTCCACGAAGGATGCATCTGCGTTGATACATTGCTCGGAGACCAAGTGAGGGTCGAGGAAACCCACCGGTCGTCGCAATTTCGGGCTTGTTGGATCATGTATCTATACATAAAGAAAGGGTAATGACATTTATCTATATAACGTGAATATAGAACTTCATTGTACAAGACACTTACAAAGGTCCAAAGATCGTAGAAGTGAGGCGCCGAGTTCGCCGAGATTGAATAGTAAGAATAAATCTTCGAATGTCACGACGATGTAGCCCAAGTCATGGAGGAAATGCGTCTCTTTATATTTCACGCTGAATGCACTCTGCGGTTTGGCTTCATGTTGACTTCTCCATGTACCGGGCATGCAATTATCGCTATGGTGATGGGGACCGTTGCCTTCCAATTATCCCGCAGTAGTCCGAAATGATGACGCTGCTGACGGTTCCAGAGGGACCCCATCCGAGAGACCACCGTGATGGTCCTTCGCCCTCCGCCTTTCGATACTCCTCGCCACGCTTAGATTTCACGCCTTGGGAGCGTGAGACCCGGATGACGACGACGAAGACGTGTGGACGCCATCTCTTCTAAGAAAAACTAATCAAGTGAGCACCGGAGTGTGTCACTTGCTTTATGCCCTTTGACAAAGTTCTAACGATTAGCTAATTGCAGTGAGCTATGGGCCTTCCAAATAGACCGTATAAGCATATAACATGTGAAGCATATATATACATGTGAAGCATATATATATCATGTGAAGCATATATATATCATGTGAAGCATATATATATATATATCATGTGAAGTATATACATGTGAAGCATATATATATATATATATATATATATATATATATATATATATATATATATATATATATATATATATATATATATATATATATATATATATATATATATATATATATATATATATATATATATATATATATCATGTGAAGCATATACATGTGAAGCATATATATATCATGTGAAGCATATACATGTGAAGCATATATATATCATGTGAAGCATATACATGTGAAGCACGGGGAGGAGGGACCGGCGTCGGGCGGGCGCGGCGTCGGGAGGGAGGGACCGGCGTCGGGCGGACCGCCGGCTACGGAGGAGCGGCGGCGTCGGGAGGAGGGACCGGCGTCGGGGACCGCCGGCCGGGAGGGAGCGGCGAGGGAGGAGCGGCGGCGTCGGGAGCGGCGACGTCGGGAGGGAGGGACCGGCGCCGGGGACCGTCGGCCGGGAGGAGCGGCGTAAGGAGGGACCGGCGGCCGGGAGGGACCGGCGGCGTCGGGAGGAGCGGCGGTGGGAGGAGCAAAACCTAGCTAGCGGCGCAGTGGAGACAGAGATGCGCGAGCGGACTCCGCGCACCCTAGCGGGTATTTAAAGATGATCTATCACGCAGCGGTTCTATAAATATAACCGCTTGTGATATGCATTATCACGCAGCGGTTCTATCTATAGAACCGCTTGTGATAAAATTATCACGCACGGTTATATCTATAGAACCGCTCGTGATAGATCATCTTTAAATACCCGCTAGGTTCATGGAGTCCGCCTCCGCAGCCTCTTGTCTCCACTCGCAGCCCTCGCTAGCTAGGTTTTGCTCCTCCCACCCTCGCTACCCATATTATCACGCACGGTTATATCGATAGAACCGGCCAGTGATGTGTTATCACGCACGCTTTCTTTTGATAAACCGCCGTGATAGTTCACTATAAATACCGCATGACTAGCTAGGTTCCTATGTCATTTATGAAAACGCAAGCATAACCATAAATATAACTATTTCTTAATTCCTTAGTCATTTTACAATTACAATGCATGGGTTCCTTAGTCATTTTACAATTACAATGGAACATACATACATTTATGAAAAACACAAGCATAACCTATATCATTTATTACACTTTGGCTATATCATTTTAAATAAAGCCCTTCACGATGATCGATACGCATATAGCTTGCTTCATCGCCTTGTTCTTCATCGAGCCTGATGCCGTCTCCGAATGGAGGCAAATCATCAAATTGATTGTACTCTTCCTCATCCACAACATTCTCAACCCCGACAATCCTTCTTTTTCCCTGAAGAACTACATGGCGCTTCTTATTTGCCGGGTCGGTTACATAAAATACTTGAACAACTTGCCTCGGTCCTGATGTTCATAGCGACCAAGTCACGCCTTGCGTTAACACCATCCTTTGTTTTGTCAGGAATGTTCAGTAAGAGACCAATCAAACTGTCACATACATTCTTCTCTACGTGCATGACATCGATGCAATTGCGAACTTCTAAGTGCTCCCAATAAGGCAAGTCCCAAAATATTGACCTCTTTTTCCACATGTTCTTCCTCAATTTACGTCCCTTTCCAAACACAACATTTATATCCTTAACCATATCATACACCTCTTTCCCGCTAAAAGGTCTTGGTACTGAGTCATCCTCTTTTTTCCACAAATTGTTTCTTCATCTTGCGGTATGGGTGATACTTTGGAAGGAACCTACGGTGACGCATGTACACGCTTTTCGGGAGTTGTTCAACCACACACTCTCCGTATAATCTAAGCGGTGCGGACACGCTTTGGCTCCTTTTATACTAAACCTCGACAGTTACCAAGGGCGGGAAAATCATTAATGGTGCGAAACAACATGGCCCGTAGAGTGAAGTTCTCTCGCTTGTCCGCATCCCATACATGTACCCCTTCATTCCACAGTGTTGCAAGATCTTCCACCAATGGGGCTAGGAACACATCAATATCGTTGCGGTTGCTTCGCCCTTGGATAAGTAGTGACATCAAAATATATTTCCGCTTCATACACAACCAAGGAGGAAAGTTGTACATGCACAGAGTCACGGGCAGGTGCTATGTCGATCGCTCATGTTACCAAAAGGATTCATTCCATCTGACTCAACCCAAACCTTATATTTCTGCCCACACCAAATCTACAAACATCCTATCGATGTTCCTCCACCGCGTAATCAGCAACATGTCTTATCATTCCGTCTTTCTTACATCGCTCGCGGTGCCACGCATCAATCTTGCATCCTTGCGGTTTGCAAATAACGCTTCAAACGGGGATTACAGAAGATACCATATCACCTTAGCAGAGGTCCTTGCTTCACCTCGATGCCCTTCCCATCATCGAGTCATTTTACGCTTGTATCGGGATGCTTTGCACACCGGACAAACATGTAAGCTAGCATACTCTTTACTGACAGATACAATCATTCCGACATGCATGTATTCTTTCTACTTCCATTCCTAATGGACAAAGAATCTTCTTGGCTTGGTAGGTGGTTCTCGCAACACATTTCCGTTGGAAGCATGTCCACTAGGAGACCTAATAATGCCGTGAAACTCTTGTCGGACCAACCATTGCTTGCCTTCAATTTTAATAGTTCTAGAACTGATGACAACCTCGTGTATTGCGGCTTGCAGCCGGGAACAAAGGTTTCTCCGAGTCCTCCATCAAGCCCTCGAATTTACCAAACTCTCTCTCACTATAGTTCCTTCGCATCACGTAACATCTGATCCAGTTGTCATCCTGCGACCTTTCCTCATGATCGAAAGAATACCCACAACCGCATATCGTTGCCTCCTCGACTATGTCATAACTACCTTCTTGTGTACTCTTCTCTTCACCGTGGATCGGTCCAACATTTGTACCCTTTTCGAAACCCCTTCAATCAAGTGAGCTTCAATCATACCTGAGTTGCTAAACATCTTGAGATTATCACAATCAATACATGGGCAATACATATATTTCATCCCCTTCTTCAACATATCCACTCGCCGCCTTCTAAAGCGCACACACGCCAAGAATGTACTCTTCACGCACACGGTTCTCAATATACATCCAGCTCGGTCCATCTATGCTACACAAGTGAAAAATGGGTGTCAAAATGATTATTACCTCTACTACTAACCTCGATCAGATCACTAAGAATGTTAAGTAATTGAATACTAATCTCGATCGATCACTAAGAATGTTAAGTAATTGAGTATGCTAACCTCGATCGATCAATAAGAAGACGGTGATATTTTTCACCCCAACTCCCTAAAGCCGCCGCTTTGCTCCACCGATCAGCGCAATGAAGATGCGATCGGTGTCGACATCCTTAAAGCAAGTACGCCAAGTAATTAATACTACGCGAGAATATCACGATTTGTTCCAACTACAAACGGTGCATCAAAATTAATATCACGCATCGTTCGTAATACGATCCGCTCGCGATGTACATAATATCGCGCACGGTTCTAAATATCAACCGCTGCGTGATTTATGCGTATGACGACGGTTTGTATAAAGAACCGCTCGTGATAGTCATTCACGCGGTTTACATTACAAACCGCTCGCGATAGTTACACGAGGATGAATCGTTTAGTCAGCGCGCATGATCGCCAACTCGAAGCATATATAGCATATATAGCATTGAGGCACATCCGAACTTTCTTTGTGTCTTGAGGAATATGCCAAGAGCTGGTCTTCGGATGTGGCCGCCACATCCAAGACCAGCTCTTGGCATTCCTCAAGACACACCGCAGCCCTGATGTGCCTTGAATGCTATGCTATATATGCTTCGAGTTGGCGATGACTGACTAAAACGCCATCTTTCCGACAAAATTCAAGGCAATTTTATTACAATAGTGCAAAGAAAAGACATTACTGATTCTTGGTTGAGCTGGTCGAGAACATGCAAATACAGAGGCAAGCACAAAAACTCAACAACACATTCAGATCGATCTATTACAGGATAACAAGCTAACAAACCCTTTGTGGCACGACGGTTCACACTAAACTAGACACACTTACGGCAAGAGTGTGTTGTTTAGTATGAACCGGACGTGCCGCGATGGAGGTGCTAGCTCACGGCGGAGGAGATGCATGCAGAAGCTAGCTAGTGGATGAACTCACGCGTGACTAGTACCGTGGAAAGGTTGATGGAGAGTTATTAATAAGGGCTTGGCCGTGGGAGGAACCGGTGCCACCATTCGATGTGGAGAGAATAGACGGGTGAGATCGAAATCACGTATACGCCAATTATTGGTGACATGTGATTACCAATTATCGCGACATGGATTATTACGCACGGTTCTTAACGGAACCGTCGTGTTATCTCGATTGGTATAGACGGTTCGTATAAGAACCGTCAGGAAAATTCACGACGGTTATTAATAAAACCGTCTGTGATGTCTCAATTATCACGCACGCGGTTCATGTTATTAACGGTCTATGAAATTATCACGACGGTTTTTATGAAAAACCGCTCATCATAAGCTTCGTGTTTCGATCGCCTAATTAACGCGTCTCGATCGTTATACGGCGCCTATATCATTAATTTTTGGGTATACGAACCGCTTGTGCTAAAGGTTAAATATGCGCCCTAATCCGTGTCTCTTCTACGTCACGTACAATACAATATACAATACAACATGGCTTCTACTCATCGTTCTTGTGATCATCTCCTTCCTCTCATCTGCTCATCACGAATTGTTCGGCCGAACCTTACACAGCGGCCAGCAATTTGCATCCGAGCGACTTCTCCGCACCCGCCCTGCTCTCCTTCCCGACTTTCTTGCATCCGCGGCTTGACTGATCCTCCGCGTCGACGGAGGCGCTCTCCGCCGCTCAAGAAAGGGAAACAAAGATCACCTCGGTTCTTCTCCACAATGTGCGCAATACGGAAGAAGCTCTACTCACATTGCACGATCGATGGATAGCCTTGCCGCTCATGCGAAAACGGCAGACAGAGGAATGTTTTAATGCTATCATGTACGACATGATGGATGTTGCGATCATTTGCCCAGCTGCACGAGGAAGTGCCGAGGACAAGGGCAATCTTAACGGCGTTCGAGAATTTAGCGGTGATCCTCCAAGTCCCCAAGTTGAAGAGGAAGCTACGGCCCAAAAGAATACAACTGGGAAACTCTTTACAATGCGACTTTTGTAATAAATTTGCCTCTAATTGAAATTAATAAATTTGCCTTTAATTTGTGATCTCTTGTCTCGTAGTTCGTAGTTAAGTTATTAGAAGCAATGTGTACTTATATATTAACCTCTCGATCTAGAATATGACAGCAAAGGGACATCACAGACGGTTTTAACTAAAAACCGTCTGTGATAACATTTATCACAGACGGTTTTCATAAAAAAAATCGTCTGCCATAAGCTTCAAAATTTTGATCCATTGCCAGAACGCTTCGTGTTTCGCGCGTGTTTCCATTAACGTCTGTTGATCGTTATACGAAGCGTCTATATCATTAATGTTTGGGTATACGAACCGTTTGTGATAATGCTTATATTTGCACGCACTATTCCATTTCTTCGATCTAAACGTATTGTCCTCTCCCTCATCTTCTTCGATCATCACCACATTTCTCAACAATGACATCTAAAATTTTGTTCATCTCCTTCCTCTCATCTATCCATCATGAGTTGTTCGGCCGCAACCTTACACAGGCGGCCAACAATTTACGCCTGAGCATCTCCTCCGCTCACGCCCGCTCTCCTTCCTCGACTCGCTTCCAATATCGTCCGTCAATCGGACCTCATCATCCGCCGTCGATGGAGGTGTCTCGTTGTCGCCACGAAAAGGAAACCGCCTCACCTTGTTCTTCTCTACAATGTCCACAAAGCGGAGGAAGCTCTTGCGGAAGCGCAGAGTGTGCTAGATAACCTTTCCGATCAAGCAAACTCGGCCGATTCTGTTGAGGTTTATCATGCCATCCTCTTTGAGATTATGGGCCATGCTAATGATTTGCCCATGCTAGAGGAGGAAGCGGAGAGGGCAAGGATAATCTTCACGACATTCGAGAACCCAATGGTGATCCTCCAACTCCAGTTGAAGAAGAAGCATATGAAGCCCGAAGATTAAAATCAGGAATCTCTTTTCTCTTAGATTTGTAATAAATTAAATTTGCCTTTAATTAAAATCGGGAATCTCTGTTTGTCGAACTTTTGTAATGAATTAAATCTGTCTTGAATTAAAATCGGGAATCTCTGTTTGTCGGACTTTTAATTTGGAGGCCGCTGTGGTGTTTGTGGCGGGAAAAGGAGTATCATACACGGTTTATGTTTAAAAACCGTCTAGGATCGAAATGAAGACGAGATGCGATCCGAGCGGCGCCTACCATTATCACTGCATTTGTTCTTAATAAAAACCGTCGTGAATTATCGCAAACGGTTTTTAATTAAAACCGCTCATGCGTGATAACGATCTTATCACGAGCGGTTTTAATTAAAAACCGCTCATGATAATATGGGATCATCACGAGCGGTTTTTAATACGCACCGTCTGCGATACTAAATTATAACGAGCGGTTCATAGTTAAGAACCGCTCGTGATACTCGTTTTCTTCGACGCCGCCAACACGCAGGCGGTGTCCTAATTAAAACCGTCTGTGTTAGTGTTAGTCACAGACGGTTTTGTCAAACCGTCTGTGATTGGCCGTCTACTATTAGGCTTTCTGTAGTAGTGTTCGAGGAATAGGTTGGTTTTGGATCGTCCTACCCTAACTCGAAATCAACCATGCATTCCAGCCAACACTCCAATTAAAGATTAATCCATACGTGGTAGATGATGCAAAACACCCCTGCTAAAATACCCACTCGACCAGCTTGTCATCGAATTTGTAACGTACGGATTTGCGCTTGACAATCCGGAGCCCCCCGTCGGACTTGCTACAGCTAGCGCTCCACCTCCACGCCCGTGAAGACGGCGAAGCTCTCGATCGTAAGAGGCTCCGAAGGTTCGTCGTCGTCGTCGTAAGTCGACGCCTGGAAGAACCTAGCGATGCAGAACCTGCCCGAGCCCACATGCACAAGGTGGGAGCTTACCAGCTCCCACTCCTCAAGCACTGTGGCGCAGAACCAGTTGTCCGCCGACGAGAAGCCAAACCAGAGGTTATGCTCAGTGGCGTATTCGGCGCGGCCATAGAACGAGAGCTCCTAGCCGCCGGCCTCGCTCCACGCGCGGCTGGCCGTGTCCAACGAGTGGGTGCCGATGCCCTGGGCGGATATCCAGACGTTCGAGCCGCCGCCGACCACCGCGCAGGAGCTGATGCTGGAGAAGTGCTTGTAGCCGGGGTCCTTCACGTAGGGAGGCGGTGGGAGAGGGTGCTGGTGCCAGCCAGCATCAGCAAGGACGCCGGCGGGCGGGCGGCCATGGATGAGGGCCTCGAAGCAGTGCTGATCATCCGTGTGAGGGACTGAGGGTTCGTCTCGCTGACGTAGAGGCTGTCGACGACGGCAAGGGGGACGGGGATCACCTTGCGCCTGCGGAGTCTGGGCATGGTGTGCACCTTGTTCTGGCAGGTGTCGTCGAGCAGGACGCTGCCGTCCTGGTCCGTGCCGACGATCTTGTCCGTGCTGCCGCCGAGGGGCATGAACTGTAGAAAATATGGCGGTTTCAACTAATATTTCATTTTAATCCCAAAAATAATCATGAACAGAAAACATAATACCAGCAGCAATTAAATTACATGAGCTCCGAATAATAGTTTAAATGGACAAATAAACTGCCCAAGTCATTTGAACGGGATATCATGTTTAACTGAAAGTTAAAACAGTAAGACTCAACTAGCAACAGGTTCTAAGTAGATTAATTTATGTTGCTCTCCGACGGCAGGCTGCTCTTGTATTAGAACAAGGCCTCCTTGCCACAAGGAGTTATTTATAATCACTGATTTTTATGACAATTTCACTGGAAATATTTTAGGTTTTGAGCTGCCCTACTTACCAAATAATTATTTAACAAGATAATTAACAACAAATTAATCAACAATAGCAGCTAATTACATAGTGAAATGCTAACTATTTAATTTGCAGTAAGCTAACTCTTCACTCATGAACGATTGTTTCTAACAGAGGTAAACAAGTATAGTTGTCAACCGAATATAAGCAAGATAAGGACAGCAAATAGCTCAAATTCAAGAAAATAATTCTAAACTGTCACAATGATATCATTTAGCCAAATCCTCATTGAGCAATTCACAATACCACAATCTATCATGCAAGTCACCTGATGCTAGTGCTACTTAAATTAAGAATAAACAAGATGAAATCACTAGAATGCACATTTAGCACCATATGTAAACTGAATAGGAGAAATTCTCAGAGCCGGTGACACTCAAAGTCACCGAGAAGAGTGAACAAGGCACGTCAATAACTTTATCCCGGAAAACCAAACAGCACCGTTGTACCACAGTGTAATCAGCAAGATTTAGGTCACGGCCCATGCCATGCCGGCTCGGGCACGTTAAGCCAAATGAGACACGGTTGCCTCAGCAACTGGCAATGGCAATGCGGATGGGGACCAGATTTGCTCAGTGGGGAAGACAAGGACCGGATCCTGTCGGCGCCGACGATGGGAGGCTCGGACTTGCCGGCGGCACGAACGAGGACTTCAACCCGCTCATGTGGACGATGCTTAACATGTTTGCCAAGAGACGCCACCATTGCATAGACTTCTCCTTGCTTGTCGGTCGCCGGCCGCCTCGAAGGCATTGCCCTATCGCCGAAGGGGAGTGAGAAGTCAGAGAGAGGAGACGGTGGGGAGGGAGAAGGGGAGGAGGCGGCAGTCAGCGGGGACAAAGGGGGCGGCTGGGCACTGAGGATGGGGAACGAGCCTACAAAGGAGGGGAGTGGTAGGCAAGGAAGGGAAGGAAGTGGGCATCAGGCACAATTAAGAGAGAGGGAGGGGAGGTGCCAGTTGGGTTGTGCCTAACCGTGCACGGTACTATTTATGCTATGCCGGACAGGGTTGATATATAGTTCTGTCCTTATGAGGAATGTAGTTCAAAGAATTCCTCATAAATATATCCGCTATCCAAATAGACCCGAATCTTTTTCTACCACCATGATGTGATTAGGCGATTGAGATGAAAATGAAACAAAATCTGACTAAAAAATCGCAACGGCAGAGCAAGAGGCTTTCTTCAAGCCACCAGGGTTCTGAATTTCCAGCAGGGGCGGAACTGGGCCTCGGGCTGGGTAGGTTATAGCCCGAGGCCCAGCAAAATTACTAATACTATCCCCCTTATATATATACTCAAAAAAATATCACCCCTACAAATTTCACCCGAGGCCCATGGTAGCCCACACCCCACCCCACACAATAATTCAGCCCCCACAACAATCCAAATTTCACAATTCAGCCCACAGCAGAAGCAGACCAATCCATAGAGACATTCAACAAAGAAACCCTAATCCCCAATTCACTATTCCCAACCCGCAATCCCACTTTCACCGCCCATCGCCTCTCGAAGCACCCTCTCGGCCTCTCTGCGCGATTGCTGCGCGCAGCTGCGCTGCACCACCGCCGGCCGCTCCACCGCGGCGCTGTTGTGTGGTCTCGTGCGCGGCGAGCACGGCGACGGGCCGACCCTCTCTCGCTGGCTGCGCGCGCAAGGCGTGGAGCACGCGAGCGGGAGGAGGACTCAGAGGAGCCGCGCTGAGAGGAGTGAAGGAGCGAGGCGCCGAGCGAGAGCCGCCGCCGCGAAGCGCAGCCGACCGAGCACCGAGCACGGGAGCGAGGAGGACCGGAGGAGGACCGAGGAGTCGATGGATCATGGAGGACGGCGACGGGCCGAATCAAGACCGGCCGGAAATGGGAAATGCGGACGCGGACGCCAGCCTGTCCGGATTATGAGGCGCCGAGCAAGGATGATGAGCGCGCGCGCGCTGAGTGACCGAGCCACCGAACCGAATCGTCGAAATCGGTCAAACTGAGCCCGAGGAGCAGTGACCGCAAGGCAGCGGCCTGCGAGGTAATCACTAATCAGTGAAATTTTTTTTTACGGTTTAAACTTTAAAATATGTATGATTGTTTCATACAATGAATGATCAAATGTTTAATGTTTTACATTTGTATGATTGTATCATATAATGAATGATCAAATGTTTAATGTTTTACATTTTTTTTACGGTTTAAACTTTAAAATTTGTATGAATGATCAAATGTTTAATGTTTTACATTTGTATGATTGTATCATATAATGAATGATCAAATGTTTAATGTTTTACATTTTTTTTTACGATTTGAGGTACTCGATGTATCTTTATTTAGGATTTGAGATACTTGATGTATCTTTATTACGCTATATTCTATATGATTTCATATCCTTTCTTTATTGGACCATGCGTTGAAAACTTGAATTTTTCAAGTATTAAGCATTAAGCAAAATTTTCATATCAATGATAGATTCATGGCATATTTTTTCTTATATCATAATATAGTTCTAAACTTATATTATACTAGACTATTACTTAGTTTAAATTTAGCCCGGAGCGTATTCCAATCCTGGATCCGCCACTGATTTCCAGGCTCTCATAACCACAGATTAAGATGGCAACAAATTCTACCACAAATTCTACGAAGGCCCCATGCCCCCTATGGGAAGCAAACCGAATTCTGAGCATGCATCTAACCATGAACGAACGGGCGTGATCGCGCACCATACCCTCGCCCGCCTACGTTGAAAACTCCCGGGCCTCGAACTCTCCGCCCGTGTTGGGCCGTGGCCGAGTGCCGACCGCGCGCTACAGCAGCGTAGCACGCAACTATCACGCTACCACCAACCCAGTAGGCCAGTACCCGGTCGAGGGCAAAACTATCACGCTACCACCAACCCAGTGCGTTACGTTGTACCACTGCGAGTCCAAGCACCAAAGTACTCTCGTCCTCGCCGTCGTCGCGTTCCCGGCTCAGTTCGCTTCGTCTCGTCTTTTCGCTGGTCCTCTCCTGGGGCCCAGATATATTTTGTCCGGGCGCAGCTTAAAAGTAGTGAGGACGAGCCACGCGCGCGTTTCCCGAGCACAGCATCGCCGTGTACACTCGTCTCTGCCCCATTCCCTAGTCTCCTGCACGACGCGCGGGACCAAACGGCACTAGCAGTATCGCCAGTACACGTGCTGCACTATACATACATACGTGTATCGGCCGGGCGTATGCGTATATATGTCGTACGATCGCAACAGCAGTCATGTGCGTGTATGTAGGGGTGTAAATGGAGCGGATATTTTCTGACTGTCTGTCCATTCATTTTAATTCGGAGCAAATTTTTGGAGCAGATATTTCTCGACCGTCCGTCCATCCATTTTAATTCGGATACAATTCGGAGCAAATTTTCGGATATCCAAAGATTTTGTCGGATAAGAAAGTGGTTTCGGATATTTTTATCGGATACGTAAATGGATTCGGAAAAAGCATTATCCGACAGATACGAAACTATTCGGATATTTTTCCGGATAGTTATCTGGATAGTTACCGGATAGGAAACGGAATCGGATATCTAGCTTCTCCGCCGGCTAGGTGGGATCTCCGACTCATGATAATTATATTATTCTACGTGACAGGATCCGTGCAATTAAGGAAGGAGGTTGATCTTTTCTCGTCGACAACGGTCGAAGGGGTGGGCTGCTTGGCTGGCAAGTGCGAGCCCAAAAAGATCTTCGTTGGATGGTGTGATGTCAGATTTTGACCGGTAATATTTTTATTATTTTACATAACTATAAAGAAATATCATGATTTGTTAGAAATCAAGATCAAGTATTGACCACGATAATAAGTCTACAAAAAATACCGACTAAGAAAAAGTAGATACAAAGAAGAAAATTATCAATAGAAAATTAGAAACAAAAAGATTTGAAGACGGACAAGGTTCTATCCAAAAAACGGTTAAACTGATACAAAGAGAGAGACTTGAAGCACAATCCTAGATTGAGTCAGCTATTTTAGGCTATAAAAACCCTATACTGGTTAACAGAAAAAATATGCACAAACTAACCTTTACTGTTTTTTTGTATCTGGATGAGGATTGAATAATCCTTTTAATACAATTTTAATATCTAATTAAAAGCCCTAAGACCTCGTGATCGTAAACTTTCCAAAACCTATTTTTTGAGTACTCTGGTCAAAGGATTATTGTGTATTTTGCCCAACCAGCAGACCGCTCAGAAAGTTCGTGAACTAGTATGAGGGCCCACTTCTAAGGGACTCCCCTGCGTGATGGATAAGACACGTGCTATATCCTTCCCAAAAGGCACGACGTTTTAGCTCTGTATCTCTGATAATAATCTCCATGTAGTTGTTCCTACGATTATCTCCCACTGACAACAACCGAAGGTTAGTTATCACGGGGTATATCTCTCTGATAGCAACCACCCCTCTAATCGGACGTGATGATTCCATGACACATCTCCTCAGACGGATAACTGATGCCCTTTCAACGGTATTTAAAGGTTTACTAGTTAATTCCTTTTGTATACCTCTTTGTAACCAGTTTATAGCAAGAAAGATCACCCCCTTCTCATGCTAAATACTTGCAAGGAATCTAGGATTTTTCTTACATTATTTGTAAGATCGACGATTCGATCGTTGATAGCTGGCACCATCCGTGGCAAAGAAAGTGCCGAATACTTAAGTTCTTCATCAGCAAGCATCATCATCTTCTGTCAACATCGCCCTTGTGATCATGGTAGGAACTTAGGACGAGGAGAACTGGTTTGATCTGGCTAATTACACCAACCTCGACATGAATGCATGCATCCATGCCATGGAACACAACACTTCTTCATCGTCATCCTCCAACCCATACTTCTCTATACTTGAGACCAGCGAGATCAACTGGATAGAAGAAGACACACCGCCCCATCATCAGCATTACCAGGGGAACTAGTCATTCCGACCTCGTTAGAATGCCCAAGCAACATGGCAAGCCTAGTACTTCTGACTAGCAAACATGATGACAAGAGCACAACACCATGACCCGAGGGTCAAAGTACTCTCAGTTTGGTCGTGCGCGATCGCTATTCACAAATGGCTCCTATGTGTAGCGGGAGCTAGGTGGCTCCTAGTCATGGTGTCGATGAGGTTGCCTCCGGCGGAAAGCCAGGAGCAGATAATAATATTCATCATTCCATTTGCAATCCACTGGATCAAGTTGAGTCCCCCATATGGCCTTCTGAAGGTGGTGGTCTCCAATCATTCCCCATCGTGGAGGCTGCTAGCCAAAGCAATGGAAGGCTCTCCCTCAGTGACAATGGAAATTTGTTGGGAGATTCATGTTGGAAGAACAAAGTTAACGCAATCGGAGATACCACTGCAAATCCCATGCAAGGCTCTCCATGGCAGACTCCCCCATAATCCACTGGTTGGAATACTGCAAATGCTCCTGCATCACCCGAAAGGAATGAAACAACAAAATCGGTGGACATCAACCATCTAATCCACCTATTTCTACCTCTCCATGCTTGTTGAGTCATGTTGAACGAGCCGGGAACAAGGGCCAAGCTTAAGTTGTCATATCCCTTCTTTTGGCAGGAATACTACAAGGCCTTCGGTAACTATCCGGAACCTACAATGAGTTCATGATATCCTGAACAACACGGATCCTGCTTGGCAGAAGCCCTAGGATATGCTCACGTTGCAAGGTCAGGTATCAAAGGTTCTACACTAGACTACACAATGAATAGAGATATACCAAGAGCAAAGGTGCTCTCAAAGCCAGACGTTGACTTTTTCCACGGATTCTCTACATGATAGAAGTCAACATGGCCAGATTGACATAATCCATTAACAAGCCAAAGACTCACTTAAAGATTTCATCAAAGAGGTCGTGAGGGAAGAAAGCTCTTTGAGAATGAAGCTACCCATTCCCCTCGTCTCGAAAGACAACGTTAGAGATACGGTCCGGCTGATTAGGACATCATCTAAAGTTCTAAACCATGTATCTAGCTAGAGACATAGCTTGAATACCAGTTTCTCATGATAACTGTTAGAGAAATAGGTCTCCAACTGTTTACAATCCGGCTCCAAGCACCGGCGAGTCCAAGCACCAAAGTACTCTCGTCCTCGCCGTCGTCGCGTTCCCGGCTCAGTTCGCTTCGTCTCGTCTTTTCGCTGGTCCTCTCCTGGGGCCCAGATATGTTTTGTCCGGGCGCAGCTCAGAAGTAGTGCTCGTCCTCCATGCGCGCGTTTCCCGAGCGGGAAATTTAACTTTTTGCCACTCTTAACATTGCCACCTACTCAAATGTCATCTTCTACATTGCAATTAATATTTTACCACTTTTCAGCCTACGTGGCGCCCATGTCGCTGCTGAAACCCGCCACGCTGCTCGCGCCGCGCGCTCGCGGCGCGTCGCCGCCGCGCCTCCGCTCGCTGGCGCGCGCGCGCCTCCGCCTCCGCCTCGCCGCGCCGCCCTCGCCCTCGCCTGCTGCGCGCACCGCTCGCTGCGCCTCCGCCGGCCGCCGCCGCCGCCGCGACTCCGCTTCGCTTCGCGCCGCGCTGCGCCTCGCCTCCGTCCCCGCAGACAGAGGGGAGCGAGGACACCGGCGGCTCGGGCGGTGGGAGCCCGATTCCTCGACGGTGAAGCATCTACGGGCATCCCGAAGCTCACCTGGGGCGTCGGTCGAGGCCGAGATGGAGCAGGGCGGGCCGACGGCGAGAGGGAGCTTGGCGGCGAGGATGAAGACGGCGGTGGCTCGCTGGGGAGGGCGGCGGGGTCCGGCGAGGTGGGGGATGTGCTCGGGGTGCCCTGGAGATGCCCCACGCGCAATGAATTGGCCTGAGACGCAGCACTTCACCGGCGGGATCCCGCGCCGGACTGGGAAGATGAGGCGCGGCGAAGGGAGGCGGCGCGCGACGGAGGCGAGGCGCAGGCGCGCGCGGCGAAGTGGCGGCGCGCGCGGCGCGGGCCGAGGCGGAGGCGCGGGCCAGCGTGGCGGGTTTCACGCTGACATAGGCGCCACGTAGGCTGGAGAGTGGCAAAATATTAATTGCAATGTAGAGGATGATATTTGAGTAGATGACAATGTTAAAAATGGCAAAAAGTTAAATTTCCCTTTCCGAGCACAGCATCGCCGTGTACACTCGTCTCTGCCCCATTCCCTAGTCTCCTGCACGACGCGCGCGGGACCAAAGTACCAAACGGTACTAGCAGTATCGCCAGTATACGTGCTGCACTATACATACATACGTGTGTCGGCCGGGCGTATGCGTATATATGTCGTACGATCGCAGCAGCGGTCATGTGCGTGCATGTGCTCGCTACAGTCCAGAGCCTTCTTCCCTCTGGACTGGAGTCGATGTAGCTTTCTGGAGTCTGGCCTAGTCACAACTAGCAAGAAAAGTGCCTCATCGTTTCTTTTTTTTTTTTTGGTTCAGAAGGCTAGATTGGGTGTAATAGCAATTAAAGTGGGTAGACATACGAGTATATATCATGATAATTATATTATGCTACGTGACAGGATCCGTGGAATTAAGGAAGGAGGTTGATCTTTTCTCGTCGACAACGATCGAAGGGGTGGGCTGCTTGGCTGGCAAGTGCGAGCCCAAAAAGATCTTCGTTGGATGGTGTGATGTCATGTCAGATTTTGATCGGTAAAATAGTTAGTAAAAGTATTTTTATTATTTTACATAATTATAAAGAAATGTCATGATTTATTAGAAATCAAGATCAAGTACCAATACGAAGAGGGAGACTTAAATCACAATCCTAGATTGAGTCAGTTATTTCAGGCTATAAAAACCTTATATTGGTTAACAGAAAAATATGTACACACTAACCTTTACTGTTTTTTTGCATCTTGATGAGGATTGAATAATCCCTTAAATACAATTTTAATATTTAATTAAAAGCCTTAAGACCTCATGATCGTAAGCTTTCCAAAACCTATTTTTTGAGCACCCTGGTCAAAGGATTATTGTGTATTTTGCCCAACTAGCAGACCGCTCAGAGAGTTTGTGAACTGGTATGAGGGCCCACTTCTAAGGGACTCCCCCGCGTGATGGATAAGACACGTGCTTTATCCTTCCCAAAAGGCACGATGTTTTAGCCCTGTATCTCTGATAATAATCTCCATGTAGTAGTTCCTACTATTATCTCCCACTTACAACAACCGAAGGTTAGTTATCATGGGGTATATCTCTCTGATAGCAACCACCCCTCTGATCGGACGCGATGATTCCATGACACATCTCCTCATATAGATAACTGGTACCCCTTCAACGGTATTTAAAGGTTGACTAGTTAATTCCTTTTTGTAGACCTCTTTGTAACCAGTTTATAGCAATAAAGATCATCCCCCATCTCATGCTAAATACTTGCAAGGAATCTAGGATCTTTTCTTACATTATTCGTAAGATCGACGATTCGATTGTAGATAACTGGCACCATCCGTGGCAAAGAAAGTGCCGAATACTTAAGTTCTTCATCAGCAAGCATCATCATCTTCTGTCCTCTGTCAACATCGCCCTTGCGATCATGGTAGGCACTTAGGATGAGGAGAACTAGGTTGATCTGGCTGATTACACCAACCTCGACATGAATACATGCATCCGTGCCATGGAACACAACGCTTCTTCATCGTCATCCTCCAACCCATGCTTCTCTGTACTTGAGACCAGCGAGATCAACCGGATGGAAGAAGACATGCCGCCCCATCATTAGCATTACCAGGGGAACCAGTCATTCCAACCTTGTCGGAATGCCCAAGCAACACAGCAAGCCTGGTACTTCTGACTGGAAAACATGGTGGCAAGAGCACAACACTACGACTCGATGGTCGAAGTACTCTCAGTTCGGTCGTGAGCGATCGCTATTCGCAAACAGCTCCTATGTATAGCGGGAGCTAGGTGGCTCCTAGTCATGGTGTCGATGAGGTTGCCTCCGGCGGGAAGCCAGGAGCAGATAATAACACTCATCATTCCATCTGCAATCCGCTGGATCAAGTTGAGTCCACCACACGGCCTTCCGGAGGTGGTGGTCTCCAATCATTCCCCATCGTAGAGGCTACTAGCCAAAGCAATGGAAGGCTCTCCCCCGGTAACAATGGAAGTTTCTTGGGAGATTCATGCTGGAAGAACGAAGTTAACACAATCAGGGATACTGCTGCAAATCCCATGCAAGGCTTCGATAAAAAAATCTCGAGAAGTTTGCTGGAAAGCAAAATCCATTAGAATTTCTATAGAATTATAACACTGCTATTAAGGTTGCTGGAGGTGACGACAATGTGATGATAAACTATTTGCGGATAGTTCTTGAGGGTTTTGCTCGGTCATGGTTATTTAACCAACCGATAGGATCAATCTATACATGGGAGCAGCCCTACAACCTATTGATCACTAACTTTCAAGGGATGTACGACTGTCTCGGGAAGGAAGATGGCCTTCATCAAATCTGACAAGAGTCTAATATGACCCTGTGACAATACATCAAAAATCTCAATCAGGTTCATAACTAAATCCCAGAGGTTGCAGATTATTCGATTATCCAGGCATTCAAAACTAGATTATGGAATTGGTGATTTACGGAGGACATTGCAATGAACCCTCCAATGACAATCGTCGAACTATTCGATATGGCCAATAAGTATGCAGCCGTTAGTGAAGCAGTTGAGTGGAACAAGATCATCGATCAGATAGAAAAGATTCCTCAACCTAGCCTAGAGAAGAAAGAAAAGAAGATCAAAAGGTCTTCAAAGGGTAAGAAGAATCATAGGCCCAACACCAAAGTAAGTCCTTGCGATTTCAGAGAAGTGCACCAAGAGTAAAATGGATTATTTCGATCAAAATAAAGCAAAAGCTCTGACTGATGAATCAAAGAAGAACAAAAGGTGGTGTCCGCTCCACCAAATGGCAAGGCGTGATCTACGCAATGTTGTGCCTAACAAAAGAAGCTAGAAGATTACTACTTAGGTAAGGGTCCTTGTCAGACCCAGATTATTCAATCCGGAATCTACTGTGTTAATTGCATTATTCCCTGGATCAGTAGATAATGCACACAGGAACATTGCTGATTCATTTCATACATCGCATAATCATTCATTAATTTACATAAATTAAAATACACCACATCGGGTGAGAGTTTTACAATAAGGACCGCTTAGGCCAAATGTCATTATTACAAACGCACAACGGAAACGAAAGCAAAAGTAAGCCCAAAATCCACAGGCAAGCGACTGGAAGGGTATTGTGTGCATTTTATGTCACCAGATGACCAGCAACATATGTGCACACAAAGCACGAGTCCACTTGTCTATGCTAAAACATCGTAGCCTACGCCTTAGTTTCTTTCGTCGTCCTTCTCCTCTGTGGCAGGAGCTCCTTCGTAGGCATAATGATCCTGTGTCG
Source organism: Dendrocalamus sinicus (assembly GCA_036346575.1). Lineage (NCBI taxonomy): Eukaryota > Viridiplantae > Streptophyta > Magnoliopsida > Poales > Poaceae > Dendrocalamus > Dendrocalamus sinicus. Next base: position 8,192,255 of record CM070648.1, read on the forward strand.
CTGTATCTGTATTTTTGTCGCAAAAGCGAGCGTGAGCACTCCGACCCCGTGCTCCGCGAGCCAACACACCTAATGCAATATCTAACATGTATGGCTAAACAAAGGATGGCTCGGGTTCTTTTATTTGCAGGAGTGCTTTTGAATACAATTATATAAAGAATTCCTAAGCCTTAGCATTTTGGAAATGAGTGAGTTTTTTTAAAGAAATACTCGGTATATCGATGTTACAGAATCCATCCACCATTACATGGCTTCGCACCATATCATTTCTTTCAATTATAGCCGCTTAACTTACCACTGGGGCGACTTCGGGACAATTCCAAACCGAGGCGATCCTTCGCCCTTCTCATTTCCATTTTCACCCACCAAGATTTTTGAAATAGAACTATATCGGTTAAGTTCCCATGTTCGCCCTTGACCGTGGGCACGGCTATTCGAATAGTTTTGACTCTGCGAGTTTGTACACTTTCACCACAAGAGCGATCAACTCGTTGACCCACATGATTCCATAGACATGTGGTTGAGCGGACCATCACAATGCAGTTCAAAGTACCTCGCCCCTTCCATCATTTCACCCTATGGGTCGTTCCCACTTGCGGTGGGTCCCATACGTTGTGCGGGATGTCCTCCTTCGAGCGTCTAGCACTGGCTCCCCACCCCGCTAGCCCGCCACAAGTGAGAACTTCACCCTACCCGGTGTCCCATTCAAGCCGTTTCATAGACAACCACTTGCACGACCTCACACCACCTCCCGGAAGGATGACTTTCGTGGTCAGGTATATCTACTAGGCCAAGCTATACTTTACAGACTTGTGGTTGTACTTTGTTGTACACTGTTGACATGACAAGATTCATCCTTATTGGTATCCAAGGTCTACCACTAACCACATTGTGCTTCCACCGCACCACACATTCACACCACCGACCCAATCCGCCCGGATATTAAGCATGTTGGGGTTTTGGGAATATCAAAATTCATACCAACATATACCGATCATTACCACCATGATCGCCCAAATCAATTCCTCGTGAATAAAAGTGATGTTGAGCAATTTCTTGCCCTGTGTTCCTAATAAATGCTAAGCATGGCATATAATTACCGACTTACTTTGAAATGTTACTATTATACTTTTGCTAGGCGACAAGGTTCACATATCCAAATATTTCAACGGATCATTATTAACAAGTATTGTACAAGGTGTATAACTACCATTTCTGGAAAATGAATATATTTTACCGCATGAAATAACAAAGATGCATGTTGATAATTTAAAAGAAATTAACTTTGCAAAAACATGGGTTCAAAATGATCAAAAGTGTTGACTACTTTGAGTCTCGGGGTCTTGGTCCTGGTCTTCAAGCGTCTAGGGTGGCAACCTCACCTCTTCTTCCGAGCCTCGTCGCTATTTAATCGTGCGCGCGAAAACCCAAATAAAGAAAAGCAACAATCACTCAAGAATTCACCAGAAATTCAAATGGACTCTAAAAATCATGTTTCTGATTTCATTTGATAGACCTTGAATTTATACGAATTTAGAAATTTGTTTCATCCCAATCGGAGTTAAAATGGATAAGATATGCATTTTCAAAGTTTTTAGTTCACGAAATTTCAAACAAAATAGAAAATCTTCACACGTGGAGCCATTAATATTTAATTTATTTCTTTATTTTTAATGCTTATACTTGTATGTATGACAGGTGGGTCCCATGGTGTTTTTAATTCATTTCTATTATTTTATTCCTTATGCACAGTGTCATTGACAAAGGGCCCACCACTAGTTAATTAATTATTTAAGCATGGCCCACGTCGGGGATGTTAAGTAATTTCGGTTAAAGATGCTTAAATGAACCATTAACCCCTAATCATCATTAGCCCTTAACTAATCATCATTAACTCCTAACCTCTCTACTCCTCGGCCGGCCAAAATGGGTAAAATCCCTACGATCTGCGACCAGGGGTCGAGCGCGCGTGTGGGGTGAGCGTGAGATGGCAACCGGTCGGGCTACGGATATTACGACCGGTAGGAGGAGTAGTTGTTGATGAACCACCGGCGGAGGTGTAGAGCGGAGGAGGTCGAGGCGCGGCGCCGGCGACGAGCGGTGCTCGGGAGGCTCGGCGAGTGTCTAAACGCGTTCCCGGGATGTCTTTGGTGTCGGCGGTGGGGTCGGTGGGGTCGAGGAAGCACGTGGAGGCCGGCGGCGAGCGGGGCGGCGGTCCGAGAGGCGTCGGGGCGGCGAGGTACGGCCGCCCGAGGCTCGGGGAAGGCCGGGAAGGCCGTGGGTGCCGGAGATGGTGTCTGGCGTCGGAATTGACCTCAGTGGCGTGTACGACGGGAGAGCGTCGCGGAGATGGGAACGAAAGGCGGCGCCGGCGGGGTGGGTGTTTACTGACACAATTACGGAGGGAGAGTATTGGGAGTGTAAGGGTGCATTGGGAGCCGGGGTCCTTATAGGGGCCGAGCGGGCGGGCAACGGCGTCTGCGCGCTCGGTCATGTCCGGCGCGGAGCAGCGGCGAGGGCGAGAGCGGCAGAGGCCCATATCCACGCAATGGATTCGCCATGATGCCCCTTTTTCCGCGCGTGCCAGGGGAGGAACTCGAGCCTTGCGCGCGAGGGGATGGCTTGACATGGGGAGAAAAAGAGGGGCGGGCAGAGGATAAGGGCGCGGCGTTCCTCGGGCGAAGCGGCGGCGTCCGCTGGTTCCTTTGCGGTTGCCCACCGGTCCAAGAGGTGCGAGCGGGCGGGCTCGATCTTGCGCGAGGGTGATTTCGGCTGGAGGAGAAGGGAATGGGGAAGAAGCACGAGAGCGCTGGGGTGTTCTGTAGAGGGAGGAGGGAGTTGGGCCGTGGGGAGAGGGAGATGGGGGCTGGGCTGGGCCGAGCGGCTGGTCAGCTCCCATCCATTTTTTTGCTTTTGCATTTGAATATGTATATATACATATATATATATACCCTGGGTATTTACATGCATACTTATTTTTATTTTATTTTTGTATTTCTCTTTTATACCATTGTTTTCAAGATGAGGTCAGATACTTTTAACCCTGGTTTCTTCCTCAGTATCTTTGGATCATCTTTTCAGATTCTTATTTTAGATTTTCAAATCTCCAATGTTCAATCATATTTGTTTCTTTTGATCCTTTTAACTTTTTAAAACCTTTTGCCAATTTTTAGGAAAAACATTATAACTTCAAATGCAGATGGAAATATATTGCAAAATAATCCAAAAACTACACAATTCCATAATGTCATTTTTCAGGATGTTACAAACCTACCCCCCTTAAAAAGAATCTCGACCCCGAGATTCAGCCTAAGCCGAAATAGGTGCGGTTAATCTTTCATTAGCTGATCTTCATGCTCCCAGTGGCCCTTTCCTTGGTACGATGGTTTCATTGAACTCCGCATAAGTGGGTAGGTTGATTCTTAGCATTCTCTGCTTACCGTATCTAAAATCTTGATCAACTAGTCCTTGTAGGTTAGGTCACTCTCGAGCTTGATTGTTTCTTACGAGGTTTGATCCTCCGTACTCGAGGGCATTCCTTAAGTTGGGATACCCGAATACATTGTGCATATCCTCTAGACTTGCTGGCAGTTCTAGCTGGTAAGCTACTTCCCCTAGTGGCACCGTCCACTACTCCTTAGTACCTTGCTAGCTAGCCTAGTACAACTATGATGTACAAGGTCGGGGGCTTAGTACTACAGTGCGCTAGAAAATCACATTTCTCCATAGTAACTTTCACCAGGGACATACTAGGGTGGCAAGGATTATACCACTAGTGGGTTAAGTACCAATGTTTTCTTTAGGGTGAGACAGGTGACCCTAATTTATCAGTCTTACTCTCTTGATATAAAGGAACACAAAACTCCTAAATCAATTAGTATTTGTACTGATATGGTCTTGTCGAAACGTACCCATAAGAATGCCCATGGCCTCTGAGCTTCTTCAACCGTGATGTGATTGACTCGCCGTGGTTTGGTCTTGATGCATTCTTATCGGGTGGCGAGGATCGCTGTCCCTTGTTGTGTATCGAGGCTTGATCGCGCATAGAGGCGGTTCCCGTGTTGACTCTCACCGATTTGTCTGCTTGCGGGCATTGGTTAACAAAATGACCCTTTTCTCCACACCCGCGGCTTCTGGCGGTGGCGGGGTTCGCCTAGTGGACCGGCTTGCTTTGAGCGTGACATTTGAAAGGAGCCTCCACTCGAACGGGTATGGAAGATGTGGCCTGGATTGTTCGGGACTTGAGAATGAAGGGTTGTTAAGGAGTTTCGGATAAACCTCCCTTGGGGTTCTTTGTCTTGATGACTTCCGCTTGTGGTTAGCCTCTAAGTTCTTCTTTTCATTTTCTAAGGCCAACGCCTTATTTACAGTGGTGAAAGCTAGTTAAGTCTGGATGATCACCGCACTCTTAGTTCATCCTCAACCCCTCAAAGAATCATCAATCTTTTCTTCCTCTTCTTCTATATCCTTTTGAGCATACCGGGCCAGCTGTGTGAATTTTGTAAGATATTCACTGACAGATAGATTCCCTTGCTTGAGATTGCGGAATTCATTCTTCTTTATCCGCATTATCCCTGCTGGAATAAAGTTGTCTTTGAAAGCTTTCTTGAACTCTGACCATGGGATAGCTTCTATGTCACCCCGTGGTAGCATCTTCTGGCCTCTGCGGCCAAGTAGTTCTCCCACCATGCAGCTGCAGCACCTTGAAGCTGGTGTGTAGCAAACACCACTTTGTCTTCATCTGCAATTTTGGCTAACCTTAGCTTCCTTTCAGTGTCTCGAAGCCAATCTTCGGCTTCAAGGGGTTCTTCTGCCGATGTGAATATAATTGGTCTTGTCCTTTGGAAATCTCCTAAGTCAGCTCTGTGCCCACCAGAGTTTCCTTGTTGTCCAAATAAATGGCTTGTAAAATCTGAGTTTGTTGTGCCATTACTTGTGCCATGGTGGGGTGTTCGGTGGTTGTGGAAGATGGTCATTTCCTTGATCACAGTTCACGCCTTGCTCTTGAGCAAAGCTCCTTGGGTTGAATCCACCTCGGTTTGGTTACGGTTAGCATGGGCTGCGCCCTTGTGATCCTTTGGCTAGCCATCTGCAGCTAGCGCCCACGACCGAGAACTAGTGCTAAGGGTAAGGAGAAAAGAATGCCTTCCTAAATCTTAAAAATAAAAATAAGACAACGACAAAGTAATTTCCAACGTAAGGCCTATATTTGGCGAACATTAGACACGCAAACATCCACATAGCCAGCTTTTAGACTGGACTTTACTGTTAATATATTAAGGTTCGACAAGATAACGACTACAATACTAAAGGGCTAGTACATCATACTACAATACAGAACTAGTAATGGCACTACGCGTGGCAAGTATGACACTACTCTACCTACTCCTTCATCGGTAGACTTGAGCCTATGGTAAACGGCCGATCCTCGTAGCCTCGATAGTGCAAGAGCTTGCGTAGTATGCTAGCAAACTCCCTTCATGGACTCCATGGGCGGTAGCCCTGGTTGCCCTCATTGCCAACTCGCCATCGTAAATTAAATTACTAGTGCCGCAATTTTCCAAAATAATTAATGAAAGGTAGAGTAGAATGGATCTAAGAGGATACGGATAGAAGTAGTATGCTATATTTTTCAAATCATTTTTATAAGTTCTTCCAATATTGTGAACCTATATCCATCCAAACACCGTTCTAAGGCTTTTACCTGCGATCGTATGCTCGATACGGCTCTGTCGGACCAGTTATTCAATCCGGAATCTCTCGTGTTAATTGCATTATTCCTGGATCAAGAGATAATGCACACAGAACATTGCTGATTCATTTCATACATCGCATAATCATTCATTAATTTACATAAATTAAAATACACCACATCGGGTGAGAGTTTTACAATAAGGACCGCTTAGGCCAAATGTCATTATTACAAACGCACAACGAAACGAAAGCAAAAGTAAGCCCAAAATCCACGAACAAGCGATCGGAAGGGTATTGTGTGCATTTTATGTCACGGATGACCAGCAACATATGTGCACACAAAGCACGAGTCCACTTGTCTATGCTAAAACATCGTAGCCTACGCCTTAGTTTCTTTCGTCGTCCTTCTCCTCGTGGCGAGGAGCTCCTTCGTGAGCATAATGATCCCGTGTCGCCAGATTCGTATTTTTGTCGCAAAGCGGCGTGAGCACTCCGACCCGTGCTCGCGAGCCAACACACCTAATGCAATATCTAACATGTATGGCTAAACAAAGGATGGCTCGGGTTCTTTTATTTGCAGGAGTGCTTTTGAATACAATTATATAAAGAATTCCTAAGCCTTAGCATTTTGGAAATGACTGAGTTTTTTTAAAGAAATACTCGGGTATATCGATGTTACTGAATCCATCCACCATTACATGGCTTCGCACCATATCATTTCTTTCAGTTATAGCCGCTTAACTTACCACTCGACGACTCGGGACAATTCCAAACCAGGCGGTCCTTCGCCCTTCTCATTTCCATTTTCACCCACCAAGATTTTTGAAATAGAACTATATCGGTTAAGTTCCCATGTACGCCCTTGACCGTGGGCACGGCTATTCGAATAGTTTTGACTCTGCGAGTTTGTACACTTTCACCACAAGAGACGATCAACTCGTTGACCCACATGATTCCATAGACATGTGGTTGAGCGGACCATCACAAGAACTGCTCAAAGTACCTCGCCCCTTCCATCATTTCACCCTATGGGTCGTTCCCACTTGCGGTGGGTCCCATACGTTGTGGGGATGTCCTCCTTCGAGCGTCTAGCAGTGGCTCCCCACCCTGCTAGCCCGCCACAGAGAACTTCACCCTACCCGGTGTCCCATTCAAGCCGTTTCATAGACAACCACTTGCACGACCTCACACCACCTCCGGAAGGATGACTTTCGTGTCCTAGATATCTACTAGGCCAAGCTATACTTTACTGAGACTTGTGGTTGTCTTTGTTGTACACGGGTTGACATGACAAGATTCATCCTTATTGGTATCCAGGCGGTCTACCACTAACCACATTGTGCTTCCACGCACCACACATTCACACCACCGACCCAATCCGCCCAGATATTAAGCATGTTGGGGTTTTGGGAATATCAAAATTCATACCAACATATACCACCATTACCACCATGATCGCCCAAATCAATTCCTCGTGAATAAAAGTGATGTTCGAGCAATTTCTTGCCCAGTTTCCTAATAAATGCTAAGCATGGCATATAATTACTTGACTTACTTTGAAATGTTACTATTATACTTTTGCTAGGCGACAAGGTTCACATATCCAAATATTTCAACGGATCATTATTAACAAGTATTGTACAAGGTGTATAACTACCATTTCTGGAAAATGAATATATTTTACCGCATGAAATAACAAAGATGCATGTTGATAATTTAAAAGAAATTAACTTTGCAAAAACATGGGTTCAAAATGATCAAAAGTGTTGACTACTTTGAGTCTCGGGGTCTTGGTCCTGGTCTTCAGGCGTCTAGGGTGGCAACCTCGGCCTCTTCTTCCCGAGCCTCGACGCTATTTAATCGTGCGCGAAAACCCAAATAAAGAAAAGCAACAATCACTCAAGAATTCACCAGAAATTCAAATGGACTCTAAAAATCATGTTTCTGATTTCATTTGATAGACCTTGAATTTATACGAATTTAGAAATTTGTTTCATCCCAATCGGAGTTAAAATGGATAAGATATGCATTTTCAAAGTTTTTAGTTCACGAAATTTCAAACAAAATAGAAAATCTTCACACGTGGAGCCATTAATATTTAATTTATTTCTTTATTTTTAATGCTTATACTTGTATGTATGACAGGTGGGTCCCACTGGTGTTTTTAATTCATTTCTATTATTTTATTCCTTATGCAGTGTCATTGACAGTGGGCGACCACTAGTTAATTAATTATTTAAGCATGGCCCACGCGTGAGGATGTTAAGTAATTTCGGTTAACAATGCTTAAATGAACCATTAACCCCTAATCATCATTAGCCCTTAACTAATCATCATTAACTCCTAACCTCTCTACTCGGCGGCCAAAAATGGGTAAAATCCCTACGATCGCGACCGGGGGCCAACGCGCGTGTGGGGTGAGCGTGAGATGGCAACCGGTCGGGCTACGGATATTACGGCCGACCGGGGGGAGGAGTAGTTGTTGATGAACCACCATGGAGGTGTAGAGCGGAGGAGGTCGAGGGCGCGGCGCGGCGACGCAGCGGTGCTCGGGAGGCTCGGCGAGTGTCTAAACGCGTTCCGGGATGTCTTGGTGTCGGCGGTGGGGTCGGTGGGTCGAGGAAGACGGTGGAGGCCGCGGCGAGCGGCGGCGGTCCGAGAGGCGCGGGGCGGCGAGGTACGGCTGCCGAGAGGCTCGGGGAAGGCCGGGGAAGGCTTCGTGGGGTGCCGGAGATGGTGCTGGCGTCGGGAATTGACCTCTGGTGGCGTGTACCGACGGGGAGAGCGTCGCCGGAGATGGGAACGAAAGGGGCGGCGCCGGCGGGGGTGGGTGTTTACAGCACAATTACCTGGAGGGGGAGAGTATTGGGAGTGTAAGGGGTGCATTGGGAGCCTCGGGGGTCCTTATAGGGCCGGCGGGCCGCAACGGCGTCTGGCGCTCGGTCATGTCCGGCGCGCGGAGCAAGCGGCGAGCGGCAGAGCGGCAGAGGCCCATATCCACGCAATGGATTCGCCATGATGCCCTTTTTCCGCGCGTGCGGTGAGGAACTCGAGCCTTGCGCGAGGGGATGGCTTGACAGGGGAGAAAAAGAGGCGGGCGGAGGATAAGGGCGCGGCGTTCCTCGGGCGGCGGCGACGTCCGCTGGTTCCTTTGCGTTGCCCACCGGTCCAAGAGGTGCAGCGGGGGCGGGCTAGCAGCACTGCGAGGGTGATTTCGGCTGGAGGAGAAGGGAATGGGGAAGAAGCACAGAGCTGGGGTGTTCGGTAGAGGAGGAGGAGTTGGGCCGTGGGGAGAGGAGAGATGGGGTGGGGGGCCGAGCGGCCCTGTCCGGCTCCCATCCATTTTTTTGCTTTTGCATTTGAATATGTATATATACATATATATATATATATACCCTGGGGTATTTACATGCATACTTATTTTTATTTTATTTTTGTATTTCTCTTTTATACCATTGTTTTCAAGATGAGGCTGTATACTTTTAACCCGGTTTCTTCCCTCGTATACTGGATCATCTTTTCAGATTCTTATTTTAGATTTTCAAATCTCCAATGTTCAATCATATTTGTTTCTTTTGATCCTTTTAACTTTTTAAAACCTTTTGCCAATTTTTAGGAAAAACATTATAACTTCAAATGCAGATGGAAATATATTGCAAAATAATCCAAAAACTACACAATTCCATAATGTCATTTTTCAGGATGTTACAGTCCTCTCCCTTCCATACAGGAGATCAGTGAACCGAGCACCAAAAAGAATAAGGATAACGAAGAAGAGATGGATTACTAGGAACCACAGCGGATTACTAGGAGCCACAGCACACGTCGATATAATCTTCGACAAGTCCTACTCCTATGAATCCAGATGACACCTGAAGACTGTGGAATGGGAGGTGAACCTGACTAAACCACCGGTTGCTATTAAGCTATCCACCTGGCACCATCCCACCGTTCGAACTCGCCTTCACCATTCCCGTCTTTCTCATGCTATACTTGAGCTCACCGTCTCACCCAGCATCTTTGATCGTTCTGGGCCTCGACTCCTCCATGAGTCTAGCCCCGACCACCGTCGTTGACCGCAGTTGACTCCAAGCGACCCTGCACATCCAAGACAAAGAATTTATTTTTAGGCACAAATTCTTCACAACTTGACCTATATTAGCCAAGATATGCATCATGCAATCTTAATCCAACAACTCAGGTCAACCTAACTAAATCCATGACTCAAATACCAAAATCTTTAATTTCTGCCCAAACTAATTCTGACAGAGTACAATCTTTACAAAACCAATTGATCACTCTATAAATATCATAATAATTTATCATTATATTAATCTAGATCATCTCATATGATCCTTCCGAGTTTCTTTCAATAATCAGTAGCTAGCACGCCCTGAACTAGCAAGCAAACCGGCTGTCGTACCAAGAACTCAAGGTGGTGGGGCTTGTGACACCCGTGTCCGGCCGGGCCCGGGGAAGCCACGATCGTGGGGGCGGGCTAGCTAGGAGACGGTAGCACGATGCCGTCGCGTTAGGATCCATGTGAGGATATTCGCAAACCAAAAACCAATTAGCATGCATGAAACGTCCTCGTCCAGACACGAACTAAAGTGGAAGGCTTTTTTTAACTCTTAAAAACTGATTTTTTTTTTATTTTTTTACAATATTAGATTTTAAATAAAATATCTTTTCAAGATAGAATCTATAAATTAATTGTAATATATAGTATAACAACTTTATTTATATTAATTAAAATTACATATAAATTTCTGTTAGTTCGTACTTTTTCATAAATAATCAAAAACAAAAAAAATCAAAACCGAAGACAGGTTGGTGGTAGTACTGTACTGTACTGCTCTATGTACAATGATTATCAAAACCGAAGACAGGTTGGCGGTAGTACAGTACTGTACTGCTCTATGTACAATGATTAGTAAAGAGGGCAGTGGGCTAGTAGCGGCGTAGCGCTGCTAGCTAGTGCGCGTCGGAGTGCTGGTTAATCCGAGTTTGGGAAAGCATGTTAGCTACGGACCGATAGGCTTGGCACTGCATGTCTCAAAATGCAATGCGGTACTAGCGGCACTTACCATGTGTTTTACATGGTTGCAAGGATTAGGTGGGACAGGATGAAATGAACTTATTTTTGTAGGTATTTAGATGGGAGACAAGCAGAGTCAAGGACATCCCACTAGGAATATTCCTTGTAGATCCGGGAACAGACAATCCTCTTTTTTTCATGGGACGGAGTCATCCCACATGGGATAGAGTCATCCCACCTCTTTGTTTTTTTAAGTACTATTTTGTTTAATTTTTTTAAAAAAACTCAAAGGCTTATGTGTAGAAACATATCAACAATAGCCTTCAATTTTTTTTAAAAAAAACTCAAATGCCACACATATCCCACCTTCATCCTTCCATCCAAATAAATGATGGGACCATTCCATCCCACTTTATCCTTCCAACCAAACAAAAAATAGGGATAACTCCATCCCCCAACCAAACAAAAAATGGGATCATCCCATCCTAAAACCAGGAACTAGACCATCCTATCCCACCTTATCCCTAAACCAAACACATAGTTAAAGTACTACCGCTCGTTGTTTAGCACTGAGTCGGGGTGACTCGTATGTTCTTCCATGATTTAGAAAAATATGTTATAAAGAGTTATATAGGATTAAGACGTCTACTCTAAATAAGATTAGGAAGAGTCATAGGATTAAGACTCCTATTTTAAATGAGAAAGATTAGCACGGACTATACAAATCATAGGGGATAAAGAAGAAGCAATCCAGCAATCAAACCTGCTCATCTAAAACAAAGAGCATACGAGAAGATTAGATGCTAAGATATTCTTTAGCACTAAATTATTGTATAAGCCAAGGGTATGAGAGTTCTAAAAGATTTGATAGAATTGGGAGTGAGCGACAGTCCCTTATACTCTTTTGAGGTTGTGCTTTTGCAGTGAGCTTCGCTAATTTTTTTTCTCTCTCGTCATAGTTGCTTCACCGTTGTTATTTTAATTCTCTCTACAAGATTCATCTTCTTCGTTCTTGATACCATGTACACTTGTGCAGTATCTCACAAACTCTCATTCGATCCGAAAGCTGCTGCGCATAAAAAGAGTGTCAGTGTAATATTTAGTCAGGCCAAATCATGATCCATCATGTTCCATGTGGCTGCTACAATACAACACTTGCATTGATGTCTTTAGGGGTGAAAACAGATCGGATACTATCCAAACCATATTTGTATTTGTATTTGTAAATAAGTACGAATATGAATATGAATATTCTCGAATATGAATATGAATCAAATATTGTAACGAATACGAATTTGAATCGAATATCTACTCAATTCGGTCGAATCAGGATATCCTCATAACTTATGTAGTATAAAGATATTGATGATATTTTATTCTTGTACAATCACGTTTAATTATTTTAATCCATTTACTTCACATAAAGAAACATGAATTTACGTTCAATTAAAAAAACTTGTCCAACTAATTAGTCGTATTGTAATAAAATATGTATATTGCTTCGTCGAATACGAATATGGATACAGATAGTACGGATAAAATAATATTTTTGATAGTAAAAGTCTATATTATATTCATATCTATATTTTTATACGAATAGGGTAGAAATTATTAATCTAATAGGAAATATCAGTATCATATTTGTATCCTATCGAATAGATAACCGGATAATACGGATAATTTATATCCACTATTTACCCTAGATGTCTTGACCGCGAGAAAATACGTACAACTGTACATCTTATCCGATTAGCTTGCTGACCATGTCATGACTGAGACAGGTCGATCGGTAATTGAGCTGCAGACATCAAGATGCGTGTGTGGACCTGCTCTAGCTCGGTTGGTCACGGACTTTTCTTCATCCAACGGCTAAGACAATCACGCGCTCTACTGATGTGAAATTAATCTCGTTGCGGCCGGCGACTCGGTCTTCCGCTCTGCACGGCTAAGGGACGAGCCCCGACCCCGACAAGCACGGCGGCCCGATGCCAAGGCAGACAATGAGACAATCCCGATCGAACCGACAGATCGAAGCCCAGGCGCGGCACCAAATGAAAGGCAAGAACGAGAGCTAGCCATTAGCTGGGGATGCCAAGGCTCGAGGCCACCGGAGACGCCGGCGGCCGTGGCGGTGGTACTGCCGACGACGACAGCGCGCGCGGGCCACGAGATCACCACGGGGGCGGATCATCAACCGGCGGATCGAGCGCGTGCCGCGCGCCCTCAACCCCGAGCCGCCCGAACCGCGTCCACGGGGCGCTAGCTAGCTGACGAGTGAGGATCGATGACGGCGACGCAGAAACGGCCGCCTCCGTTACGGCCGACGGCGGAAACGTCGCGCTACACCACGCGCCACGACCACCTCCCCGACCCTGGCGGTGCAGCAACAAACTGCAGCTGGTACGTACGTACGTACGAACATGCATGTGCACGTGGTCGCGGCTCCATTTCATGCCATTTCCGTTTATTTCTGTCGTGCATTTAAAAACGACCCTAGCCAGGGGCGGACCAAGGCTAGACGGCCGCCCGAGGTACCCAATCAACCAGGACCTCTCTGCCGCCATAGCTTGGTGACCGGAGATGAAGAAGGTGTTGTCTCGAAGAAAGAAAAAATAGTGATTATTCATTACTTGGGTCAACCTGGCGAGCTTCTTAGGCTGCTGGCCTGGTGGCATGAGTGAGGAGGCCCACTAGACTAGCCACATGGTCACCATTTTGAAGTCTCTATCCTCATTTCTAACATAGTTCGTGGCAGCGTCTAGAGTGGAGGCAACATGCGGCATTGTCGACAAGCCAGCGAGAAGTGAGAGTACTCTTGAGCGCGGCAGCGAGCAGATGGAGATGGCACGTCACATTGATTCGGGTGCTGAGCCAGCGAAGAGGGGTGCATTGTGCGCACTAGCCGTGGGCACATTGCAAATTGCATGCAGTTGATTACCATGGCACTCAGTGGCACCGTGGCAGCCAGGGTGTGGGCGCGGGAGCGGGGAGCATCGCGACCTCGAGGGTGTGGGCGTGCGCGGCAAGGAGAGACGAGGCGCCGAGCGGGAGCAAGCGATGAGGCCAAGTCGGGTGCGAACTATATTGACAGCAAGATTGCTCCTCAAAACAATTCTAAGTCCAAAGCCAAAGGTAAACGAGGGAAAATAGAGAATTAAGGAATATTAAAACTATAATGTATTTGTGATTTGTGACCGATTGATTCGATTAGATTTAAAGAGTTATTTCAGCATTATGTCAAACGGCTTGAACCTAAGTACCAGTCAAAGTGAAAACGCTGACAACGTACAATGCCGTTCAACTAAACGTTAATTCAATATCTGCCGTTAACTCACTACTACAAAAAGAGTCATCATAGATGGTTCAAAACTGTTATCACAGACAGTTTTCTGAACCATCTGAATTTATGTGTCGGTGATAATCAGAGATTATCACAGACGGTTTGTGAGCCGTCTATGATAAATACATCACAGAAGGATTATAACTAGAACTGTCTATGAAGAACACTATCATAGATGGTTCTAGCTACCAACCGTCTGTAATACTCACACATCACATACTGTTCTAACTACCAACCGTATGTGATGTGTGAGTATCACAAACGATTGGTATATAGAACCGTCTGTGATACTTTCCTATCACAGACGGTTTCTGGTTTGAGCCGTCTGTGATAATTCTTTATAGACGGTTTATACCACAAAACCGTCTATGATAGTTCTTTCTGTACCTATTTTTTTCAGCTAGTCGCAGGAAATGTTAACTATATCATTTCAAAATAAGCAAATACAGCAACAAACACAGAAATACATTTTATTTCCATTAAGATTAGAATCGACCATTGCAACATTACAAGATATCGAGTAGATTACCTATAGCATGCACTGCATACACAAAAGGACACTTACAATTTTACAAAGATAAGCTTCACGGCTACAAATTCAGAAAAATACTTACACTACAAGAAACTTAATGCTAATGCAAGTTAGACTTACACATCTTTCATTAAACTACAATCTAAAATAAGTGGTGAGGGAAAATTTTCAAGTAGTAGAAACAAAAAGGCAACGAACACCATTTCCAGCTTCTATGCCGGTGACTTAGAATAGTGCAGATTTGTCATTGTCTTCTTCCTTTCCATCTTGCTTCAAGCGAAATTTCAGTCGCCCTTACCGAACCCCTTCCCACCCTTGCCGCGCACAAACGAGTTATAGTAGTACTAGTGGTATTGGTTCTTTGAGTAGGGAGAGGGGGTTAATAAGGGGTGAGTGGTGGGAAGGAGAACAGTGCTTGCCGTTCGATGCAGAGAAAATGGACGGGTGAGATTGGAATCTTAGGGGATATGCTGCGGATCAGTGACGTGGCGAGACATCACAAAGGTTCGGATTACAAACCATCTATGATAGAGACATCAAAGATGGTTCATAACAAAAAAAACAATCGTCTATGATAGCAGGAGATATCACAGACGGTTCATAACAAAAACAATAGGTGATAATGGCGTCACAAAGACAATATATCAATACAGTATAAATAGCTAGTCTCAAAAGATAAAATAGCAAAATTTTATATGACTTATATATACTCGTTTGAAAGGTTTTAATGAGATCTACAACTTTGCAGTTGAGACGAAACCCAAATTCCGAAGGGAAGATAAAAAATTTTAGCAAAAACAGAAACTGAAAACTTAAAATGCAAATTTAGGGCTAAAGATGGCCGATTTTGAGGGACTTAGAGGGCAACTAGTGCAAGCAGGTTATTTTTTTTAATTGGGCTCGTCATTAGTTTTCCAACGAGTACAAGAACATCGAAAACGGACACTGTATGCAAAAGCTATGCCCGTTTTATTAAAGGTATCTCAAAACTGAATTCTACTCGGACTTGGGGGGAGATTATGAAATTTTGGGGATTACGAGACAGGAAACATATCACAAACAGTTTTTAATACAAACTGTCTGTGATAATGAATATCACAGATGGTTTTTTATTTAAACCGTCTGTAATACTTCACGGATGGTTTAAATAAAAAACCATCTGTGATGTCTGCCATTATCACATACGGTTTTTCCACAGACGGTTCTTGGTAAGAACTATCTGTGATGTCTTGTATTATCACAGACGATTCATATAAATAACCGTATGTAAAAATACCACAGACGGTTCTTGGTAAGAACTATCTGTGATGTCTTGTATTATCACAGATGATTCGTATAAATAACTGTCTGTAAAAATACCACAGACAGTTATTCGTATAAACCATCTGTAATACTTACAGCATAGACGATTACTAGAAATCGTTTATAATGTAAACGTCTAATTTAACTCTTTTATAGCAGTGACCCTACCCATGTGTGCCGTGCGCGAGACCCTCATGGCCAGCCTTGTACACGTAGAAGCGAACGTGGCATCTACTCCTATAGAGAGAGAATTTTGTTTACCTGGATTTTATACGGTACAAGGCATTCTTTTAGGCGGAGCAATCAGCCTACATATCAATCATCCCACATGCAGCTATATAACGACTACACGAGACAAAGATATACTCTGTTTGGGAGAGCTCCACCACTGAAAACATAGATCTGGAGCAGCAGCTCTATCATGGAGCAGCTCCACCGTAGATCTGAGATCCCACCATGGAGTATTTAGCTTGTACAGCAGCTCCAGATCCACGAAATTGAGGTTTTGGTGGGAATAGCCACTTTTGGTGGGATGGAGTGTGTAACCAGTGGCATTGGTGGATAATTACCACCCAACTCCACGGTGGAGCACCCCTTGAGGAGCTCCATGAAATCCATGGATCTAGCCCTCAGATCCAGAATTTTGGTGGATCCAGATTTCGCGGAGCTGGAGCGTTTGGGTAAAATTTCGTGGAGTGGAGCTGTTTTTCGTGGATCTGGAGCTGATGGAGCTCTCCCAAACAGGCCCTTAGGCTCGAAAACATAAATAACCCTATCTTGCCTTTCAATTCGGCTGCAATGTATTTGTCTACGTGACGTTCTGCGATTGATTGGCTGGGCTCGGTCGTCGGAGTGCAGAGCAAGCGAAATTCCCGCCCGGGCCGCTCCAATCGGCTACTGGCTACGGATTTCGGCCGTAGTTTTTATTTATTAGCTAAAATTATATTATATCGACTATTATTATTTTTGAATCATTCAGTTAAAGAAAAAATAAAAAAATAATAAAAATATCGCTATATCTTCATAGACAATACAAAGAAAAATGAGATAAAAGCAAAACCAAAAAAATAGAAAGCCAAAATTAGAAACTGTAACGTTTGGCTTTAAAATGCCGAAAATCAAAAAAAGTTAGGAGCCAAAGCCGCTTAGAGCGGACCGCAGTGGTAGCAAAATTAAAATTCTTTGCGTTCGCCACGTGTCTAAGGAGAACTTGAGTATTTTTTGTTAAATAGCACTCAAATTTTGAGCCTTTAGATCTAGATCCAATGGGTGAAATCAATTTGTTTTCTCTCCTCCTATTTGAATACTATTTTGTTAAGGAGTACTCAATTTTTTAGATGTGTGCATATCTACCTCTATCTACTAGTTTGCTCATTAATTATTAGCATGTCATGTGGTATATTAAAAATGCTCTAATCCATATTATTCTTTTATTTATGGCCTTCTTACATCAATTATATACTAGTTTTACATAAATTAAATTATGTAAAAAAAATGATGCGACAATTTGTAAAAAGAGGAACAAAACAAACCATAAAAAAACACAACAAAAACTATACAAAAAACCATATTTGGCCGTTTATGTTGTGGCTCCCAACGACACTAAACAAATTAATTACTCTCTTATCACATTGTTGACATAAAAAACCAGAAAGTTAAAATCATAAAGCATAAATAAAGCAATATCTAATAGATAAAAAATTGAGTGCTCATAAATAAAAAAACACTCTAGTGCTTTCTAGCAAATTCCTAATTTTATACGGTCGGCAAAAAATTGGAAGCAAGGTTTTGCGCTAAAATTCGTCGGATGATGAGCGCGAGGTGGCGCCCGGCCATCCACTCTGTCCGAGGATGTGGACAGCGGTGGGGCTCTGCTGGACTGTGACTGTGCGTACGTTGACTTCGTCCTGGTCACCAACCGGCCGCTTGAAGAGGAGAAATCGAATATGATCTCTTAGTAGTGATAGTTACCAAATCCATGATAGAAGTCGATGCATTATTGAAACTGAATACGGCATCCCATTGACCGAGCAGCAGAGTACTGGTCCGCAGCATCTTACTTGTGATTCACGTACTAGAGAGGCGCCAGTTCGATAAGGAACCCAAAACAAGTCTCCCATTATTCGAGTTGCAGCTACGTACTCCTCCGCAACATATAGAACCATTTTTCTTAAGCATCAACCTAGAAATAACCTCGAATAAAAGACAAAGAAGGTAAGACGCGATCAATGGCGTTCGCTCCGATCATCTACTCCTAGCCAGCCTTTCCAATTCATTGTGATGATTTGACCCCATTCTTGTCAATCATATCATTTGGCAAACAAACGTTCGGAGTCGGAGGACAAATCAACATCGTCCGCCTTTTATTTTCTGGGATCAACTTAATCCGTCCGTGGTACCATTGATTTAGAAAAATGGCATGATTAGTCGTGACTCACACAAGGTGACATAAAGCTCTAGTTTAGACGTGTTTTGTTTGTGTTTGTTGAGCTAGCTCGTGCGGCTCGTGCCAAGTTCCGTACTTTCTGTTCTTTTTACCAAAGACTTACGACCGTAACTTAAGATTTTTATTCTATTTATAAAAAAATACAAAGTAATAAAAACTCACATATAATTTTGATTGATATAACTAAGATTGACATAGTATTTACTATAATCAATTTATAGATTCTATATTTAAAAAATACTTTATTTAAAAATTAATTACAGTAAAAAAATCCAAACAATTATTTTTTAAAAGATAAAAAGAAGAGGTTATAGAGATTATAGAGTAACAGAAACTCATGTGCGGTTTGTGACTTTTGGACTGTTCATATGAAAGATTATAGAGTAACCGAAACTCACGTGCGATTTTTACCAATATAAATGAAGTTGGTATAGTATGTACTACAATTAATTAGTAGATTCTATCTAAAAATACTTTGTTTAAAAGCTAGTTACTCTAAAAAAAGTTGAAAGCTGAGCTAAAAGCTGAAAAAACCGGGCCTATTACTGAATGTTTTTCTAATCCACGCAGCACTTGTGATTGGAAGCTAGCTCTTCAGGATAGAAGGATTGAACTGGTTAGAAAAGGCGGCAGTACTGTTTAAAGTACTGTTCCTTTCTATGGGAAGAAAATAGTATCCCCTTCGACCACATATACTCCCTATATTACGAGCGGAGGAATTTCCGCGCGGAGGAGGTGGCCACGTCGCCTGCACGCGCTCCGGTCGGTGCGTGGCGGGCGAATCTTCGTACGGTCGGGTGCCCGTTTTTTGCGAAAAAGTCTCTGTGTTTTCCCAAAATTACGTAAAGGTCTTTGGTTCTCGCGAAAAGCTCCCTACCAGTTTTTTTAAAACACTTTTTTTGAAAACACCCCTCCACTTTGCAGGATAGCGCCCCGCGGTTTTCTAAATTACGTACGGGTCCTCGTTTAGATACGTACAGGTCCTCGATTTTTTACAAAAAAGACCTTTAACTTTTTCGAAAATACACATGTGCCCTCGATTTTTTTTAAAAAAACTCCTCACGAATTATCGCCTCTTTTACTTCGGTACACACGGTGGCTGGCGCGGCGTGACGCCGCGCCTATGAGGCTAGTATCTACAAGTATGGGGGTATTAAGCATCCTCTAATTGGCTAACGGCAAAAAACAGGAAATCACTACAGAACCTATTCATATTAGTTTCTAAAAGCCAATTTTTCATAGTAATTGGCACCCCCAATGGCGCATGGGGGTAAATAACAATTGTTGTAGGTAGATGATATTTACTAAATTTTGTATGTGATTTGTATTTTGTGGAAAAAAGGCAGATAATGTTAGATGGTCCATTTGTGATTTTTGTAGATTATGAATGGTACAAAATATGTTAGATTCGCAATAATAATTTGTGATCGTCATATGTTGTTGTAGTGCAAGAAATGTTTAGAAATTTTTTCTAAGGACGATTGAGACAGCAACGATTGGTAAATACGAAGATAAGTAATAGTGTGATGCAAATGGAAATTCATACATAGAGGACTTGTTTTTTTCATGATGTCGGATGCCTTAGTATGCGAATTAAAATAGACTTCATAATAAGCTGGGAATAACACGGCGCACAGGGTTTGTTTACGTGCATAAGAAACAACATCCTATACGATGCAGCAAATTGAAGTACTCGTACGATACATATGCACTTTTTTGGAATGGAAATAAATTCGACTATCGGGGAACTAGTGCGGAACAGCCCAACCTACTGCGTGGACCGGGGATATTTTCCCTTCCTTGTGAGCTCAGCGTTGAACTCCTCGGTGCCTCTTTTGCCTTGGCTGCCATTTTTCTCTTTTTCTCGCACTCCCTCTCACGAGCCTAGCGCTCCCTGCGCGTGCACACGTCAAGATGAGCTTTCGTCTCCCGACATATATGCTTGGTTTGCTCGTCGTTGCGGCGCTCCTCCTCCCGGATCTTGTAGGCCCTTTTGACATTTCACTCATCGAAGTCGAGAGTCCACTGGTCATGTGGGTAGATCTCTAGGTCGATCCACTTGCCGTAGCCACATAGCTGTTCCGGGGATTGCGGGTAGACGGGAGAGATTGTTAGTGCGTACTTTGAAAGAGAAATAGTAGGAAAAACACACTACAACTAGTCCTTACCGGCTATTGATAGCTGCTCGTGTCACGATCACTACTACAAAAAGCCTAATAGTAGACGCCAAATCACAGACGGTTTTGTGAAACCGTCTGTGATTTACATTATTACAGACGGTTTTAATTTGGAGGCCGTCTGTGGTATTTGTGGCGGGAAAAATGAGTATCACAGACGGTTCTTACCGCTGAACCGTCAGTGATACTAGAATATCACGACGGTTTTATAATAAAACCGTCGTGATATTCCAATTATCCTGACGATTTTTATTATAGAACCGCTCGTGATACTAAATATCACGACGGTTTTATAATAAAACCGTGCGTGATATCTGAATATCACGACGGTTTTTATTATAAAACCGTCTGTGATATTTAGTATCACGACGGTTTTATAATAAAACCGTCGTGATACATTTCCGCTTGCAATCCTCAAAATTTTATATTTTCCCGCTTAAGTCCGAGTATGGTTCAGTTTTGAGACATCTTCAGAAACGGGCATAACTTTTGCATACGGTGTCCGTTTTGACGTTCTTGTACTCGTTGGAAAGCTAACGACGAGCCCGATCCAAAATGACCGCTTGCGCCAGTCGACCTCAAGACCCCGAAAATCGGCCATCTTTGGACCTAAACCTGCGCCGCAAGTTTTTGGTTTCTGTTTTGCCCTTTTTCTTGGTTTTATTTTCGAATTTGGATTTTCTTCAACTGCAAAGTTGTAGATCTCGTCGAAACCTTTCAAATGAGTATATATAAACTATATAAATCTTTGCTATTTTATCTTTTCAGACTAGTTGTTTATATTACATCGGTATATAAAATTTGTGCTCCAATTCACTGACGGTTCTATATATAGAACCGCTCGTGATAATCTGACTTCTGGGCCGTCGATCCTCAGCCCCACGAATCGTAGCTCCGCCTTTCCGTTCCCGTGCCAAAAATTTCAATTCCCTTCTCCTCCCTCTCCTCCCCTATAAATATACCCAAAATCCAGCCTCTTTGCTTGGTCTCCTCTTCCTTGCTTGTCCTCCTCCTTGCTGTCCTCTTCCTTGTTGTTCTCCTCCTCCTTGCTGTCCTCCTCCTTGCAGACGACGCAGAAGCATCTAGCTCGTGCCAACCGGGCAGACGCTCAATCAACGCCGACGATGGTGGTCATCAAAGACATTCAGCTCATGCGTTGCATCAGGGGCGAGAAGGCATAGAGGATCTTTGCTTGTTGTGTAACCTGCTCGTTGTTCTTTTTGTGTAACCTGCTCGTTGTTCTTATTGTTCTTGTTGTATAACTTGCTCGTTGTTCTTGTTGTGTAACCTGCTCGTTGTTCTTGTTGTGTAACCTGCTCGTTGTTCTTGTTGTGTAACCTGCTCGTTGTTTTGAGATATTGTAATGGTATACTCTAATCTTAATAAAAATTGATGTTTTATGTTTGTGAAATGAATTGACATGTGAATTGGATGTATACATGTACATGTTGATCTGCTTGTTTCAGAGGGCATGGCTAGCATTTCCTGAGGCTAGCCAATAAATAGAAATAGGTTTAGGAATAGAAAGGAATATCACAGACGGTTTTTAACTAAAAACCATCTGTGATAACTATATATCACAGACGGTTTTTAACTAAAAACCGTCTGTGATATTTGCATCACAGACGGTTCGAAAACCGTCTGTGATGACCTCGTATTATCACTGACCCATAATTTCAGACGGTTCACAAAACCGTCTGTGATGACGTTTTTGAACCGTCTGTGATGACCTTTTCTGTAGTAGTGGATGGCAGTCGGGATAGTTACAGAAGTAGTTTGCACAACACCAGTAATGTATGCCCAAGCTAAGCCACTGATTGGACTTAAAGAACTTGCATAGATCTCTACACCAACAGAGGGGCGGTGTCTCCCTCTCAGGCGGCTGTTGCGGCGAACGCTCGGTAGGAACGTTTAGGATGGGGTAGCGTTGGGTTTGCTTGTGTAGTGTTTTCTCCCAGATCTCTTCTACCTCATTTTATAAGCCAAAAAGTTGGCACGGTGTAGAGAGCTGTCACATCGTACTTTGAAGAGTCATATCTTTTCGGTCTGAAAAGCTAATGAGGTGTAGTGTTGTCATCTCGATCTGAAAAGCTGGCGAGGCCGAGTGTTGTCATTGTGCAAAGCTGTCTCCTTTGGTCTTGTCACTGCACAAAACTTCCCCTTTGGTTTTGTAACTGTGTAAAGCTGCCCCTTCTGGTCTTGTTAGTGTACAAAGCTATACCCTTTGGTCTTGTCAGTTCGCAAACCTGCCCTGTCTGGTATTGTCACTGCGTAAAGCTACCCCATCTGGTCTTATCCTATGCAAAACTACCTCCTCTGGTCTTGGCACTGCGCAAAAGCTACTCCATCTGGTCTTTTCACTATGCAAAGATGGCCTGTCTGGTGTTGTCACTGTGCAAAGCTGCCCTGTCTGGTCTTGTCATTGCGTAAAGCTGCACACCTTTTGTCTTGTCAAGTCCTGCTTAGCAGAGGTGTGTCTTTTCGGTGTGAGAAGCTAAGGGTGTAGTGATGCTAGTTCTCTCTAGGGCAAAGCTTCACAAAGCTAGCACATGATCCAGCTTATCATAAAGCACGCTGCCTCCCCACATGGGCTATAAAATGCACGCCCCACCCCCTTGAGAGTAGGAGCACCTTATCTGTCCTAGAGTAACCTACCATGGCAGATACCGAGAGGCCAGTCGAACATGGGTCATCAAAGCTAGACCTTCCCTTGGAAACGATGCAGGACTTTGGCTCTAACTACCTCTTAATGCCAAATAGGCGTGCACAACCGGTGTGGCCGAAATGCAGACACAAGGAGGACGTGGTCGTGCAGGTCGCGGAAGGCCATTCAGATGGCAGATGATGTTTCTTCTGATGCCCACACTCTAGGGTACAAATAGGCAATCGTTTATTTTGTATTACTACTAATAGAGTTTCGATTTTAACCCCCCCCCCCTTGTAGCAGATGGCGAAATGTGACTTTGTCCATTGGATCGATTCTCCCCATGAACTTGTGAGGTCCATGTAGATTATCGAGCATCAGAATTCAGGGATGAATTCAGTTAAGGGGTAGAGTGTAATACCAGATAGCCATGGTTAAAGCTAATGCCCATTTTACTTTGTACCAACTTACCTCAAGCAGTAAAACAACCGAAGCATAGTGCCAAAGTCACACCAAGAACCTATGGTCTAGAAGGATTGCCAAAATTTTCCCACTACACAGCAACCACAGAAGGAGCCATGGATAAGGCTGAACCCCTCACAATGACCACAGAGAGGAGAAGGGATAAGATCAAGCAATAGAGGGGAGCCATCACTTCCTCTTTCTTAAGCAACCACATAGAGGAGGCCTCACCACAGTGAGGGAGCTGAAGCTATACACACCACAGAGAGAGAACACATGAAGGAAGCATTGAGCGCCCTCGCCACACACGAGTAGAAGCCAAAAATGGGAAATAGAGGAGGAAAGGAAGGTAGCAAACACATGGAGGCAGTAGAGGACCTCGCTGGTGGCAAGCTAGTGATTGGCAATGGGCTGAAGTCAGTGTGCCCGAGAGCCTCCACTAACGCTTGTTGTTCGCCTAGAGAGAGAGAGAGAGTGAAACAAAACCGAATTTCAAAAGCAATTTGAATTCTTGTTTGATTTTGATTTCTCTTGAATCTTTGCTTAAGCCCACACCTATCTCAGCCATCCATGCCTTGATCTCCCTGCTACATTGCCCCCTTCAGTTATTTTTCACCGAGCACTGTTCACCAGCTGAAAATATCGCTGTCATCCCGATTCTTCTGCTCCCGCGCCTTCCCGTTGCTTCATACCGCTGCCACACTCCTGTAATTAGTCAGAGATCATACCACCTCACCCTTTCCACTTTGATACCCTCTTAAATGCCCCTGCCGCGTGTTGGAGTTGTCGACAGAGCTCACTGCCGCCTCTGCCTTCCCGCTCTCCTTGCCCTGTTTCACGACCGACAACCCCATGCCGCAAAAATCCCGCACCTGAGATTTCTTTGCCGCCAGAACAAGCCCCCCGTACACCCTCCCATTAATGTCGTGACCCTCATCTGGATGAGCACCATAGCTACCTCTCACCACTGCGTTGCTAATCTCGCTGCTCTCTCTGCTCTCATCCTCTCACAGCCAACCTGACATGCCTCTAACCAATTTTGACTGCTGCAATGCCACACCTAAGGAAGCCTGTACGTCCCCTCTGCCAACCGCTCCATGCCCTCCTGCACCTTCCCGACCCCCGCCTCGCACCGTCGCCGCCTTAGCCTTGCCCCTGTGCCAAATCACCATTCTCACCCTATTTAAACCCACGAGCCCCTCCATTTGGAACCACCGGTATCCAAGGTGAGCCACACACCCCCAATTGAGCCCTCAACTAGAGCATCATCAACGATCGTTGGAAGACACTAAAGTAAGCCAATCTTCAATTCTTTCTATTCAGTCCTTTTCATTTCGATTGCTTTCGCCTACAGCTTCTTCATGCCCTTAGTAACACTCCCGAAGCAAGACCCCAGCTTCTCGATCCCCCTACTGCTATGCTGATGGCTAGTGATGTTGCTCAGCCATAGGAGGTCACTATGGATAGCTCAACTCAGCTATCCTCGACCCAAACCACCACACCCCTAAGCTCTCGTTACTCCTAGAGATGCTCTACCGCAATTGCTATTGTCCTCTTAACCCACCATTAACCCCTATGCCATTCAAAAATCCTGAGAAGAGAAGACCTCACCACCAATGCTCGCCTGACTTCCAGCTTCTCCCGAGCCCAAAAATGGAATCCTAGTGGCCCTAGGAACCCACCCATGGTCGCCAGTTGTTGTTTCAACCACGGATTCTCCTACCACTCCACCACTCAAAATCTTCGACTACGCCACCGCTTGAAATCTCTGACCGCCTTGTAATCGAAAGAAATTTTAGCTGCACTACTTCAAGTCCTAAGCTACACCACTCGTACAATGTCTGATGCTCTTAAGCCACTCGTACCCATTCGATGCTCCTAAGCCACTCGAACATCATTGCTCTTAAGCCACTCGTACACCATCCGATCCCTTAAGCCACTCGAACACCATCCAATCTCTGCAGCTACTCAAACGTTATCCGATCTCCATAGCAACTCATACACCATTCGATCTCCGTTGACTTCACACTCGGAGTCGAACTTAGACCGTCCACCCGACTTTGTAGTTGTAACCAAAACCATCCAAGTACTCAAAACTCCTCTATTCTCTGCCGAGTACGCAACGACAACCCGATAAGGACTAAACCCGCTGTGAACAGTAAAACCTGCGATGAACAGTATCTAAACACGTTGCTATTCACAAAACCCTAAAACACACACACACACAGAGATATATATGTGTGTGTGTGTCCATTTTGATCGTCTTGAGCCCATCTACGCCATTCCCAACCCCATTTTGCCAATTTAGGCTCCAACAAAACTCCAACCACCCAAATGATATTCCGACTCTAAACCCAATACCATCCATACCTGCAGCCATCATAGAAATCCATATAACCCCTATATAGATGTTTTGACCATCTTGGACTCATTAACCCAATTCCAACAACAATCAACCAAAGTAGCCAAGCCATGCGCACCACCCAAACCAATTTTATTTCTATCTTTTTCGTTGTTTATTTGTATTTTGTTGTGAGCTTGCATTCCGCAAAGCAGGAACTCATTTGCATTAATTTTCTACGCTGGTATTTGGACAACACGAGTTGGTCAACAGAAGAACTACGAGAGCAGTTTAACTAGAAGACTACATTGAAATAATTAGAGACTATGGACAAAGAGGCAAGTCACATATTTTTGATCATATTGAACCTACATTCCATTTATTATTCATTTAATTGTACTTTCATTATCTTTATTTATGTGCTGTATTTTATGTACAATAAATATTTAGAATGACATGATATCTAGTTATATCCCACCACCGAAAAAAGCTACGTTTAATTTGATAGCCATATTCACCTTGACAAGACTTAGTATTATTATAAATACTGCCTAAATGATCATTGTAGATTAGGAGCTCAACTATTTTATACTACTGAACAACAGAGCATTTTGCCGGTAATCCTGCAAAAGTGATTCTAGGAAAAAGATTAACATGGAAACCACGATATGGTTGGGTAGTACTACCACTGAGCATCAGGTTATGGTTTTGGACATAAAAAATATTTCGGAGTAGAGTAAAGACAAAGCTCGGAGAATGTAAGGACAACCTTATACCGAGCAAAAAAATATAGTGATCGCTCAACCACAAGTTTTGACTCATCAAACTTGGTCTAGTAGTTGCTCAAATCGATTGAACCTCTACAGGAGTAAAGGAGGGAGAGTTTGGTATGGGAGGGGGGGTATAAGCATACTGAAAAACAGTAGGTTCCTCTCACGACGGGGGTTACCTGGGTCTGTTTGGTAATCTACCAGGTAGAGCTTATATAAAGAGATGAGCAGTAAAACAATCTTGTTTTCTTAACTCGGTCATGAGGGTTAAGGAATCTTATGGGTAAAGCTGGACAACTCCACGGAGTAATCACAATGTTATTTTGAATACGTCGTACTTCCGGTAAATAAAGCTGTATTTAATGGGTGATTCCAATAGTGAAGCATAAGTAAATTTGGAATTAATTTAGAAATGTTAAAGTCTGGTAATCAAGTTTTAAAACCCTAATTCCTTAAGAAGTTATTGTTCTTTTATATTTAAATATGTTTACAAATAAAATTGCATCCACAAATACTTTAATAAATCATTATATCCCATCTCTTGAGAATCCTGGCAAGTAATTATATAGAATATCCCCATGTGACTTATTGAGTACGGTTGGTTGTACTCAGTCTTGCTTTATTTTCCCCAACACAGAGATCAGAAGAAGAAAGAATGTTTCAAGTATTCATGTTAGGGTTACGACCGCACTCAAGCGTTTCTATGGGAGTTTTCTGCGGTTCTTTTCATTGTAAGTTAAGTTTTGGGCTTGGACACTCATTAAAATTTCTAAAGTTGACCGTTGGGTCTTTATTTTAATCTAATTAACCCTTTTGAAAGCTCGTGAGCAAGCATGATACTTCTCCTGTCCGCAACTGAACTCCTAGACTGTTGCGGAATGTAAGATGACCATGTTCCTAAAAAAAAGGCGTTAGAGAGAGAGAGAG
Organism: Dendrocalamus sinicus; assembly: GCA_036346575.1. Taxonomy (NCBI): domain Eukaryota; kingdom Viridiplantae; phylum Streptophyta; class Magnoliopsida; order Poales; family Poaceae; genus Dendrocalamus; species Dendrocalamus sinicus. The sequence continues at coordinate 8,219,928 of CM070648.1, forward strand.
TGTGGTGCTAGTAGTAGCAGCAGCACTACTAATAGTAATTAGTGATGTGCTATGTAGTGCATGTGTGTTAGAGAATGCTCTGGCAAATTGCATTAGGGGCCATGAGTGATTAGGTGAATTGATTAATAAGTATATGTGGTTAATTAGGTGAAGTGTTTAATTAGTATATGTGGTTAATTAGGTGAAGTGATTAATTAGTATATGTGGTTAATTAGGCGAAGTGCTTAATTAGTGTATATTGTTAATTAGGTGAAGTGATTAATTAGTATATGTGGTTAATTAGGTGAAGTGATTAATTAGTTTAACTAATTAGGGGTTGTTGTGTCAGGTTTACGTGTAGGAATGGTGTCATTTGTCTATGTGCATGTGCTGCTATAGTGTATTGAGACTAGATGATGCTTATTCAGGTGGAGGTTCTGGTATGGTGTCATCCACGCATCGTGTATAAGGAAAAATAGGCAAGTACATGATAGAAATTTGGGTTGTAATGGATACTTGACACTTGTTTCTTTACACTTTATTTCACAGTGTTTTATGAGATGATATCCATGATTACATATTAATCATACCCTGATAAGTGATGCATATGGTTGAATGGCAATATTGGAAGAATGTTGCATCATGCAAAATGCATATGAGCAAGGACGGTGAGTAAGTCATATAGCTAGTCCAAAGTAAATGAGTCAGGTCAGTGAGAAAACTATATGACTAATCTGAAGTGCTCTTGAGTTAGACCTATAGAGGTAGGCACCTCCACGAGATGGAGGAAAAGACCTACGTCGGTAGGCACTACACGAGAGTGGAGCTTGAGACCTGTATGAAAGAGTACGGGGCAAGAGTGCTTCATCAACGGATGAACACTCTGTTATACCGGTATGAACCACAGTTACAAACGCATCACATGGTATGACAGAAATAGAAGACAATGATACAGTTATGGAGATTGTGTTTACAATCACAGATATAGAATTTACTAAATTATTGTGTTCACGTCACTATTTTATTATGTACTTGCTGAGTCTTCAGACTCACCTTTGTTTATTTATTGTTTTTAGGGTGAACATTGAAGGCGATATGCACAGGTGGGAATAGCATATGTATTCCACGTGCAAACAGTAATTTGCATACCACCTTCAATTGATATTTTTAGACGTGTGGGGCTCATGCATTTCCTTTTGATAATTGGCAAAAAAAATATACATTGTCTCGATGCTCATCGTTAAGCGTACGTTGCTTAACATGATGCTTTAAATAGAGGAGTTGCGACCTAAGTCTAGCAACAATGGTTAGAAATGATAGCATTATAGAGTAGCGGTAGCAATCTGAACTCAGAGGTTGGGCTGGGGTGTTACAAATGCCCAATTGGAAAATCCTAAACAAATCCAATTGACCTTGATCAGATTCATGACTATGAAGCAAAAACGGCTAAGAAACTGACGCTTGGTTAAAGTTAAATGTGAACAGACTAATTACTTTATGTAGCTAAACATTGCTAGCTTCACAACATTTAGGGGCTTGCCAAAGTTGTTAGTTAGTTCTTAATCCTTGTGAGACAAATGAATTATGGGAATATAATACGAGGATCACACTGCCGCATGGCGCATGGATGGGTCCTTGGCACTGTCTTCTATATATGCACGCAATCGATTGGTGTGAATGTTGGCCGGTGCATGCTTGCATCTGCATGGTGAAGAATGTGTTGCTGCACTGTCTTTGTTGCTTTCCTTTTGAGTAGTTAGGATTTCCCTACCTTGTATGATAGTTCCGAATGCATTTGATCGGAAAGCTCCCTTGTACGACTCACCCTATTGTCCTGAAATTACCTAGTTAGCTATCACCTTTGAGCTTCCTGACCTTGTCCAGGAATGCTTGCCAGCCAGGGAATGGGTTACCTCCCTGGCCGCCTTTCCCTGGCGCCACCCTCTCACAAAGCACTTCGCCACTATGGCCCAACCCTAAAATGTCCTTCTTAGCTGTGTCACGGAAGAAGCAGTGTGCGTGCTCCCACTCGAGATGGTGAAGGTAGACAGGGTCGTCAAGGACGTCGTGCGTGAGGTGCGCCTATCCCCGTAGTCGAGCTCGGCGATGACCCAGTGGAGGTAGGATGGCGGGAACGTGCCCAGCATCTGGCCATTGTACTTGTTGAAGTTGATCACGCGATCCCTCGTTGGGAACAAGGACTCTCCCAACGAGGGGGTGGCGAGGCAGCGGCTCTGAATGACCGGAGGAGCCTGACGGGTTGGGCAGCGAGGTGGTGGGGCAATCGTGGTGGTGGGAGCTACAAGGAAGGCGGAGGAGGCGAGGCACTACTCCGGGTGAGGATTTCGACTACACTTAGGAGGAAAGGCAGGCTCTTGTGGTGGCGAGTAGGAGCATCATGGAGCCATGTGAGGCGACGAGCAAGAGCATCATGGAGCTGTGCGGCGGATGAGTAGGAGCATCATGGAGAAGTGTGCGGCAGCCGACGAGCGAGGAGTTTCTGGTGGAGAGGTGCCACCGCATTGCGCTCGTGTGAGGGAGATATTGGGGGTGGACATGGTTTTTTCGACTCAATTTTTTGGGACGATGAGGAGAAACAGAGGAACAATTTTTCTCATGGAGGCACGATGGGACAATGGTGGCGAGGGGGCCGAGCGAATCAGGTAGATGGCTCCTCTTGTTAGCGCTTTTATTTTGAGAGAGAACAGGCAAATGAATCACAATCAAGGGGAGTCAGGAACCACCACCACCAACTCGTTCTTTTAAATAGTAGAGATAATATATTTTATTAATATTATATAAATATATCATTGTTTAAAAAATTACTTAAATAACCTTCGGTTGCTATTTGAAATAACATCTCTGTTGTCATTTGAATTTAGGACAAAGCTTCTGTCACCATTTGCCATCAAATGAATGGACGACAGAGTGCACATCAACGCCATGACATCTATCGCCATTTTAATTGGCAATAGAGAGACAAATCATCAATTAAAATGATGACAAAAGCCCATGTAGCTTCAATCATCATTTCAAATAGCGACAATCCTACGCGGAGTCCTGTGTGGCAGTCAGTAGGTCTTTATGTTTAACTGCATGTCTTTGTGTTTAATTGAATTGACGATAGGAACTATGTCACCAATTAAATTCTCGACAGAGGTTCTGTTGTCAATTTGTTTGGCGACAAAGATCTGCTGGCTGTTACACAGGACTTCATGTAGGATTGTGAACATAGCGAAAGAAGGTTATTTGCCTAATTTTTTAGTGATGATATATTTATGTAATATTAATAAAAATATGTATATTATCTATAACTAGCTAAATGCCCGTGCATTGATACGGATTTTTAAAATTTATCATACTCCATGTTCTGAAACTCACGGGTGGTAAAAATTTTTAGAATATGCATACAAACATGTTCTAAAAGTTTTTAAATCCATCAAGTAAGTCGAAAGACATTGAACACACCTCGTGGTCGTAGGTCAGGAGCCCTCAAGCACCTCGTCATCGTAAGTCAAAAACCGTCGACCATAGTGCGTGATCGTAGGTCGGGAGCGGTCGACCATCGCTGGTGGTCGTAAGTTGGCAATGGTCGACGATCAACGTGATCCTAAATTGAGAGCCTTCGACAATGGCTCGTGGTCGTACGTCGAAAGATGACAACCATCATTCGTGGTCGTAAGTCGAAAGCCATCGTGGGCACCTCATGGTCGTAATTCAGAACATATCGACTAGCGCTCGTGGCCATAAGTTGGAAGCCATCGTGGACACCTCGTGGTTGTAAGTTGGAACACATCAACCAGCGCTCGTGGTCGTAAGTCAGAAGCCATCGTGGACACCTCGTGGTCATAAGTCAGAACACATCAACCAGCGCTCGTGGTCGTAAGTCATAACACATCGACTAGCGCTCGTGGTCGTAAATTGGAAGCTGTCGTTCACACCTCATGGTCATAAATCAGAAGCCATCGACCATCGCGCATAATTGTAGGTCAGAAGCGGTCGACCATCGCTAGTGTTCGTACGTTGGCAAGCCTCCGGTCCACCTGTGTCCTATCGCCCGACTGCCAATGCTAGGCTGCTCGGCCTGCCCGACCGACTTGGCTCTGACTTCGACCACAGCCTTTCGACATAGACCACGACCCCTTCGACCATGGATCTTCGACTTCGACCATGGCCCCGACTTTGACCACGGCCCCAACTTCGACAACTGCCCCCTTTGACTTCGACCATTGCCCCTTTGACTTCGACCATTGCCCCCTTTGACTTCAACCACTACCCCATTCAACCATTGTCCCCTTCGACCACGACCCTTCGACATCGACCACTTTCCCTTTTGACCATGGCCCCCCTTCAACCACGGCTTCAACTTCAACCACGGATCTTCAACTTCGACCACCGCTCCCTTCGACCACTGTCCCCTTGGACCATGGCCTTTTGACGTCGACCACTTTCCCCTTCGACCACAGCTTCGACTTCGACCACGGATCTTCAACTTCAACTACTGCCCCCTTTGGCAACTGTCCCCTTCGACCACGACCCTTCGACCACAGCACTGACTTCGACCACTACTGAAAGCATCTAGGCCCCTAAAAATAGTTTTGGTAATTAATGAAATCATGTTAATAGTGTTTTATGAGCATGCAAAGGTTAGTCTATATATGTGCTACAAGATGCGAGCCAAAGGACATGTATGAAGACCAAAATTGGCTCAAGATAAAGGTATACTTAGCGTAGGATCCTTTTTATTTTTACCGGTCTTTGGTGAATGGTGGAAGACCAGATTATAGGATAGATTGTCGTACCATCAAGAGGGATCTTGGCAAGTAGCTTGAAAACATGTCTCTTGAGTCATATGGATCAACATTAGAGACTTGCATTTATCAAAAATCTGTTTTAAATCAAAATCTGTGCTCTGTCCGGAAGAGCGGTAGTACCGCAGTTTTGAACGTCGGAACTACCGGATAGCGGTAGTTCCGCATCCAAATGCGGTAGTACCGGCAAGCGGAAGATCCGATTTTGGAGCGGATCAATTTTTCCAGAGAGCACCCTCGGTCCATCGTAGAATCTTGCGGGAACGGAAGTACCGGCTGGTTGAACGCCGGAACTACCGCAGAGAGCGGTAGTACCGCATCCTTGAGCAGTACTTCCGGATCCCGGAAGATCCAGAGGAAGAGCGGATCAACATTTCCAGAAAGCACCCTCCGGATGGAGTCCAAATTTTCCTGCGGCACTTGGACGATCCGGTGGAGGTTGGCTTGGTGATCTTCTCAAGAAGATTGTGAGAAGACCCGGCAAATTGTGAAGGTTGGAGCTCGCCTACCCGAAGCGGGAAAGAGCTACATTAGTGATCGAGGTGTTTGGCTCAATTCGTGGAGCCGGTCCTACTCGTCCGGGATTACCTCAACGTGGACTAGGGGAAACCGGCAAGTTTCCGATCACCACGGTAAAAACATCGGTTGTGTCTCTTGTCTCTTTAGCTCTTGTTTATTTGCTTCATTGTGATCATTTAATTGTTTAGAGCTAAGTTGGCTAAATTGTTAACTAGAATTGCATAGAATTAATTGCTTTACATCATTGTCATTTAAATATTTAAATTGTGAAGAATTAATCAAGTGAACAAGAAAAATTTAAAAACCTCCTATTCACCCCCCTCTAGTCGGTATCCTTGATCCTACAACTACCCACTTCGACTTCGACCACTACCCCTTCAACCACGACCCTTCGATGATGACAACTACCCCCTTCGACCACGGCCCCCTTTGACGACGGCTTCGACTTCGACCACTACCCCCTTCGACCATTGTCCCCTTCGACTATGGCTCTTCAACGACCACGGCCCTTCGACATCGACCATTTACCTCTTCGATCGTACCCTATCGCCCGACTGTCAGCGCCAGCCTGCTCAGCCCACCCAACCTGCTCAGCCCTAACTTCAACCACGGCTCTTCGACGTCGACCACAGCATCCTTCAACCACTTCGTCAACTTCGACCACGGATCTTCGACTTCAACCTCGGCCCCCTTCGACCACGGCGTCGGCTTCGACCTCGGCCCCCTTCGACTACAGCCCTGACTTCGACCACTGCCCCTTCAACCATTGCCCCCTTCAACCACGACCCTTCAATGTCAACCACTTCCCATTTCGACCACGGCCCCCTTCAACTTCGACTACTGCCCCCTTCAACCATGGTCCCCTTCGACCACGACCCCCTTCAACCACAATCCCCTTCGACCACAACCCGTTCGACCACTGTCCCCTTCGATGACCACGGCCCTTCGACGTCGACCACTTCCCCCTTCAACCATGGCCCCCTTCGACCACGGCTTCGACTTCGACCATGGATCTTCGACTTCGACCATGGATCTTACACTTGGGCCATGGATCTTTGACTTGTATCACTACCTCCTTCGACCACTCTCCCCTTCGATCACGACACTTCGACGTCGACCACTTCCCCCTTCGACCACCGCCCCCTTCGACCACCGCTTTGACTTCAACCACGGATCTTCAATTTTGGCCATGGCCCCTCATCCATGGCTCCCTTCGACCACAGCACCCTTCAACCACAGCACCGATTTTGACCACGGATCTTTGACTTCGGCCACCGCCCCTTTCGATTTCAACCACTGTCCCCTTCAACCATTGTCCCTTTGACCACAGCCCTTCGACGTCGACAACTTCCCCCTTCAACCATGACTTCAACTTCGATCATTGTCCCCTTCGACCACGGCCCTTCGACAATCACAACCCTTCGACATCGACCACTTCCCCTTCGACCGTGCCCTGTCGCCCGACTGCCGGCGCCAGCCTGCTCAACCCACCCGACCAACTCGGCCCCAACTTCGACCATGACCCTTCGACGTCAACCATAGCCCCTTTCAACCATGGCATCGACTTTGACCACATATCTTCGACTTCAACTATGACCCCCTTTGACCATAGCCCCGACTTCGACCACAGCCCCAAGAGGCTCACCTGGCGTGCGACCACTGGGCGACGGCGGCAGGGGGAGAGCCATGTGGGCGGGCACAGGAATAGGAAACCGCCACATGGCACCAAGCAACGGCATCAGCATGGGTGGGTGCGCCAAGGGAGGAGAACAGTGGCAACGCAGTGCTGCGGGGGGCGGGGCGAGGAGGAAGCAGGGGGCGGCCGTCTACGAGTGCCTGTCCCTTGGATCCACCGGCCGTCATCGATCACTGCCTTCTAGATCCACCGGCTGTTGTCGTTGAGCATGCCTCTCGAATCCACTGGCCACCATCGTCGAGTGCCCTTCTCTCGGATCCACCAACCACTATCGCCAAGCGGCGTACCGCCTCACGGTTCCCACTAGTCTGGCCCGGTGGTCGAAGGGAGAGGGGAGATGGGGTGGTGGCGGTGGGGAGATGCCCGATGGGCGTCGAGGATGAAGAGGGGAGATGAGGTGATATATCTACAAGAGTGAAAACGTGGGAGAGAGATACCGATAACCACCAACTCACATTTTTAACCTGCGGAGAAATCTTAATTCCCTCCCTCTTCCCAGACCCGATCTTCTCCGCCTCCGCGTCCTCCGTCTATAAAAAGCGAGGTAGAGGCGAGCGCTCTCGGCATTTTCGCCCGCTCCCCTAGTTTGGCCGCGTAGCACCGGTATACTACTGTTTCCGCTTTGCGAAAAGAGCTCACGCTTTTTGCATGGCGGCGGCCGCTTCCACTGCCGCGGGCTTGTACGGCCGCCTCAACAGGAGCAGCACGCGGGGCTTCCTAGCCTACGTCGCCGCCTGCGCAGCCTGCGCCGCCGTCCTCACCTGCTTCGTCATCTCCTCCGCCGGGCCGTCCACCGCCGCCCCGAATGGCGTCCCCCGCCTGTCCTCGCGCTCGGCGCGCGTCTGGCCCGTAAGCCGTTAGCTCTTTTGCCTCCCCACCCCACGCTTGAATAGTTGTATTGCCCTGTCTGGTGCTGACCACTCTGTTCGGCGCGGTTCAGGATCTCGCGTTCAACTGGCGGGTGGTGGTGGCCACCGTCGTCGGCTTCCTTGGCTCGGCGTTCGGCACCGTCGGCGGCGTCGGGGGCGGCGGCATCTTCGTGCCCATGCTCAACCTCCTCGTCGGATTCGACACCAAGTCCGCCGCCGCGCTCTCCAAATGTAAGCTCCCGCTCATCCACACCAACGCATACCGACGCCGATGCATCCGGGAGGGATCGATTTGCTGAGACGCGTGATTACTCGTTTGCTTTTGGCGCAGGCATGATCATGGGGGCGTCGGCGTCGTCAGTATGGTACAACCTGCAGGTGTCGCACCCGACCAAGGAGGCGCCCGTCATCGACTACAAGCTCGCGCTGCTCTTCCAGCCCATGCTCATGCTCGGGATCACCATCGGAGTCGAGCTCAGCGTCATCTTCCCCTACTGGCTCATCACCGTCCTCATCATAATCCTCTTCATAGGTTTGTGTGCTTGGCGCTTGCATGCTGCCAAAATGTGTTGTTAAGCAAGGCTTACACTTTTGTGCTGTCCTCCTTTGTGTGTTCACTGAGATGGATGTGTGTTTGGTGTGATCGATCCCTTGCAGGTACTTCCTCGCGGTCGTTCTACAAAGGAATTCTCATGTGGAGGGAGGAGACCAGGATCCTGGTTGGTTCTTGTCGCATTTGTCCTGTTCGCTGTCGAGCTACTGTGTTTTGATAATCTAATTTTTGTTCCCCTCGCCAAAATGGTTGCAGATGGAGACGCTGGAGCAAGAAGAACAGGCCAAGTCTGCCTGTGCCGCAAGCGATGGTAAAAAAATCATCCAAGTTACACCAAGAGTCGATAGTCATTTTCTAATTTTAACATGTTATGACTGCAGTGGTTCTTGACCCTAGTTATGAAGAGCCCCTCCTGCCTCAGCCTCAGCCTAAGGAGAAGTCTGCCCTGGTAAGCCACAAATTCCTGTCAGTTTGTGTTGTGATTTGCTAAGCAACAGCTGTCTTACGACCCAATCATATTATAAGAACAAACTGTTAGATCCACCTTTTGAAGCAATGACATGATCGGTTGAGGAATGTTAATTAAGTCCAGTCAATGATTCTTTATTTGCTTTAGGGAAGCTGGTAGATGCTCTCTGAACATGCAAGAAAACAAGACAAACTACAGTGCTGTTTGTCCACATGCGCCCTAATCACTGATTACCTGATCTCTTTTTTATTCCAGGAGACCTTTTTGTTCAATTTGAGGTGGAAGAATATCCTAGTGCTAATGGCTGTCTGGTCATCTTTTTTGGTTCTGCAAGTCCTCAAGGTCTCCATCTCACATGCAAAACATCCATAGTTCTGTACTTTTAATCCTATCTATTCGAAAACCTTTAAGTGCTAAACACCGATTGACATCTCAAAAAAAAGGACATTGATTGGTACCCTCTTTCTCCCGTATGTATAGTAGCAATGCACACTGGGATAAGTATGCATATGCTGACTGTTCATGGCTTAATAATTCTTGAGCACACGTGCATTTGTTAGACTACTTCCTCTATCCATAAATGTAGGTCGTCATAGATTCCGTGTGGTCAAGGTTTTCAAAATTTGATCATTAATGTATGTTAAAGTATATAGATTGACTATATAAAAATAATACCGTTGAATTTGTCTTGCAAAATATTTTCATAATATATATTTTTTATTATTATTGCTAGTATATTATGATTACAAGTTATAGTCAAAATATTGCATTGAAGACAGTAAAAAATCAAAAACGACATATATTTGTGAACAAAGATAGTATTTGTTAGTGTTTATTACTACCTCGTGGTCGTGGCCCAGCGAGGTTCCTCTTCTGTTTCACAATAGAGGATTTGTGAGTGTTTATCACTACCTCGTGGCCCAGCGAGGTTCCTCCTTTTCTGTTTGACAGTTCTATCTTTACACACAGGCCTTTCCTGACCTCCTTTAGCTTAAAGTTGTGACTAACTTCTGTAAGTTTTTGTTTCCATGCAGCAAAACTCGAAATCATGCAGCACTTTCTACTGGGTGATCAACATTCTGCAGGTGAGAAATCATGTTGCCTCCTGCCACTAATTTATCTATACTGATTTTTGATCTGTTAGATGCTTTTAATTAATACAATTAGTTTCTGCCTGGTCCTTTCTCTTAAGTTGTCACAGTAACCTTCTCAAGTTATCGTTCTGTCTATGTTTGAGCAAATATGATTGCCACGGACCTACATATGTCTTTCAGACCATGTAAAACGCTTCGTCAGGCCTACATGTTTGGACCATCCATCAGCCACTTTTTGAACACCTCACAACTTCCACCAAACCTTCCTTCGCTTGCACATTGAAAGTTGGGTGTTCATTCTGTTGCACATTGTACAATAAAGCATAGAAGCACTACTCACAAAAGGATTAGGCATTTTGCATTGCAAGTTTGCAACCTTTTTCATCTTATACTATCTAACCATGTGTGTTGATCTGTTGATCGATTTAGGTCCCAGTTGCAGTAAGTGTATTCCTGTGGGAGGCCGTGCAGCTGTGCAGAGAGAGCCGTGCTCGACGCATGAATGGGAACTGGGAGTGCGTCTGTGAGGCCTCTATTGAGTGGTCACCAACACAGCTCATCTTCTGCGCTTTCTGCAGTCTGCTCGGCGGTACCGTGGGTGGTCTTCTCGGATCTGGAGGCGGGTTCATCCTCGGCCCACTTCTTCTTGAGCTTGGGTGCATCCCTCAGGTATTTGAATTATTTTTGTGTCAAATTTCATCAGTTGCAGTTTATTTTCATATGTTATCAGGTGCAATCATGTTGTTGTACATTCATGTGATGGTGTTGGAGCTATCAGCCTTAAATGCAACTAGTGACATGAGCGTACATTTTATCACCAATAATAGCACAATGATACCGAGGAACGCCAGAGAGGCGCTGCAGCTGCATGTGTTGTCCTATTGTATGGACCATTGCAATGCATTTGGGCCTTAGGCAAGGATTTGAGATATCAATGGACAAGATCAGTGGCGAAAGATTCTAGTCGTTGTCCATGTGTCGGTAGCTCTATGTGTTAGCATCCGTACCGAAGAGATCAAATCCCACTATATGAATACAACTTGGGCACTGGGTGTGCTTTCTTCATTTCGAATACATGTATTGAAGGAAGTCTGCTAGCATAAAAACCACCTACTTGCAATAATCTTCGAATTTGCTAATTTGATCACATTATTAGAGGCTTAGATCATGTTAAAATAAAATATTGCAGTATTTACAAGAAATTGTTATTTTAGCAGGCTAAAGCAAACTATACGCTTGTCGATATAATACATCGGTTTTTTACTTTTGTAACTAGTGACTACACTATCACATATCTTCTTTAATTCCTCAAATATATCTTATCAATCTTCCCGTATTTCTTTGTCGCAACTATAACTTTTCTTTTAAGAAGCGTCATACTATCCTAAAGTAAGCTAGTCAGTAGCTATTTATATGATGTCAGAAATTGACAGGGCTATATGGATCTGTATATTCTGATCTAAGATAGACGTTGACTTCACATAAGATGTGCATTAGGTGCACCTGTTTAGATTTGTGTGTCTATGCTAAGTAGGTTTGATATATGAGTTTAAAATTCTGACTCATTTTGCATGGCCCACAATCCGCAGTGTGCCCCTATTAGGGCGTCTCCAACAGCTGGCTATTTAGTTAGCTAGATCTGATGTGGCAAGAAAAAAGTAGGAGAGAGAGTAGTCACTAGCGACGAGCAAATAGCTGATCTATTTCACGTAGTCCAAGAACATAAGAGAGGAGCATGTGAGTCCAACAGTATAAAATAGTCTTTGCTTTTGTCTCTCACCTCCACATTACCTGACTATATAGCTAGTACTAGCTATTACCATTGCGGACGCCCTTACTTGCATGTGCCTATGGGCTTGTAATAATCCAAAAAGGATATAGATAGTAATAGACTTGTCTGGCAGTAGGGACTAGGGAGTGGTACACACCCCATGGGATATTTATTGTTTAGTGGCCTACATTCAACGCCTTGATGGAGGAAAGGTGTGAATGCCATCTTTAGTACTCGTGTAATCGATTGAGGTCCTGTTCCTTTTTTCGGTAGTTTGTAGTTTTTGGCTGTGGTTTTTAGTTTTTGGGTTGTTTGTATGAGAGATTACAGAGTAACAGAAACTCGTATGCTATTTTTGTTGATATAAATGAAGTCAGTAAAATATGTACTACAATTAATTAATAGATCCTATCTAAAAATACTCCATTTAAAAGTTAGTTACTGTAGAAAAGTCGAAAATCAGCTTTTAAAAACTGAAAAGAACAGGGTCTGAAACTTTGCCGAGATCTGATTTAGCCAGATTCTTTTTATTATGGTCTAATACTCAGAAAAATATTACAGTATGTGTACTATAGCGCATGTACTGTAGCGTGCAGTACTGCAGCGCTGTGTGTATTAGACATGGTTTGTTGTTTAGGAATCTATCTATTAGGTGTTTGGTATTATTTATTGGTTAGGCAAATTATTGTTAGATTAGATTGTTAGAAATAAATTTTATTATAAATTATTTTTTATGAGTTAAGTCGGATCATCGCTATAAAAAAGATAGCATGTACCTATTATAAATTAAGCAAACATGAATAAATAAGTTCCTAGTCTCTAAAGTCCAGCTGCGGTCGTTCCCTTGACTAGCTATTCTAGATCCATTCCTCCCTCAATCGATACCCTCTTCACCTAGCATCGTTCTACTTTAAGTCATCGCCATCCGATCTCTCTTCGATGGATGATTACCCCCTTGTTATGTTAGTTCACAATAATTGGTATCAAAGCCATTCACCATGGCTTCCGGTGCTGCACTATCTATCTTGAAGAAGTTGAGGGCTAACAACGAAGAGCAGAAAGTTTTCAATCGTGGCCACCACTGCAACTCGAGAACAAGTTGCTTCGCTACAAGGGGTGTAATGTTATGGTTTAATACTCAGGAAGTACTGTAGCGTGTGTACGCGCGAGTACTGAGTACTGTAGTGCTGCACATATTAGGCATGGTGTGTTATTTAGAAATCTATCTTTTAGGTGTTCGCTATTATCTATTAGTTAGATAAGTTATTATTAGATTAGATTGTTAGAGGTAAGTTTACTTATAGATTATTTCTTAAGAGTCGAGTCGAGTCATCTCTATAAAAAGGATAGCATATATCCATTATGAATCAAGTAAAGATGAATAAACAAGTTCCTACACTACTACAAAAAGGGTCATCACATACGGTTTTCTGAACCGCCTGTATTTACATGTCAATGATAATCGGAGGTTGTCACAGACGGTTTGTAACTAGAACCGTCTGTAAAGAAAACTATTACATACGACTCGAACTAAAAACCGTTTGCGATACTCACACATCACAGAATGTTCTAGTTACCAACCGTCTGTGATTAGCGAGTACCAACCGTCTGTGATAGTTCATTCTATACCTAAAATTTTTTCTATTTTTTTTGCCAGCCTCAAGAAATAATGTTACCTATGCCCTTTGAAAACAAGCAAATACAATGGCAATATAGTGGCAAACACAATAGTACGTTCCATTTCCATTAATATTAGAATCCACCATTACAACATAACAAGATAATGAACCCAACTCTTTAACACAACAAGAATATATAAGAAGCAAAAATCCTAGCAAACAGTAGAAACTGGATGCAGCGCGCGATATCCTTGATGCCTGCCATCAAGGAAGAGAGGAGAGGGCATCGGATGGCGGCCGGATATCACCGGCAATGGAGAGACAGCGGTAGCGTCACCTTTGTGTCACAACGGTGAGACTGCATAAGACACTCTTATGACACTTATGACAAGAGTGTGTTATGCAGTCGACCGTGGTGTCACAACAGAGGCGCTAGCTCACGGCGGTAGTCGGCGTCGTTGAGGAACAAACTAGAAGTGGATGACTAGCTAGGAGCCAGGAGGCGGAGGAGTTAGCTCACAGTGATAGTCGGCGCCGTCGAGGGGATCCGGAGGATGTAGGAAGCTAGTGGATGAACTCATGTGTGACTACCGGTGGAAAGGGGGAGAGAGAGTAATTAATAAAGGCCGAGCGGTGGGAGGAACCGGTGCCTGCCATTTGATGTCATTATTAGAGATGGTTTGTTATACGAACCGTCTGTAATAATGCACATATCAGAGATGGTTTGTTATACGAATCGTCTGTGATAAGTAACATATCAGAGACTGTTTGTTATACGAACCGTCTATGATATTAATATCAGAGATGGTTTGGTATACGAACCGTCTGTGGTAACGCTTAAATATGTGCGCCCTAATCCAGCTCTTCTAAACTATCCTCCTCCTCATTTTCTTCACTAGATTTCCCAATAATGGCATATAATATTCTTTTGTTCTCCTTCCTCTCATCTATTCATCATGAGTTGTTTGGTCGCAACTTTACATAGGCGGCCAACAATTTATGTTTAGAGCAGCTCCTCCGCTCACGCCCTGCTCTCCTTCCTCGACTCGCTTCCATTCGTCAGCTGGAACTCATCATTCGCCATCAATGGAGGTGTCTTGTTGCCGCTCAGAAAAGGGAAACCGCCCTCAGTCTCGTTTTTCTCTGCAATGTGCACAAAGCGGAAAAAGCTCTTGCGGCAGTGAAGAGACACATGGATATATAACATTGCCGATCAAGTAGAAGCGACCGATTCTGAGGAAGCTTATCATGGCATCCTCTTTGATATTATTAGCCATGCTAATTATTTGCCCAGGCTAGAGGAGGAAGTGGAGAGGGCAAGAACAATCTTCATGGTATTTGAGAACTTAGTGGCTGATCCTCCAACTCCAAAAGTCGAAGAAGAAACATATGAAACCTAGAAGACTAAGATTTGGGAATCTCTTTTTTTGGGACTTTTGTAATAAATTTACCTTGAATTTGTCTCTCGTCTCAGTAGCTTCTGTAATTCATACGAGAAAGGACAAAACACAGATGGTTGTAAATAAAAACTGTCTGTGATAGTTTCATAGACGGTTCTAATTAAAAACCGTCTGTGATAATGCGTATATCACAGACGGCTTTTAAACCTAACCGTCTGTGATAGTTTCAGAGACAGTTTTAGTCATGAACCTTAAAGCACAGACGGCTCCACATGAACCGTTTGTGGTGAGGTGTCCAGTATAGCTTGTTTTGTAGTAGTGCTAATCCCTAAAGTCCAATTGTGGTTGTTCCCTTGATCAGCTATTTTAGGTTTATTTCTTCCTAAATCGGTGTTCTCTTTACCTAGTGCCGTTCTACTTACCCCTTGTGCTCACAACAATGTGAAGAATCTTAGTTAATCGGGGCAAACACTGAGGGGAAGAAGGCCGAGCGGCATCGGCTTGGTAGAATGAGGGACTGACTATTGATGTGGAAGAAGAACTTTGGGAGGAGAGATTGGATTAATTCATCTTCATTGCTTGATTAATAATAGATACATGCTAGCCCTTTTATAGAAATAAATCGACTTAACCTCCAAGAAATAATTTTCATATGTAAGAAAACATATCTCTGATAAATAAAATATATTTATAAGGTAGTAAACCTATCTAGTAAGAAAACTGATTATTTTTATCTTTGTTCTAACTAATTTGACCCCGCCATGCGTGTCTGGTACAGTACCCGCACGTACTGCTATAGTACTCGGGTACTGTTCACGCATGTGAACAGAGCATGCAAACAGTAATTTTGCGCGTGACACTTTCTATTTGGTTTATTGGCATAAGCTTGCTGAATGTGACATATAGATCATTTGAGCAGAAACTGGACAATCAAATTGAATAGGGGCAATAACTGAGATTTTTGTTATCTTTAGAAATTTGGATATTTTGTTTCCCTCGTCACTGATTTTGCACTGGGTGGTCCAAGATTTATGAATGACTTCCACTCTTGAAACTGGAGTGATAGGCCAGGGCTTGGGCCAAGCTAAAAAAGCCCATTTGTTTCATCTATATTTTAACCTATTGGAGCACAATTCATGTGTTTATTAGCACTTTGATGTGCAATAGAAAACAGTCAAAATCATCTATATATCTAAAAATAACTAGTGATTTCGAAGGTACCTTCTTCGTTTTGAAGTCTAGAAAATAACACAATAATCCTTAATTTATAAAAAGCAAAATGCCTATAAATTATTTCATCAATCGAGATAAAAAGAAAATATCTACACCACTTATTTTGGTGGAGCCATATTATAAATGTGTAGATTATTCATACATAGATATTATATCTATTACAATTATATAACACGTACAACTGTATTTTAGAAAAGCAAAAGAGTTATATAACAGATACAATATGTCGCTATATCGTTGTGCGGGAAATTCCGATAGTTGTAATGAATAAGAACTTTGTGTCTTAATATCTAGAAGAAGTGTCTGATTTAATCACTTATGGATCTTTGGAATTCTATGTTTCTTTTTCTTTCCTTGGGAAATAATGCTAAGAACAACTGTCACTTGTGCCTGCCAGGTTGAAGTGCGACAGCAACATTCGTGATGATGTTCTCCTCATCCCTCTCCGTGGTGGAGTTCTACTTCCTGCACAGATTCCCAATCCCTTTTGGTAAATCCATGGGTGTCAATCTGTTTAGAAATTTCGCAGACATTACCTACCAAAGTAATTGTTTCGTAACAACGTATGCTTTTCCTCCTGCAGCTGTCTACCTAATCTGCGTTTCCATACTGGCTGGATTCTGGGGGCAGTGCTTGGTCCGGAGGCTTGTGCATGTGCTCAAGAGAGCATCGCTGATTGTGTTCATCCTCTCTTCCGTCATCTTCGCCAGTGCTCTTACCATGTGTACGTATTTGACAAAACACTCATTGATCATTACTTTTCCTTCAATTTAACAAACCACTCATTGCTGATCAGTTTAATTAAAATTCATCTAACAAAGACATTAGGTAACGGGTCACAGGTTTTCCTTTAAAACATATCTAAACAAAACATTCAGTAGGATACTAGTGTTACTTATCATTGCTGTAACAGGCATCTTTGGAAGTAAAGTTTCAACAAGCTCAAATGAAATTTGCCTGCAAAGTTATTCCTTTTTGGCTAACTTTTATAGCTTTATATACGATTATCTGAAAGGGTAAGTACCAATTTCCACAGTTTTTCTTAAGATTTGCTGTTGTTTCCTCAAAATTCAGGTGTGGTTGGAACCCAGAAGAGCATCTCAATGATCAACAACCACGAATACATGGGATTCCTGGATTTCTGCGAGTAAGAACACATCAGATTGTTGGATATCTCTGGGAGGATCCAGGTCAATACCTAATTGACCTCGCCTCTCCCCAACTCTATGAGAATATAATAAAGTCGTGAGGTGTGTGCACGCGTTAGCCCCTCGCTAACCTGCAAGTATTTATTTTGTCCTAGGGAGGCTAGCTAGCCTTCAAGCTTTTTTTTATTGTATTGGGCAATATAAATAGCAGCCGATTGCTTGCCCCGCGCATATGGTTTATGGTTTTTCGGCTTTTACAGTTTTTTATTTTTTTATTTTTTATGTTGTCCGTGCTAATATAATTTTATTTTTTATATTTAATTATATAGAATAAATTAATCGTAACTATAATATGAAATAAGCTATAACCTCTTACTTATAAGCGACTCTAAACAGACCCTGTTCGTATGATGGTATTGAATGCGGTGAACCAACCCAGAGCAATTTCCGATGTTCAGGGGTCCTTGCCTTAAATGATCTCACGGTGGATGAATTATTAGTAACTTTCGACATGGATGGACCACGAGACATGTTCGCATAGGAAGGAGTACACTCCAAACAAGATAATTTTGGTCAACCTCACTATCTAAAAGAAAAATAATATAACACCCCGTTTGGCTCCATGGATGGGAGTGGGTATTTTTATATCGAAATCAAAATACCAAATTAAACCAACTAGAAAAACCGAACATTGTGGTTATTCAGTACGGTTTATATTTTCATGCTATTTAGTTTTCGGTGCGATTTTTAAGTCACGGAAATCAATTAACCGAAATACTGAAATATTTTGCGCGAAGACGAGCGACGTGTGCCTCAGGAGCGCCGCGTGAGACGCGCTGAAACGGAATTGACGAGACGATTTTTTCAGTGACTCGGTTCTCGCCTTGGCTCTGATACCACTTGTTAAAACTTTGATCCAGGAGAAAATGCACATATCGCAAATAAACGGAGAGAACACAGGAGAATTTCTGAATTTCTCTATTCTCTTATTTGCCTCCTTTTTCTTACTTTTTCTTACAAAACTGGGTACAAGCCCCCCTAATATATAGGGATAAAAAACCCCTACTTGCATACCTATTCGGACTTCAAGTTGGACTCAACTTCAACTTGAGTTATATTCGGAGACGGACTCTACTACGTTTTGAACTCGAAGTCAAGATTATTTCTAACAATTACCTTTTTACATTTACCTTTATACCCTTCTTGATGAGTCAGGCCATTCAGTGCCATGCACAAGCCATGTTATAAGTCACCAATCATCATCATAGCCAACCAAGACCATAAGTAAAGCCATCAAGAGCCAGCAAAGAAGGGAAAGGAGGAAGCAAACAATACCACCGCCCATAGCCCCCAGTGAGCTCGCCTTACTGCCATAGCCATTGCCAAGTCGCTGCCACAAAGGTTCACTGCCCTAGCTAATAGATAGGAAGTAGCCATCTTTCATCACTCCTCATAGGAACCCCCACAATTACCACTGCATTGCACTATCTCATCATAGCATAGAATACTCTCGAGACACCACCAGCAAACAAACAGACAACCGAAGACAAGCAGCACAACCCATTTAAAACCCCCATCTCTACACAAGAACCCTAACATAGCCAAAAGAGGAAATCAAGCCAAGATCCAAGGACCACCGAAAGGTACCACGGCCAAGGAACACCTCCACAAGACGATTTTCCACATCAATTAGCCAAATCAAGATAGCATAGTCTAGTGAGAACAAAAGTATCCCATCACATCTAACCCAAGCTGACAATGCCAGTCAGGTAAGATCATAAACTCCATCTCTTTTTGCTAACACTACAGTCGACCAATAGAGCCAAGTCAAACACTGCTTTTGGCTATTAGTACCAGAAGAAAGGGGGCTGATGGTCGTCCATGAGCTCTCAGGCATTGGCAGTGCTCCCCAGCACATGCCAATACCCGGTTCCCACATGATTGCTCACCCACCACTGCACAAATCTCAAATCACTCCTATGGGTAACCATCAAGTAATGCACCGCATTCAACAGACAAGTCAGAGATAGAATGAACATCAACAAAATAGAACTAGAAAGAATGCAGTAAGGTATAACTAAAGAATAAGAAATAACCGGGAGAGCCATAAAGCAAGGGCTGTGCGTCGGCAGCTGGTGGCCACCGAGGCGCACAGTGCCAACAAAAGGTAGCCGGAAGGCAAACCAAGGGCACCGGAACATAGCACCAGTGGCCGGTAGGAAGTCCACACATCAGCAAAGCACCACTACCTTGAGCAGCCATTAGGTGGAAGAAGGGTCATAGTAATTGAACGGCGTCAATGAGCCTTCGGCTTCGCAAGGGCGTACAATGGCAACAACGGCTGGGCGCATAGCACGACAGGCCGAAGAACCACGACGAAGTACGATACACCAAAGAGCCACGATGAGGCGCATAGCAGAAAAGGGGGAGGGAGCAAATCCAATCGAAGCATAAAAATCCACTCACCTCTTAGTAGATCCAAGCATCCAAACCCTCAAATCACAAGGGGTGGTCGGATCTGGATCAGTGGCAAACAGGGAGGCGACGCGAACACCTAGCGAGTTGGAACACAACAGTGCCCGAGGAAAGAGGTAAAAAAAGGGGGACACCAAGAGGAGGCGCAATGAACTAGGCGCGATGCGAGGGCGACTCTCTAAGGCAACACCATGACCGACAAGAACAAGTTAGACGGAGGTGACGAAAAAGGAGAAGGTAAACCAAATAGAACGCGTGGAGACAAAACACCAATGGCCGAATGAGTGCAGAACACATAAGAAAGAGAGAGGGAGCTGAAAGGGTTGAAGAGAGGAGAGTTGGACCTTCAGCCGACTCTTAAGGCTGATGCTCAGCAACGAGCTAGTGGGCCAAGAGCACAGTAAACGGGCCAGTGGACCTGGAAATGGGTCATGAACTAAACAGAGAATAAATTAAAATTTTAAAGAATATACAAGAAAATGAATATCATTGTAAACATGATAAATAAATTAACACAAAAACGTTACTAAAGAAAAATGATAAAATACAAGTACTCAAATAATAGAAAAGCATGTAAAGATAAGTCTACAAATACTCAACAAGGGTTATTACTTTATCTAAAATATAACTAAAAATTTTAAAATAAATTCTAGCCTAAAATAATGCAAGAGAAGGTTTGGTTCCAGGGGAGGAGTGGTCCAAACCACCACTAAGACTACTACCTATCAGTCAGGCAAGTAAAAGTAGGCTTTTAAGTATATTGTGGTATATGAAATATTTTTGGACATAGTTATTTTCTATAATAATATTGCATTAAAAGTAATTTCTAAACGAAAGAAAAGTGACCAGAAGGAAGGATAACATGATAAGAAAATAAAGGGAGTAGAACCACTGAAAGAACAGTGGACTGCAAAGAAAATAGTAAAAGAGGATAAAGAGTGCTCTAGTAGAGATTTCAAAGACGGGTGAGGCCCTTTACATACGAATATAATATAAGAACTAGAAAACAATCTTCATTCTGGAATGAGCCGTAAAATAGTATCAACCATATTTCTTGTCTTGGCCGGACGGAACATGCTTCTCTCTTTTGTTGTTATTATCTCCGTCATGGGTAAGTAATATAAACTATAAGAGGAACTCAGGACCGGTATAGAACCAGAAGTTCTAAGATGCTTATATTAACGTAGGTGAAGTGTTGAGTATTCAAACCCACTTGACCAACGGCTATTTTAAATAATCAGATAGATATATAGTAATAAGAGTCGAGAAAACATTATATATTCTGAATTGGGATCGCATCAAAGAAAATGCAAAAGGCCCGGTGTCCATAAGAATTCAGAATAGCTATACGTAAAGTGATACAAATCTACGCAGCACTTAATAAATTTTGAATTCATACCGGTCTCTTGGATAAGAGTCTATGAAAACTACGGGGGTTATCTCTTCCCTAGAATGATTGTTAGAGAAATTTCACAAGTTAAAATCTTGCAAACTGTTGGACCGATATGGCAACAGAGGGGGGGTGAATGTCGACTACTTTAAAACTTGTCCCCAAAAGTACTCACTAAAAGAATTGCCTCTCCAGTAGCTATGAAAATCTATGAAGGGGATAAACTATACTTTCTGGAAACTTGAGCACTCAGAGGAAATAGGGACAGCAAACAAAAAAACCAAAGGGCTAAAAAACTCATCAAAAATAGCAAGCAACACAGGCTACCAAAGGGGGGCCGGTCAGACCGCTTCCTATTGGTCGGTCTGACCACCCCAATACCGCCAGTCTGACCGCCACTGGCTGAGCGGTCTGACCGCCATGGCCACTCCAGTCTGACCGCTCCCCTGATACTCGAGAAGGCAGAGAGCAGGCAACTGAAACCAATTGCGCAGTGAAAACTGAAACTTCAGAATTTTGCCGAAATCAAGGAAATGAGAGAAATGCTTCTAATCTTTTCAGAGAAGGACACCAAGGGGCTATTCTAAACATCACTGAGGCACCAAACAACAAGGGAATTCAACTAAAACTCAAGAATTTCATATTTGAGCCCAAAATTGAAAAGTACAGAGAGTTCCAAAAAAACCAAATTCCCATCTAACCTTTGACCCTTTGACCATGAAACTTTGAGGATAGCTACTTAATAGCCACAGGACTTAACATACCAAGTTTCATGCCATCTCATAAAGGGAATCGAGATTCACACCAAAACCCTAGAAAAGCAAACATGAACATAGGAAGGGAGAAAAGTGATTCTTGCAAATCGATTAAATTGCTCATGGAACTAGATGACCAAAGGGTCTAGAAATGCAATTCCATCACAGAGCAACCCATTTTGCCATTCCTCAGAAAGAATCGAGCCAAAACACAAAAATTCAAAAAACAAGCAGAGAGGCTACGAAGACCAAAAACCAACAGAAAAGCCTGGGACTCAATCAAACTCAAACAAAGCTATCTTGGATTGATAATGAGGAAGAGGGATACATGATTACATAGAGTATCAACTCATACCATCCCTACAACCCCATACATGCTTAGAGAAATCAAGAACTCATCTCTCTATTCCTCAAGAACACACAGAGGGAGGAGACAAAAGAGGAAGGAGACAAACGAGGGAGACACACACTGCTGCCCTCAACCACTAAAGCCTCAAAGCAAACAACCTCTCCAAAGGGTATTTTAACTAAAGTAAAACCCTAACTCTCTCCCAAAGCCATACATACAACCAGGAATTCACTCCTATTTATAGCCTTTTGGCTAACGGGTCTCCAACCCGTTACGCCTACTAAATCCCGAACGGAACCGCCTCCACCTGTGCAGCTTTGCGTTTTTACCGAAACGCCCCTCCTGCACCTTCCGGGAAGCTTCCGCGTCTCTTGTCATCCAAGCCTCGCAACCACCTCGAGTCTCCGCCGTCTTCGACACATCCGACCGTTCTGACCTCGACACCGCCTGTGCCTAGTCCGGTCACCTCGTGTCTCGCCACGACTCCGCCTCGACGTCCTGCAGCCATCACAGACAAGAAACACATCAAATAGCACCGCTCGACACATATAAACATAAATAGCATCAATGAAACAAACTTACGCATGAAAGAGCCCAAACCTGTCGAATCAAGAGAATAAGCATCCTAAGCTCATACGACCAAGTTCGACCAAGTCCGACCGAACCGATTGCACCGCACAACGTCATAGACCGAACCACACAAACCAAACTCGACTTTCCTAAACCGATGTCAATTACTCATTACACACTGAGGTCATCTCCACATGATCCATCACAAACTCTTCAAAATGTTAATTAATGGATTTTCTGAATAACAAATCAGGTAAGAACCGGATAAATGTGAAGACAAATGTGCATCATTATTCAAAAACTTACCAAGTATTTCGTACTCATTCTTGCTACTAAATCCCCCTCTTAGAGCCATATTTAGCTGGGGTATGCTTGATAATTGACGAGGGTAAGGTTGATAATGAAGGCACCTAGGGATATAAAGCTAAGGCTGACTGGGAATACGACGAGGTGGATGCCTTATACGGCAGCTGGGAAGACTAGACGACCTGTAGCTCGTCGTACAGGGTCGGACAAGTATTATGATATGTGTATATATGCTTACTACTGTTTAGTATCCTGTGCTGTGACAGACAGTAAATATTGTAATAACTCAGGACATCGAGCCCCCTACTAATTTGGGCTTTTTTGTGGCTTATGCTTTATTTTTTCACTATTTGGCATTGTAACTGACTTATTTTGCACTATAACTGCTAGTGGATTTTTAGCGTAATTAAAATTTTAAAATAAAAAATAAAAAACTGGTTAACCCATCATGGACAATGTAAAACAATACAAAAAAAAAGAAACGGCAAAAAAACCAGAAAAACCAGAAAAAGACGAAAATAAGAAACTAAAAACCAAAAGCTGAAGTCTAAACAAGCAGGGCCTAAACCCTGCGTGGCTTGTAATACCCTGTGTGGCTTATAATTAATAAAGTATTTTTAATCTCTAATTATTGTTCTGCTATAACCACTATGATAGGCTTGTTATTCATTAAATTGGTGTTCGACCAAATAAACAAGTAATAATTCATTAACTAGTGTTATTACTCCTCAATAATGACACGGGCCGCAGCACACATGGCTTTCAAAATCAAAACTCAGCAACAGGCTACAACTTTGCAAACGTCACAAGTCACTACTGAACATAAGCAAACAGCTATAGACAAGATTGATATTAATAGTCGGCATTCCAGCAGCAAAGCTTCAGAGCTGCCGAATGGGTATATTTCTGTCATACAAATTTCTCGTTCATCACTTGCCCCAGACCATGATGTACTAGGCAATACAAAGCAGATCCCTATCAAACTTATACAAAAAAAGGGGGGCAATAGAGATAGTTTGCCTGTATTGCATCTCCAAATCTTGGAGAGGAAGAAAGCATCTCTCCTGAAGTCCTACAAACTTACAGGTTACACCAGAAGCTAACAAGAGAGATCTTATCATTCCAGAAGGACATCTTCACTCATTGCTTTGTTCATGATTTTTGTTGATACATCTAGTTCTTCTTTGCGAGTATACCGGTCCTCGACCTTCAATGGAGTGGAGGATGTGCCAGTATTACCATCATTATTTCCATCTCTGAATGTGGCCATTCGGGCATCAGTTGAAACCACGGTACCATTTGGTGGAGAATTCAACTCGGAGGCTGATGTCAGGTCAGTGAAGAGCTGTATTTGGTTGTTCAACACCGCTGTTGAATTTACTTGCTGCTCTGGTTGACCTTTCAAAGAAGTTGAATTAGTTTGCTCTGATCCAGTATGGTTGCCGGTCAAATTTGCTGGAGTTGGATCAGTCTTTCTTTCTGACACCGTGCTAGGTATGGTCACATTTGGATTGGAAGATGCTTTAGTTGGAGTAGCCCCATGTTCACCAGCAGCATTTGATCCATTCACTTCAGGGCCTCGAAATGATATTCCATTTGACAAATTTGTGGTGCCTTCAAATATCCTATCCATGCTTTTCAATTGTTCCTCTGGGAGAGGTTTCGTCACTTGGGCATCATGATCAACAGAACTTGACACGTCGTCACCTCTAAAACTCTTCTCCCTGGCCTTGCGAGCTTCCTCCTCCTTGTGTTCAGCATCCTGGTTTTCATGAGGCACTTCGGTCGAAGCATCATCTACATATAAGATTTTCTCTTGGGCATGATGTGGCAGCTCATCTCGCTCCGATGGAGGGTCATGAGTAACAGCACTAGATACATTATCACCATGGAAGCTCTTCTCTTGATCCTCTGGAGACCTCTCCTTCTGCTCTTCATCCTCAAACACACCCACATCGTCAGCTCCTTCATCCTTAACAGCAGAATGCTCACCAGGTTCAGGAAGGTCATCATCCTTGTCCAGGTCTGGCTCATCCATGGGATCGTCATCATTTTCATCGTGCTTCATTTCTTGCTCCATCTCTTCATTCTCTTCATCCTCAAGCCGTTCATCCAGTGTTGATGAATCAGCCTCCATCTTCGAAGGCAGGTCCTTTCTGCCTAATCTGATCATCTCCCCCTGGCTCTGGTCATTTTTATGCAGGTCATTGGCCTCATTTTCATTGTATGCCTCCTTCACATAAGAATGCTTAACTTGGTAGAGCAACCAAACAGATACCACAACCAAGAGACTTATCTGAAGAGCTTTCTTTAGCTTCAGACCTTTGGATCTGTGGTTTCTACTAGAGCTCTGCCTCAACATTGCTATCTATAGAGGTAAAGCAACAACCTCTAAGATCCAAACTTAGCTCCCAATATCTCCAATTAACACCTTGATGGTTCCTACGTTGAGAAGTTAATGGCATCAGATAAGCATCATTCTTGATATTTAAGAAATAGGCGGGGTAAATAAGCTGATGAAATACTTGAATGAGGACAATGTATTCGTTTGCTCTTTCATTTCTAATTGTCTAAGACATATTGGAGAAAAACCCAAAAAAAATGCATACTTGCAAAATCCTATCAATCATATCACAGGGCACAGGCAGAGAAACTATAACATGAACACTGGTAGAGACAATATTTAGTCACATAGTCACATGAAACAAGCTATGAATTTGATATATGAACTGCCTACAAAGCTTCAGCATTTCCTAATAGGTATACCTTCAACCACGGCATGCATGTTAAACAACCATCTATGATAAATTTTTTAATAGAAAACCAAGGGGAAAAAGAAACGTGCGCTACGCTACTAGCCTACCACTCCCCCAAAAAAGCACAAACACAAATCAAGGCTGACAAGTAAAAAATCCAACCTTTCCGCAAAGCAAACAGCAGACCACCTCCCAACACATTAGTTAAGCCAAAGGAAACACCATATGTGACACCGGAAATAGATGTGCAGGGAAAGGGCAATCGAGGAGGGGAATTCAATCACCCAACAGTGCAAACACCAGAAACACCTAATTTATGCTGCAAACAAACGATTATCAAAGGAAAGATCCGAACTTTGGTGGAGGAAAAAACCCGAAACAAGCATATCTTAATTGTTGGGATTCATTGCCAAATCCAGGCAATAAACATCAAACCCAGCTAAACAACCACCAACCAGCATACAACATCCAAATGTTTTGTCCCAAGAAAGCCATTCAAGGAGCTCAAGAACCTGCAGGAGATGCCCACGGTGCACCAAAAAAAGATTCAATCTTTCCAACAGAACATGGCCAGGAATAGCTCACCTTTGGGTACCAGCAAGACGGTCGAAGCAGCTGTTCTTTGGGTTCTGCCTCCTCTTTCCGCCAGAGAAGGCTTAAAAGAGAAATCCGGGGTAAGATTGGTCAAAAATCAAGATGCTTGTTCACCTAAATCCACTCCCCCGGTATTGAAAAGGCCGGATCTAAATACAAGTATGTAGACTGTCTCTGAAATGGAAGGGAGCTCGTAAACAAATGCGACAGTGGATTTGGGGCTTGTGCTGAAGGGGATTTATGATGCGATGTGGATGGAGTCATGGAGAAGCAGCTTCAGGGTCACAGGGGGGAGAAGTGAAGCGAAGGAGGACATGGTGAGCTTTCCTCTGGTTTTTGTCCCCTGACTTTCCTTTTTATTTTATTTTTTTATTTTTTTTTTTGAGTTTTACTCTTGTGTAGTTGTGTTTGGGGTTGGGGCTTTGGCACTGTATGGTTGGCGGTTGGGAGCATGCAGCTTTGGAAGACTCGTCACATTAAGGGCCTGTTTGGCAGAGCTCTACCACTGAAAAAATGAATCTGGAGCAGCAGATCCACCAAAAATAGCTCCACCGTGAATCTGGGATCCCACCATGGAGCTGGACAAAACTGTTTGGCTTGCACAGCAGCTCCAGATCCACGAAACTGAGTTTTTGGTAGGAATGACCTGTTTTGCCTATGGGTTTTATGGTGGTATGGGATGAGGTGTGTAACCAGTGGCAAAAAGTGGGTAATTACCACCCAACTCCACGAGTAGATACGAAACAAGGTTTCGTGGAGCACCCCTTGAGGTGCTCCATGGATTTCATGAATCTGGAGCTAGATTCAGTATTTTGGTGGATCCAGATTTCGTGGAGCTGGAGTGTTTGGGTAAAAATTCGTGAAGTGGAACTATTTTTGGTGGATCTGGAATTGGTGGAGCTCTACCAAACAAGCCCTAAGAGCAGTCCCAGTGCTCCACGTAGGATAGTATCTATGGCATTAATTAAATTGTTATGTAGGAGTTTTAGATGATGTGGCACTATATTAAATAAGAAAGAAGAAAAAGAGGAAGAAACTGGGTCTCATGCAAGACCTAGTTTCTATGAGAAAACCAATGCAATAAACACTACCAATTTTTGCATTGAAGAGATGATGGTATCTTCATGATAGATGAAGAAAAATTATGATTGGTGGAGAGGAGAGAGAGATTTTGATGCTTAATTAATTGCTTGGGTTATAAATAGACATAGGTGGTGATCGGTTCGGCTGAAAAGCTCGTGGCTTATGGCTGAAAACACTATAGCTGGCTGAAAAAAGCATCAGAATCGATAAAGGCTTATTTAGCATAATTAAATTTTAAAAATTTAAAAATAAAAATATGTTAGCCCATTACGTATAATACAAACAAATACAGGAAAAAAAGAACCGCCAAAAAAGCTCAACAAAAACCCAAAAGTTCAGAAAAAGACGAAACTTATGAATAGTGAAAAATAAGCCAGAAGCCGAAGCCGAGTTGATCAGGACCATATGATATGGCATAGATAGAAACTATTTAAGTGGTTTCTGCACTGGGACTACCCTAACCGTATAGTTTGCTTCTGGCAAAAATACATATTTTGCATGGGGAAACGGCTGTCTTTACTCATGTGCTCTTATGTGTTTATTTCATTTTTTCTATAACTAGCGTTTGCTAGTACTTTATAAATTTTTCAACTTTGTTTTCCAAAACTCTTTAGGCACGACATATTCTTGTTCTGATAATCGAACCAACCCCGGTTACGGTTGGTGAGAATCGAAACGAAAAGATGCCACTCCACTAGGCTATATCATATTTTGCTAGGCACAAGAGATTCAACAAGGTTGACATAGAATTGGATAACGAGGTCTCTGAAATGATCTTGGTGTCCACCTAACACACACAAACCTGGGAAATCATGTTTCAACTTTCACGTAATCCATGGGTTTTGGGTACAGAAGAGTAAACAAAACCTGAAAAATAGAGTGCTCTGTCACCAACAGAAGATGAAATTAGTATCCCACTAAGTAAACTGCGTGCCTTCATGGTTGATATCCTAACCTGAACAACCTCGCGGGAAAAAAGGGGTTCTGACACCCATGCAATTCATAGTTGCGGGGAGAAAAAGGGTCATACAATTCCCAGAGGTGTTAGTATTGATTTCTGTTTGTGGCTTAATATGAACGTCTAACTTTTCGAAGCGGTTTCTCTACTCCTTTCGGTTCCATCTTACTCCGAGGATAAGGCAGAGGGTCACGAGTGCGTCATGCACCCTACTCCTCTTGCGCACGTATCTCTCCCTTATTTTTTTTCACCGCTTATCTATTCCTTCT
Organism: Dendrocalamus sinicus; assembly: GCA_036346575.1. Classification (NCBI taxonomy): domain Eukaryota; kingdom Viridiplantae; phylum Streptophyta; class Magnoliopsida; order Poales; family Poaceae; genus Dendrocalamus; species Dendrocalamus sinicus. Next base: position 8,248,594 of record CM070648.1, read on the forward strand.
AATAATCACTTCTCTGTTATTACTATTCATTTTCAGTCAAAAGATATCAATAGTAACCAATACAAACACCACATAGTCATAGCTGCAAAAAAGACCGGATGAAAAATGTTCTTCCAAATCACCTACTACAATTTATGGGTTAAATTTACAGTTTCTGGCGTTCTTAGAACCCAGAAGAGCAGTACTTGTTTCCAGGTCGGTTTTGCAGTGTCCAGCTTACTCTTGTTGGGTGCACCTTCTCCTGACCTAGCTGCCAACACATGCTCTCATGTTTAGTCAAGGAGTTAAGCTCACATTGAAGTGTCACACAGTGTTAGACGCAGGGTAGGTCCGTTACTGATTAGAGAATTGGTTCGGTCCACGTAGAGGTGTTGGAGGTGTTAACACCTCCACTGCATCTAGCCGTTAATTAACGAGGGGTATAACTGCACCTAGCACCACTCCTGCACACCACTCAGAGACACCGGAGGTGTTAAAATCATGAGAACCGTTGGATGAGCTATATTGAACGACTGAGAATAAGTGAATATACTGAACCAAAACTCGACTGATTAAGCTGACCTGACCGGTTTTTATCGTAGCACTGAGATCTGGGGGAAGACTACCAGTTTGCCATACGTGTGACGGAAATTTGGCCATACAAAATACTGAGCAACAAGCTGTTTTCTGACGCAAAAAAAAAAAAGCGAGAGGCTAAGATCATCTTATATGTTTATGGTCTGGGCATAGCAAAGATATAGCCGCATGCACGACGTCTGATCGATTGCTGCGTTTGGGTTTACGAGCCCAAGATGGACCAAATTATCATCAACTTCCTTTTCTCGAGGATCAAATCATCATGTCCTACTTGCGCAGCTGTGCCATGGCTGGCATCATCGATCCTTGTCCTGAAACTCAGTGGCACAATAGTGCCATACGACGGAGCATTGCTAAGTGCGTGCACGAACAAAATTATTTTACACGCTTCGACAGTAGTACAGTAGCATGTTTGCATCGTAGTAGTGTCTTTGCAAGTTACAGTCTCTCTCTCTCTCTCTCTCTCTCTCTCTCTCTCTCTCTCTCGCTGTTGTGCCCTGTTTGATTCATTTCTGAAACTGCAAATAAAAGCAGGCAGAGCCACCGTGTGCATGGATCTAGTTAGCAGCGCATCAACCATGAAGTGGTCAGGCCAACTTGGCCGAGATATACCCGGTCGACAGTGGCGCCACTAAGGGCCTGTTTGGTTGGTGCCTAACTTTGCCATGCCTAAACTTAGGCAATGTGTGGCTGTCACAGAAAGTGTGGCTAACAAAATCGAAGCCACACTTGTGGCAAAGTTTGGCAAGAAACTGAGTCTATGACGTGTGGGGCCGGGTGCTAAGAAAGTGTGGCATGCCACAGTTGCGTCAGTGAACCAAACAGCTACCTAAAAACTGTGACACGCCTAACTTGTGGCTAGGCAACTTCTGGTCATGAACCAAACAGGCCCTAAAACTCACAAAATGACGAACTTTTTCAGTGATATATTTGATTGTCTGGTGCATCACGCGCGGTACGAGTCATCCTTGTATAGGCCGGTGCAGTGATGCATGGTAGTGGTAGTTGATTCCAACCAAGATACGGCCCAGTTGACTTCAGTGCATGTCAGCCAACTTGGCATCACATGTGTGGCACCATACACGAGTAATATCATCATCCGGTTGGAGACTTTTTTGATGAGCTCGAGGCCGTTCTTTTCGGCTGTAGCTTATAACTTTTGGCTGAAATTTTTGAATTTTGGCTATTTACGATACATATTACGGAGGGACAGATACTCACTTGCGATTTTAGCTGGTACAGATGTTGGGTTTTTAACGTGTATATCGTTTAACTTGTAGACCCCATCTTGAGAAAATACTCTGTTTGAAAGTTAGGTACTGTAGCAAAAGCCAAAATCCGCCAGATTTTAACTTAAAGAACAGGCCCCTTTTCGGCCTCGGCTTATAGACCATGACTTGCTTGATTTTTTTATCTTAACATGAGCGTTTATAGATAATGACTGTGGCTTGATTTTTTATCTTAACGTGAGCGTTTATATAAATAAACCGAATGTTGAAAAGCTACTTCAAAAAGACTATCCGATAAACCACTTCAAAAAAGACACGAAGAAATCGTCTTGTTTATTTGTTCGAGAGATCGTAAATCATAAAATAAAAAGAACTAGCCCTTTTTCTCTCAAGAAAAAAAGAGAGCATGTGCTTTACCAGATATATCACCAAATTGCAAACCAATTCATCTAAAATCTTAAGTTAATAAGAAAAAAACATAGATAATAATTTTAGCTGATAAGTATATTTCAATACATATGATCAAAATTTTATAGCGTTAGTCCCTTCAGTGTGGTCAAAGTTTAGCCCTACCAAGGGATAGGAATCTGTCCGATTCCTTGCACACACGAAACCGCGTCACGGCCTGATCCTAGCTAGATCGCTCGGTGATGACACGCGCCGATCTGAGATTGACCGGGGAATAGGATAATAGGCCGGAACGGAGAAGGTAGGATTCGAGATTAAAAAAAAAATACGAGAGGAACTTAAAACTTAACGACGGTCAGCAACCGCCGTCCTTTTGAACTGTTGTCTTTTTCTCTTAAATAATTTTTGAGTTTAAAATTATATATTATTTATATTGATATCTCCATCGTTCACTATTATAAAAAATACAGATAAAAAATTATTGATCATAATAAAATCTATCAACCATATTCAGACAACATGGCCAACGACAAATGGCGGTAACATTTCCTTTGTTTGGTCGGTGTCCAAAGTCCGGACGTCGCAGCACGGAAGCGGCACTCGTTGATTGGGCCGGCTCTGAGGTTCTTCCAGGCCGGCCCGTTGAGACGACAGGCCAGCTCGGTTGGCTGCATGATGGGCCAGGAAAAGAACTTGCGTTAACGGCGAAGCTGCGTCCAGCGCCACCCGTCCGCCAGTCGCTCGCTATGCCTGCGCGGCTGCATGCAGAGCAGAACGCAACGCCCCCACCACCACGCTCTACGGCGAGAACGGTTGCGAGGACTCCGCCTACTCCCCGCTCCCTCTCGATCTCCCGTGCTGCCGTCGGCGCCAACCACTCCCCGGGCGCCGTCCGGAGACCGGCCGCCGTTGCATCCCCTCCACGCGATCATTTCCAGGTATTCGTCGAATCCTGTAATTGACACTACCGCGCGCGCTCTCTCTCTCTCTCTCTCATCTCCTCTTGCTCGTTGCAATGCACGTCCTTAATTTCCCCGGCCGGGCTCGTGTAGCGAGCGTCCAGTCCGGCGTGCGAGTGGGAGGGAGCCTTTCGAGCCTTTTGTTGTGTGGCCTCCCGCGAATCAACCTTGCCCGATTCCCGCCATTCAAATCGATGATCACTTTTCCCCCATGCATCTTTGTGAGGTCTTAACGTCTGGATCCTGTTGGCACTGCCAGATTTTGGGGTGCATTATATTTGATTGAAATCGTTCAAGGTTGGAGAATGGAGATACGGTTCTTCTGTTGTTGTCTACCGTCGCAAATGTAAGGTCGGTAAGGATGATGGAGTCATTTTGGACAAGAATAATTTCAATCTGTCAAATTTGCTGAGGATCGGGCATCCGATTTTTTACAAAAATATATATATTTGCTTATAATTCAGACAGGCAACCAAAATCGACAGTCGTTAGCCGCAAACCAGACAGGCCTTATATTGCAGCAACGCACTATGCATATATAGTCCCGTGCATTATGAAACTATCAAACTAGCATGCTATTGACCATTTGCGCCCTTACCCTGTTGATTAAAGGTGCAAATCAATGTGGATCTTCTCTTGTGAATTTGCAGCTCTTTCATGGGTACATGGTCAGGATTTCTAACTGGTAGATGCAGGGGATGGAATTTTCTGCCCTTCTGACTTCGGCGGGCATAAACATCGGTTTCTGCACACTCTTCCTGACCCTCTATTCAGTCCTCAGGAAGCAGCCCCACAACTTCAGTGTCTACTTTGGAAGGCGGCTTGCCGAAGAGAAGTTCCGGCAGCAGGTCGATTACTTCTCATTTGAGAGGCTATTGCCCACGGCTGGCTGGATAGTAAAAGCATACTGGTGCACCGAAGAGGAGATTCGGCAAGTTGCTGGCTTGGACTCCGTGGTGTTCCTCCGCCTCTTTATTTTCAGGTTTTTCTCCTTGATTTAATCCCACAGATTTATGCCATGTTATGTGATCAATGAATTGTGTTCATGTTTTCCATCTTCTCTAGTCTATCACGGTATCATGTATGTTGAGCGCACTAAGTGGAGATCTCTTGGTAGTTCTAGTACATATGCCCACCACCGTACAATTTTTTTGTTGTTGCCATTGACAAATTATAATCAGTATGTTGTTTGTTCTGCAGCATACGCATCTTCTCAATCACTTCTCTTGTTTGTATATTTGGAGCACTTCCTGTTAATTACCATGGGCAAGAAATGACTCACACGCATATTCCAGCGGAGTCGCTAAATGTTTTCACGATTGCAAATGTCAAAGAAGGATCACGAATGTAAGATCTTCTTCGTCTTTATCTCGTTTAGTGGATAATTCAGTGCTGTCCTTTTCCCTTTCCGATATAGCTCACCATCCTGAGATTAGCTGTAACACCCCCGTTTCCGGGAGTATTATGAAATCATCGCAGTTGCCCAGGACTGTTCAACTACGAGTACATCCATCGAGTGTATAACATTGCCAACACAAGCTTAAGAGCAAAAACAAACTTTCTTATAATATAAAGGCTAAAAGCCAAGCATTACAGCAGGCCAACGGCCTTTAGATACATTACAAAAAAACTGCCACAGGCACGCCTGAGCGGAGAACGGCCCTAATTCCACGCTTCATTGATCTCGTACAGTACCACCTCATCGTCTTCTCTCGCATCCTCAAAATTTGTTGTTTCTGTTTATGTTTTTAGCAAACATGAGTACTACCACTTGTACTCAACAAGTTACACGGAGCTTAATAATAATTTCATGCACGGTATATCAAGAAAAAGGGGATAAAGTCTATTATTTTATGTGGATGCAGTTTTAGTTGGAACCATTTGAAAACCTTTAAAATGTACTTCATTAAAGTAAAAGGGGGTTTCAAGCTTGATTATCATTACTCAACATTACCAAACCATTCCAAAACTACTTATGCCTTGATACTGGATTCACCCAATAAACACAGCTTCGTTTACCGGAAGCACGGCGTATTCGAATACCATTTGTCATGACTTTGCAAAGCTGCCCTGCTTTACCCACAAGATCCCTTAACTCCCGCGATAGAGTTAAGACAACAAGGATGTTCACTGCTCAATTCTCTATATAGACTCCGCCCAGTAGGTGTTTAATCTCGACAAGCTCGGATGACCCCACGGATCTCGTCCGACTCATCGCAGTCCTACAGTTGTATGGTTAACCACCTCCCATACGGACTCACCCTCTGTCTCCCCCTTTCCAGTTGCAGAGGTTCAATTGAAGTTGAGCAGCTACTAAGCCAGGTTTGACGAAGTCAAGTTTGACTAAGTCAACGCTTGTGGTTGGGCGGTTACTATGTCCGTTACTCAGCATAAGGGTCTAGTCCTTACATTTTTAACTGAGACATCATCCACACACAAACCCAAATTCAGTACACCCTGTACTGCCACCAATCCACAACCAGCCTCCATCCTAGGATAAGATCTTCGGATCCACCTGATCCTCATTTATCCTATTTCCAACTTTCCAAAACTCTAGGCCAATACCAAACCTTAACAGTAGAAAGATTCAATGTGGTCCTAAACTACCATGTTATTTATAATCTTATACTTTATGTTACTAGGTTTTGTCAAGGTGAATATGGCCATCAAGGTAAACTGAGCTTTTCGGGTGGTAGGACATAACTAATATCATGTCATTCTAAGCATTGGTTATACATAAAATAACAGTGCGCAAATAACATAATGAAAATACAGTAAATAAATAACTTAGGGAGATGTAGGATCAACATGTTCAAAAATATGTGTAACTTGCCTTGCGGATTTTCGATTTTGATTATTTCGTATTCTTCAGTGGGCCAGGTTTGGACTTGAGCTTTTCCCTCCTGCTCTTGCGAAATCTCGACTCCGGAAACTAACGCAAAACAAGAAAAATAACTTAATCCCACGCTCGAAGTATTGAGCTAGGAATAAGGAAAATAAAATAAGAAAGAAAATTCGAAAAACTCCAATAAATTGGGATTTTTGGCTTATAGGAGGGCTATATGGGGAAATGGGTCTTGGATTTGGGTTGGCGGGCTCGAAACGGACCCCGGGAGTATAAATATGCATTTTTGGGTTTGGGTCAAGCACTGTTCCTCGGGCTCGGTACACTGTTCCTCGGGCTCGGGCTAGCTGGCTTGGTCGAACCGCGTTACTTGGGCTCGAGCCGCTGGAACGGGCGCGGCCGAAACGTCTCGGCTCGACCGCGTTGCTTGGCGCGATCGACGACGGGCGCGGCGGCGGGTGGCGCAGCGCGCGGCGGGTGGCTGGCTCACCGCATCGCAGGCGCTCGGGTCGGGTGAACAGCACGCGAACGCGCGCGGCGCGAGCGGGTCCGACGCGGGCGCGCGTCGGAAGCGGGTGGCTCGGTCGGGCGTGGACGCGGGTTGGCTTGGCCCAACAAGTCGGGCGCGGTCGGGAACAGTGCACATGCATGTGCTTCTTCTTCCTTCCGCCCGCGCCGCGCAGCGAGGCGGGAGCGAGGCGGCGGCGGCGCTCGGGTGAAGTGCGACACCAATGGCCGGTATGGATGGGTTCGTGGGAGGATGGCGGTTCCATTTTGGGTGGTTGGAGGGCCGACGGAGGCGGCAATCGCCGGCGGCGAGGTCTCCTATTTTGCGGCCATTTTTGAAAGTTGGGACAATTGGGAGGCTGATAGGGCAATTGGGCCGAGGTTAGGGCATCGTCAAGGTTCGGGGAAGCTTGGGGAGGGGCTTGCCGAAGCTCAGGAGGCTTGGGTTGGGCCGGCCACGGTGGCCGTTTTCGGAGGTGGGGTGGCTCACGGTGCCGGAAGAGGAGAGGGGTTGAGGAGCTAGGGCAAGGGTCGGGGATGGTTTCTAGGGCCATGGAGATGCCACAGGCGAAAGCAATTGGAACATAGATGGCCGGAGGTGGGACATTGCGCTAGGGCATGGGATTGGGGATTTTTCTAATTACCGGCGATGGAGAGGGAGAGGGGCGCTTGGGGATGCTCGATGGGCTACAGGGAGGTGGGGTGCTTCTCTTGGGAGGGTCGGGGGCGCTTAAATAGACCGGGAAGGCGGTCGGCACCAGAGAGAGGGAAGGGGATATTTTGACGGCCACGGCTTGGGAGCTCAAGGCGGTTTGGGCTGGCTTGGGCGTCACTCCACAGCAGTCAAGGGTGCCAGGGGAAGCTATTGTACGGGGCGGCTGCAGCTGTGAGAGGAAGGGGCGAGAAAACGGTAGAGACGGCCGGTGGCGGAGGCGAAACAGGGCACGGGAGCGGCAAGGGCGCTTGGCGGCGGCCGACAGCGGTGCAGGCACATTTAAGGAGGGCGTACAATGGCTGACAGGCGGCCTGGAGCTGGCAGAGGCGTGCGGTCGCGCGAAGGCGCGGGAGGGTCGGCAGCGGCGAAAAAATCAGCGGCGACGACGTTTTCGGGCGATGAACAGTAACCGCGCGGAAAAATCCCGTTCACGCCGTGATGACAAGGATTAAGGGGCGTTTTTGCTTTGAGATTGGTGGAGGATAGAGCTAGGGAGGAGATGGGCAATGGAGAAGGAGGAAATCAAATCCAATTTTGAGTTTTGCAAAAAATTTGGTTTGTTTCATTAGCTGTCAGGAAATCCTATAGTGCTACTGTTTTCCTACATCGTGAAATAAAATTTTCGCATGTATATCATGATCGTAAAGTTGGATACACACACAAAGGAGAACATTAGAGGACAACATGACCAGATGTGAATCATTACTATAACAAGTAATGATAAGTTGATAACTAATAAGCTGAGACTAATGCTAGTTACACTGAACAGAGTAAGATCATGACATTAATTTTTGAAGAGTTTTTATCATCCTTGGATGGTACCATGAGGTACCAGTACCTCCTCATCAAATTACCCTTACACTCTTAGTACCTCTTGGTACCTCCACCTCTTAAACTCTTCGTAGCTCCTGGTACCTCTTAGTGCTAGCTCAATGGATGGCTTGGTACCTCATAAGGATGGTAAAAAAATCTATAATTTTTTAGCAATTGTGTAGCTGCATAAAAAATAAATAAATAGTTGAATAAGTAATTTTTTTAGATATAGGGCCTGATTGGACAGGGGATTTGGATCCAAATCCATCCTAGAGCAATCTCCCTCTTCCAAGCAGGGCTATAGAGTTGAATAACTTGCCAACAGCAATGAATAAAGAGATGTACAAGAATTTTTATACTAGGAGTCAATAAAGTTGCCAACAGAAAAATATTGGAACAATGAACAGTATTCCCCCATATCTTTATTTCCTTCTTTTGGCCACACTGTACTTTTATTCATTCCCACAAACATGTTTTTTTTTCAAGCGTTCTTATTTTTTTCCATGGTGTAAAACTTTATTTGATCTGATAGAAATCCTTGCGGCATTTTATTGCAAGAAACGAAAAAAAATCTTTTTCCTGAATTGGATATGTAACTAGCATCCAGTTACCACAATATTCTGTTAGTTCTTTCATTTTAGTATTTACGATACATTTCCTCCTAGCTTAATGTATGGCTATTTGAAAAAGACTTTGGTTCTTTGTGCAGGCTTTGGGTGCATTGCCTTGCTTTATATGTTATAACAGTGTCGGCTTGTATTCTTCTTTACCATGTAAGGCCTGTCCACAATGTTCTTGTTACAAAATGATTTTTACCTCAAAGTTCCACCTAGTTCAGGCAACCATTATTCCAGCTGATTGTAAATCATCGTGTCCCAGGAGTACAAGTATATCTCAAGAAAGAGATTAGCACATATTACTGGATCACCACCAAATCCAGGTCATTTTTCGGTGCTTGTTCGTTCAATTCCAAAGTCAGACAACGAGCTGCTTGATGACACAATCAGAAATTTCTTTGTTAACTATCATGGATCTAGTTACTTGTCACATCAAATGATCTATCGAAAAGGAAATTTGCAGAAATTTGTGGTAAGAATTCATTTCGGCAACAAATATTATGTTGTTTTGCAGATTTCACTGGAACTCAAACTATTTTTTAACAATTTATCTAGACTCTGATATTTATTCTTCTGAAAGTACTTTACAGTGTTGATGTTCTTTGCATTTTAAAATGATTGAATTTCCCTGTTGCATTTTCACAATTCAGAGTTAGTTTAGTTTAAGTCATTGATTTAAGTTTGCTATCCCAGCATGTGAACGAACTATTTTATACCTATCATTTCAATTTAGGTTGACATCAAATAGCTTCATCTATTCTAATCTTGCACTGAGATCATTTGCTGAGGCCTCTTTCTTTCTGCAGGATAATGCAGAGAGGGCTTATAGGAAATTTGTAAGGATAAAACTTTCTGTATTTGACCAGAATGGAAAATCTAACTTGTCCAGATGCGGTCTCTGCGGAGTACGCGCTTCCTCATTTCAACTTTATCGCAATAAGTTCATTGACGCCAAGAAGTCAGACCTCAGTGACCCAGAAGTAGTTGAAGCTCAAAAGGTCTTATTCCCCCGGATATCATTGTCATTTGATTCAAAAACTACATCTTTTGACCATCGCATTATATGATCTAATTCATTCTTGTCTCAGCAGTCAGCATATCTAAGTAAGGTAGTATCATAACTCTGGTCTCTATGCATCAGCATATAATAAATCTTGTTATATTACTGAACAGGAATGTCCAGGTGCTATAGTATTCTTCAAGACTCGCTATGCAGCGATTGTTGCTTCACGAGTTCTTCAATCATCGAATCCTATGCTATGGGTGACAGATTTGGCTCCAGAGCCGCGTGACGTCTATTGGTCAAACCTCTGGATCCCCTACAGACAGATCTGGCTTCGGAAAATAGCAACACTTGCAGCTAGTGTTTTTTTCATGTTTGTGTTTCTTATCCCCGTCGCATTTGTTCAAAGCATGATGCAAGTGGAGCAGCTTCAGCAACTGTTTCCTAGCCTGAAAGGTGTACTGAAGAAGTAAGTTTAGAAATCACAATTAGTTCACCGGTTTAGATTTGAAGTTAACAGTTACTGAGCTCTTGCCTGGCCTTCTTGTCTAGGTCCTTTTTCGTCAGGATCATAACGGGATACCTCCCCAGTGTCGTTCTGTTGCTGTCCTTGTACACTGTTCCTCCATTGATGATGCTCTTCTCTTCAATAGAAGGATCTATTTCTCGCAGTGGCAGGAAAACAAGTGCATGCTGCAAAATTTTGTTCTTCAGCATTTGGAATGTCTTCTTTGTTAATGTCCTATCAGGATCCGTACTCAATCAGCTCAACGTCATCACTAGACCGAAAGATATGCCATCTATGCTAGCTGAACTCGTGCCAAAGCAGGTGATGATGTTTACTGCCGAAACGCTGTCGTTTTTCATTTTATCGTATAGCTTGAGATCACTGTGGCACGTTCTTCTGCCCATCTCAGTGTAGAACTGTCTGTTGATTTTCGATGGATGCTTCATTCTTTCGACAGGCAACTTTTTTCATCACCTACGTCCTCACATCAGGCTGGGCAAGTCTATGCTCAGAGATATTGCAAGTGTACAACTTAGTATATAACTTCTTCAGAAAATGTATATTTTGTTATCAGGACGATCCAGAATATGTTTTCTCGTTCCCATATCATACTGAAGTGCCAAAAGTTTTGTTATTCAACTTGCTTGGCTTCACATTTTCGATAATGGCACCTCTCATACTGCCCTTCTTGCTTGTGTACTTTTGCCTTGGCTACTTGGTGTATCGCAATCAGGTGAGCAGATTGGCCTCTCCCTCAACTTTTGAGCTTATTTACTTGATATATCAACTATAAATTATTAGGATCTAGTCAATCTATTATGTTTCCTAATTGTTTTCCGAAGATAGGATTGAATTTCCATTTTCGTCTGTTCATCCTTTAAACCTTGAAATCTTTTTGCAGATTCTAAATGTCTACTACCCGAAGTACGAAATGGGAGGGAAATTGTGGCCGATCATGCACAACACCATTGTGTTTTCCCTGGTACTGACACAGATCATAGCTCTCGGTGTGTTCAGCATAAAGCACTCTCCCGTAGCTACAGTGTTCACCATCCTACTTGTCATTGGCACAATTCTCTTCAACGAGTATTGCAGACACCGCTTTTCTCGCATATTTAACTCCTTTTCTGCCCAGGTTAGTATGCTCATGTTAAGATGGGATCCTCCCCTCCTATTGTTCACTCTCAACTGAAGTATTCGTTGTGCAGGACCTGATAGAGTTGGACAGAGACGACGAGCAGTCCGGGAGGATGCAGGAGATCCACCAGCATCTTCTCGACGCCTACTGCCAGTCCTTCTCGAACAATGGCTCTTCCAGGTCTCGCAACAATGGAGAAGAAGTTCCAATCGAAATGACTCTCGACGATCCTGCGCAAGAAGCAGCGAATTCAAGCCAAGAACTCTGTGACACGGTGCAAGAAGTGTCGGAGTCTATTCAGGAACAGGTTGAAGAGAAGTGACAGTATCGCGGGTATATCTTGTTTGGATTCAATTTGCAGTTATGCTTCGCCTTAGTTATACGTGTAGAATTTATCCTCACCTAGGCCAAGTAGCAGCTAATTAAGCTGGAGACGGCTTGTTCAATATAGTAGTAAATGCAGGTTTAAGGGAGCTAGCTGTGCTGATTAGGAATAGAATAACCCGCGTTTTCCCTTTCTCGCATTATCACGCATGATGTAACCTGACACGTTTTATTAGCATATCTGCATATGTAACGAGCTCATCGGTCAAATATAAACTTCACATATTTGCTGTGCTGATTACGTAACTTGACCGGGGTTTCACGTGAGAATACCCCACTCACAAGCCCTAACCACAAGTAGTGGCGCATCTAGAATAAAAACGACATGAGAGTCTCATGCTCTATATATAATAATTTTGTACACGCAGAATCATCTTCAATAAATTTTAATTGATTTTGTAAAACTTTTGTAATGTGAACTCAAGGTTGAAATTCCAAATAACGAAGCTTTACGAAAGCTTTATATAAAAACATGTTGGTCCCACATGTGCGTCTATCTCTGCTAATTTGCAAAGAGTAACTCCTCCATATATAGAATTATTTTCAATAATTTTACATGATTTGAAGAAATTTTTATGGTGTGGACGCGAGGTTGAAGTTCTAAATACCGTAGTTTTATAAAATTTTTATATAAAAGCATGTGGAGTCCACGTGTGCACCTGGCCCTACCAATTTGCATAGAGTAACTCTCCTACATACAGAATCATCTCTAATAAATTTTAATTGATTTCGTAAAACTTTTATAATATGAACGTGGGGTTGAAATTTCAAATACCGAAGTTTTGCGAAAAAAATCCTATAAAAGTATGTGCGGCTCACGTGTGCGTCTAGCCTTACCAATTTGCACAAAGTGGCTCTCCATGCAGAATCATCACTAATAAATTACAATTGATTTTGTAAAACTTTTATAGTGTGAACGCAAATTTGAAATTCCAAATACCAAATCTTTACAAAAAAAACTGATTGGTTGGTACATGGATTGAGAAGTGGGTTAAACCTACGAGTTCGGGTTGGATTTAAGTGAAATGTGATTTGGATTAGGTTGGATTTAAGTAGAAGCTAATTTGGATTGGGTGGGGTTATGAAAATTCTTTTATAGGTTGGGTTAAGATGAGAAGTTGATTTTACCTCATATGGATTGGATTTTAATCCATTAACAGGCCTAAGCACACAGACCTTCCAACGTCTTAACAATAGGATTAGGGTCAGCCTTCCCGAAAAAATCAAGACGGCAGTAGAAATGCACGCGAATTGGAAGAACTAGCGGGCAACGGACAAAACACTGTACTGGTGCTGTTCGGGAAGACTTGCTCAACAAAACAATAGAAAGCACCCGGACCAGTAACATTAAACCAGGCTTAGATACCAATGTTCCCCGACACACACACCTCCAAATGCTTTTGGCTTCGGCAGGCGAGGCACCAAACCAAGACAAGCACCACGAAACAGAACCGCGGACTAAGTCAATTCTAGACAAAACTAAGGGTGAGACTTCAATGCAGGCAACCATAACATGCATAATAACCAAGTTGCGAAGCAGGTCCAACATAACATTGGTCTTACAACAACATAGGTTGTAAACCAAACATCACAAAGCAAATGTTCAGACAGACAGATAACAGATAAGGCCACTCGGGCAGATCACAGCCTTGACAAAGCACCAGGATGCAGGAGGCTCTAGTACTCATCGCCCTCATCACCATCCTCACCATCGTCGAACTCAGCACCAACCTCCTCGTAGTCCTTCTCCAGCGCAGCAAGATCCTCACGGGCCTCAGAGAACTCTCCCTCCTCCATGCCCTCACCCACGTACCAGTGGACGAAGGCACGCTTGGCGTACATGAGGTCAAACTTGTGGTCGATGCGGGAGAAGACCTCAACAACACTGGTGGAATTGGAGATCATGCACACGGCCCTCTGGACCTTGGCAAGGTCACCACCAGGGACAACGCTTGGTGGCTGGTAGTTGATACCGCACTTGAAGCCGGTGGGGCACCAGTCGACGAACTGGATGGTGCGCTTGGTCTTGATGGTGGCGACAGCGGCATTCACGTCCTTGGGCACAACATCACCACGGTACATGAGGCAGCAGGCCATGTACTTGCCGTGGCGTGGGTCACACTTGGCCATCATAGAGGAAGGTTCAAAGGCGCTGTTGGTGATCTCAGCAACAGAGAGCTGCTCATGGTATGCCTTCTCAGCAGATATCACTGGGGCATAGGAGGAAAGCATGAAGTGGATCCTTGGGTAGGGCACAAGGTTGGTCTGGAACTCATTAACATCCACATTCAGAGCACCATCAAACCTCAGGGAAGCAGTCAGTGACGATATGACCTGCACAATAGTTCAACCACAACATGATTTGAGTCCAGCAGACCATGAAAAGACTGCACAATATTAATAACAGCAAACAGAAAGACAGGTAAGAAGAAACAAGATAATACCTGAGACACAAGCCTGTTGAGGTTGGTGTAAGTCGGGCGCTCAATGTCAAGGGAGCGGCGGCAAATGTCATAGATGGCCTCGTTGTCAAGCAGGACAGCCACATCAGTGTGCTCAAGGAGAGAGTGGGTGGACAGGACACTGTTGTATGGCTCAACCACAGAGGTGGAGACCTGAGGGGACGGGTAAACAGTGAACCCAAGCTTGGACTTCTTGCCATAGTCAACAGAAAGGCGCTCAAGGAGAAGAGAACCAAGGCCAGAGCCCGTTCCTCCTCCAACAGCGTTGAACACAAGGAAACCCTGGAGACCAGTGCAGTTGTCAGCAAGCTTCCTGATGCGGTCAAGGCACAGATCAACAATCTCCTTGCCAACTGCAAGAATAGCACTAAAATGTTAAGTCATGCGATCAGCAACAAACAGAAACTGACAACATCACACGAATATCGCAGCACTTACTGGTGTAGTGACCACGAGCAAAGTTGTTGGCTGCATCCTCCTTGCCACTGATGAGCTGCTCAGGGTGGAAGAGCTGGCGGTAGGTGCCAGTCCGCACCTCATCAATCACAGTAGGCTCAAGATCAACAAAGACAGCACGGGGAACATGCTTCCCAGCACCAGTCTCACTGAAGAAGGTGTTGAAAGCATCATCACCTCCTCCAATGGTCTTGTCACCAGGCATCTGCCCATCAGCCTAAAAAGGACAAATAAAGTGTTACTGCTGCAAACATAAACATAAAACATAAGCAATTCACTCGCAACAGGACAATATAAAACAAACTGGATTCATATTAAGTAAGTCTCTTAACATTAGCATTCCTGAAGGTATCTAAGTATCAGCATCAAATTTCAGATCAATTCAACGAACCAACAGAAATAGAACGTACAATAAACCATGCAACATCTAAACAGGCCTAATTGAAAATTCTGCACAAGATTTACGAATGCCACATAATTTTATTGAAGAATTTGCAGATTAGACTTCAACATACATATACGAATTTAAAGGATGCACATCTAGCATGTCTAAACATCAGGTGTACAATGTACATGGCGATCAACTAAGGGGCATTTGAGAACGACTCACTGCATTTGTAAGCTAACTAGACTGCACTTTTGAAATTGAGACCTGCATTGATCGGATCTACCACAGGAACAAACAAACCAACCCAAATACAAACACAGATCCAGAACGGATATTTCAACTAATCGATACCCACAAATCTCTCATACTACAACACTACCAAATTGCGCCCTTTCCACAACCGGATCTATCAAGACAGCAACCGCATACAACCCTAAATTTCGTCAGATCTACGAATTTCCGCCTGGCAAACGCGGATCTGGACAGCCACTCTCGAATATAGCCAGATCCACACACAAATCCACCAGCGCCACACCCAGGACCACCATAAACACCCAGATCCACCACAGATCTAACGCTAGAACGATGCATAGCTAGGGTAAAGCGGACGGATCGGTACCTGGATGCCATGCTCGAGGCAGTAGAGCTCCCAGCACGCGTTTCCGACCTGGATACCGGCCTGGCCGATGTGGATCGAGATGCACTCTCTCATGGCGGCGGATTGGTGAGGCTGCGGCTACCGAGGATGGGGAGGAGAAGGAAAGCTTGGAGGCGCGGAGAGAGGCGAGTACGAAGACGCCTGTCTCTGCGTTGTCTCGGCTTAGGGTTTCCGCTGCCCCACTCGGCTCATTTTAATAAAGCGGGGCAGAGTGCAGGCGAAGGATGGGCGTTTTTGCATCCACACCCTTGCAGCTGTTCCCTTCTCATTCTAGGTGCAACACGAAGCAGCACTGCTGTTCGACACTTCGACGTAGGGACGTATCACTTGTGCGTGACCAGGTTTGAAGGTGGGTCCCACCGTTCGGTGAGACAGTTGAGACGCCCGGCGCGGGGAGTTTGATTAGGACGGGTTGTTCCCACCATTGTTTGCTCGCGTCGGCTTCCGCACTGATATTTTTCGAAATTTGAAATGCGGGAGCGGGAGAACGGTGCCGTTGCTCGGATCCTCTGTGGGACCCGTCGTATGGGCCTGACACTATCGCTTGTCGATCAGTTGGGCTGACAGGACAGCCCCGGAGATCCGTGGCCTTTTTGCTTGCCCGTATTATATTAATGTAAATTGCTGGAATATAAATTGAGTATAAGAAAACAAATCATAATTGATATGGTTGCTTTTTACCGTGGTGTCCGAAGATTTCCCGGTCTCCCCTAGTACACGTTGAGGCTAGCCTAAACAAATTAGACCGGCTCCATGAATTAAGCCGAAATATCTCAATTCAGTAGTGGTAGCTCTTTTTTACTCTAGGTAGGTTAGCTGCAACCTTCACAACTTTGCCGGGTCTTCTCACAATATTCTTTGAGAAGATCACCACACACGACGCCTCCAACACCGTGTAGAAGTTGACAAACTCGAAAAGTACTAAGTCAAGCTTCTTGCTTAATTTTCACCATGTACAACGAATACACAAACTCGAGTGGATACATAATTCACCTCTAGATGCAACATATGCAATCTAGAGTATTCCTCCTTGCTCACAAGATGCAACACATGCAATTCCATAGGCCTTTTCTTTCCTTTCAATCTACATTTATTTTTCTTTCTTTCTTTTTCTCTTTGCATTTAGCTGTAGCATTTTCCCATATGCTACTATAGGTACTTTTTTCTCATATCATTTCTTCCACCATTATTTTATTAATATTTTCTGTGCAACTCACTACCTTGATTTGTTCCAATAATATTTCTTATTAATTGTACTAATAGTTTTCAATGGTTTTAACCGGTGGTCTTGAACTGTTTTCACAAGCATATTTGATTTGTTCCACTAATATTTTTTCTTTTTAATATCGTTGATGAACTGTGGAACATTAACATATTCCCCATAGAACTTATTGTCTGGAACATTATCAATGAGTGGTTGGAGCGTTGAAACCAAATGCGTTGAATAATTCATTTTAACTACTGAAACATCCAACAACCACCTGATTCATTCTCACTACCAAGTTCAAAAGATATGTAGTGGACATCATACATGAACTACTGAAACATTTAGTGATGATGATTTTTAACTAAGTCAATATTTTTCTATGAAAAGCAGGCTCGCATATTAAGAGACCGACTTACACGTAACATTATGTTTACGATCACGATTCAAAGGAAAATCATATCCCTTTAGTGACAAAACTGGTCGAAGACTAATAACAATCAGTCATGAGCAATGATGACTAATCATATGGTTTTATTAGCCCCGACCAGGTTAACTGGTCGGGAGACATGGCAATTTCCCACATGATTAACATGAGAGCGGTTATTAGCGCATTTGGCAACTGACTACGGTTGGTCAAATGATTCAAGACTCAACAAAGACGCATGCATAAAGACAAAAGGCATCTTAGCGTCATTAATTGACACCTCTTAGATAGGCATAAATAGGGTGGCATATGTGCCCCAAAATGCATCAAATTCATTCTTGTAACTCTTTTTGTCAATAGCAATGAAGTCTATATTTGCTTGTGCTCTCTTATTTTGTTTTCCCATTAAGTTTGAAATGGTACATTGGGTGTCAATCATCCACATTTAAGGAGTACACAGAACATTTTATTTTTATCAGCTGGAGCATATGACATCGTCACTAATACAAAGTATATAAAGTGAGATCTTGTGTTGAAGATCCTGTCGCAAGGAACCTGACGACCCAAACAAATGGTGATTTGGGTGTCCGATTCAAAAGATATGACCATTCGAATTTTTGGATTGAAAAAAGATAGTCTAGAATCACGTGCGCTGACTTCTTAAGAGGGCGGATCAAAGAAGCCCATGCATAGGACACTTGTCCAAACAAACTTTTCCTTTGGATTAGCCCATATATACCATAGTGATCTCAAGGGCTTCCGCAACTTTCAGGCCACAAAACACGCCTAGCCGCTGACCCTTGCGCGGCTGGGCCATCAGCATGCGAGCACAGCCCAAAGAAACGCATCGCGCTGTTAAGGCCAGGTCAATACGGCAAGGCCCTTGACTCTTCACTGCTTCGTCCGTTTGGTCTTTCGCCCAAGCTCTGGTCGACACAACGTGATTGGCAACATATGTTTGTCTCACCGTGGTCGAAGACCTATGAACTCAGAGGATGATCTTAACGCATATATTTCATGGTCGACGAGAACTTGCGGCCGTACGATACTCGGCGTAGCGACTGATTGAACTGGACGTAGCACGTACAAATGACAATGCCTTTTTTTTCTTATATATATATATATATATATATATATATATATATATATGTGTGTGTGTGTGTGTGTGTGTATGTATGTATGTATGTATTTGCTTTAACTTAGCATATTTATATAAAAACTCATCAAACAGGGGGCTTGGCATTGGGTGAGCGACTAATTCTAGGGGACAACATCTCAATCTGTGATGGGGCTTTGAGAGTGATTGTTGTAATAATCTAATACTGGAAATCCCAGGGCAAGCTTTCAGTCAGATATTTTCTAGCCCATTGGCCCAAAAAGAATAGGATCTTGCCACCTCAATCATGCATCTAAAAACTTCACATCAGACAAATTTGTTTTTGTAGATCCAGCCCCGCTTGCTCCAAATTAGTGGTTGTGTGGGTTTAACAAATTGTAGGAGAGGCCTGCATGCTATGTGAACAAAAACCACTGAAAATTCAACCTCTCTTAATTAATAGTGTTGTTACAAGGCATGTATAGTTGCTATCCTTTCCCTAGCGGATCGTAGTGCTATCATGCCAGCTACAGACTCTGAACTTTTAGAATGGTGGCTATCTGCTCGGAGTGTTGTTTAGAAGGATCATAAGAAATGTTTCGATATAATGGTGATATTAGTTTTCTGGATAATTTGGAAAGAAAGAAATGCAAGAGTATTC
The DNA here is from genome assembly GCA_036346575.1 of Dendrocalamus sinicus. Lineage (NCBI taxonomy): Eukaryota > Viridiplantae > Streptophyta > Magnoliopsida > Poales > Poaceae > Dendrocalamus > Dendrocalamus sinicus. The sequence continues at coordinate 8,267,648 of CM070648.1, forward strand.
AATAATATGTTTCGCTCCTTGTAAGATATTTTGGAGGTTATTCGGTAAGAAGGGTTGTTATAGAGTTCGGCGAGAGCTTCTTGCTTTTGCAGCTGGATACTATAACTGTGTTGTTTTTGTTAGTGTTGTTTAGTCTATGTTTTCGTTTTTCCGGTTCCTGATTTGGAGAAAGGCCTGAGCAAGCCCAGTTGTACTTTGTCACCTGACCAATTTGATTAGGTGATTAGTTATACCTTTTCATTTTCTATTAATAAAATGACATGCAAGCCTTTTACATGTTCTTGAAAAAAAACAAATTGTAAGTTGGCTAATAAATGAGTCTTGTTACCACCAGAGCAAGGTAGGCATTAGTTGACTAATGAGCAGATGAGGGGAGATGGACCTTAGTTGTCAAGCCACTTAGTTGTGCAGTGACACAAAACAAGATTATTGAGATTGTATCAGTACTATAGTACTAGTATCTTTGCAAGTTGGGAATTGCGAGGGAGTTCACATGGAAAGGCATCATGTTGTCATGCTGAAGGTTGAAAGTTTTAAGTTCCCGACATTAGTTGTGGAAAACAAGGAGACGAATTATAGGGGGAAGAGCTAAGAACAATTATAGGAGTGCATTTACAATTATTCAGGAAGATTTTTTACATCCCCTCAGGCAAAAATGTATGGGTTTGAATATATTTAAGTGAAGTTGAGTTGTCAATCCACGCACATATATTCACAGTTGGAAAGAGCCATCAAGTCAACAACCGAGCACATTTATTTATTTTCATACTTGTATGCAAGTAAACAAAGAGAGCACAACTACATCTTGATCCTGTTACAACAAAATCCACAAGGAAGCTACAAGCCAAGGGTTCATCAAGCTGGGGCCAACTTGTAGGACCCTCAAAAAGAAAAGAGGCACACCCTACTGTACTTCTGAATCAAGGCTTGCAAAAGTCCCCCTCAGAGCTGAAAAAACGAAGGCACCATTTTCTCTACGATGTTTGAAGCCTTTTGGGAATAGTGTGTGTGTGGTAGGACTGAGGGGACGGCAAAGGTAGGTGTTTGGGTTTGAAAAAACTCAATCCTCTCATAGAAAAACAAGGTGAAAGGGCAACATTGGAGAAGGGGAGAAATGAAAACAAGGTTTTGTAAAAGTCAAACTCCCTTTGATAACAAGTCCTAGAAAAAGACAGGTCTCTGATTTTTTTTTTCTAACACACTACTCTCTCCCAAGAACATGGGGTGACTAGCTCAAACCATGCAAAAAGTAAAGGGAGAGAAAATAGAAGAGGATACGTAAACTAGGTAATTTGCACCCAAGCAGCAAAAAACAGTGGAGATGGCTAATCTTTAAGGGCTGTGGGGGATTGCAAGCAACTCTCTTTAGAAGCACCAGCAGGGAAGAACCTAGAACCATTAGCCTCATATCCTCAAGGCTAATGATAAAAAGGAGGAGAAAATAAAAACCAAATTAAGATCTAAATTAGACTTGATCAGGAGCAAGTCCTTCACAGGGATAACTTGAACGCTTGATTTAGCTTCTTGACAATATCTTTGACAGACAAAGAGAAGTCCTCCCCAGCCTGCAAAAACGCCATCAAATTAGCACATCAATAACACCATCCAAATCAACGCATATCCACATGCTTGTAGTAAAGAACATGGCATGACATGACAAGAGGGTTGTTGAGCTGACCATGGCCATGATGGTGATGTCGAGGGAGGAGGTGGTGAAGGGGAGCACATTGGTGTTCATGATGGTGAGGCCGATGCCTTCGACCTCGGACAGGGCGGTGATGAGCGCGCCCTTGCGGTTCTTGCAGTGGATCTTGACCAGCACCGTGCGGTCCGACACCCGGGCCTCGATCTCCGGCAGCCCGGCCTCGCCGCCTTCGAAGTTCTCGTCGCAGGACGAACCGTCGTCGTCGTCGGCGGACAGCTGGGACTTCTTGACCAGCACCGCCGCCTCGACCGGCCGCCGCCGCGCCTCCTCCTCCAGGCCCTTCACCTGGTCCTGCAGCTGCTTCACGTACTTGATCGCGTCGCCGAGCACGGACGCCTTGTCCATCTGCAAGCAACGCCATGCACACCGATCAGTTCGTCGCACTTAAAGCTAATTAGGCCCATGAAGCCATGAATATGCACGTATGAGTGTGTATGTGTGCGCACCTTCTTGAGGCCAGGGACAATCTTGGAGAGGGCGATGAAGCGCTGGCTGAGCTTCTCGCGGCGCTTCCGCTCCGCCAAGATGTGGTCTTGGTTCTGGGAGGCCGGCCGGGAGGGCGCCGGGGCGTTGGCGGGCTCGGCGGCGGCGATCATGGCGTCGTAGCTCCGCTCGACCGGGCGCGCCTGGGGGAACGGCACGGCCGTGTCCACCTCCTGCTTGGGCTTCACGGGCGCCGCGGCGAAGGCGCTGTAGTAGGCGGCGCTGGGAGCCTGCCCCTGCGCCTTGGCGAACACGGCGGCGGCGTCGGCGTGGCCGCCGAAGGAGAGGATGGTCGGCGAGGAGGAGTCGGCGGGGGAGCCCTGCTCCGTGATGCACGAGTCCCAGCTGGTGTTGACCTTGGCCACCTTGCGCGGTCGGTGTTCGCCATCCGCCGCGTACTGCTGCTGCATCAGCGCCGCCGCCGCGGCCTGGTCCACCTCCCCCTGCCCGAACGCCACGGCGATCTGCTGCTCCGTGTACTGCTCCAGCAGCGCGTCCGACTGCCACTGGTGGAAAAAGCTCGGCTCGTCCGTCACCTGCATGCCAAGAACAAAGAAAAACATGCAGAATTAGTACACCACACAATGACACAAGTCGACCACTACACACGTCTATGTGATTATTAACATTGAGATGATCAGCAAATTACCATATTGAAGAACCACTGTGTCGCCATTTGCAGATTGCTCTAGCTAGATCGCCTTTGATTCCAAGTTCCAAATCAAAGAGTGCCTCTTAAGCTCAATCAGCCTGATCACAAGCACACAGAGGTACAGAACAGTTAGAGAGGATTGCACTGCATTATGCAAGCAAACTAGCTAGGATGGCACAAAATGCAATGAACAATGCATTTTGTCTGTGTGTGTATGTGTGAGTTGCTGCTGTGATGTGTGTGTGTATGTGTTAATTATGGGAGGGATTAGGGAATGAGCTGAGCCTGAGTAACCAACCTATGGAGAGAGGGGTGAGGTCCCTTTCCTTTCCACCAATGGAGAGTAGACAAGCTGCACCACCTTATATAACCTCTCGGTTGGGCTAAGAAACTATTTTAAGGCCTCTTCGTTGGGTGTGTACAAATGGTGGCTTAAGGCTCAGTTCATTTGAGTTTCTACTTTTGGTTTTTAATTTCGTATTTTTGTCTTTTCTGGTGATGGCTTTTTGTGCGCAGTTTTGTTATTTCTTTTCTCTCTTATTCCTTTTCATTATCCATGATAATATAATCTTTTTTATTATTTTAAATTTAATTATACTAAAAAGCTATCAACAGATACAGTATATTTTTAGCCACTACAGTTCAAAATAAACCATAAATTAGGACTTTTAAGCCCAAACAAGCACCACAATCCCCTTTTTATAAAGGATTGGTATTGTGGGCAAGTATAGATTATTGGCCCCTCTCACACGTCTTGTATTGGCTAGTAGGCGATATTTAATCCATTGTATTACTTCATCATGATGTCAATGGAGATCAGCCAAAGACTACGTAAAATTAATGTTAGTAAAATTGCTTTGTCGTTTCTAGTAGTATTTGGTGGTGGTTTCCTCACAAGAGCATTTGGGTTGTTCAGGAATTGCTTGATTAATTGATCCACTGAACTGAACTTGGAGATGGTAAATCACAGGTAGTTTCTTCGATATGAATAAAAACAACAGGGTATACATTATTGTGGATGAACACAAATCAGTGGACCCATTTAATTTCACCTTGCGGTGCTACGTAGTCTTCCAGATTCGTTCTCCTGTTTGATTTTTTTTGAACGAAGGTTTCTCCTTTTTTGATTAACTGTGTGAAATTGTTACACCATTTCATAGCAAAATGCTTATAGCTACAAGATAAATATTACACTGCACATTCAATTTTAACTACTTCATTTATTGCTGTTGCAATTTGTATTAAATCAGTACATAATACATCCTCTGTTCTTTTTTTACTTGACCTTTTTTTTTACTTTTTACAGTCTCCAAGATATGACTTTGACCATTAATTTTTATAACTTTACACTAAAATATGCTAATAAAATTATAATATTATAAAAGTATTTTTAATAATAAATCTAAAGATATAACTTACGTATAGCCAACTCTATTGATGGACAATCAAGTAAATAAGAACGGAAGGAGTATTTTTTTGGTAACTCTTTAGATGGTTTTTAGCAAATTAATATTTGTCGTCAATAAATGAACTAATTATGCAACAATCTTTTGAAGTGCTAGTGCTACCTGGTTGTGGATATTTTCTCATTGTTCTCCCAAGCCCCACGACATCTTCTCCTGATCAGTGTGTTGGACTATAGTTTGATCTATACTATACGTGCTTTAAACCGACTAATACTCAGCAGAGCACCCATCAGAAGTGGAGCCGCACATTAAACCTGGGGATAAACAGATCAATTAACAAGCAACAAATAATCTTTGCAAACTAATGCTCTGTCTAGTCCACCAGAAAGATGTATTGGTGGATTATGACGATGACCTGGGCCCAACTCACATGGGACAAGTGTATTAAGTGTGATCAATACGAGTAAAATAATCCCCAACCATTATCATTAGGCAAACAAGCTGTGCTTATGAAATGATCTAACGATAGATTAATCAGGGGATTTGTTCAAGATTTGCTCAGTATTAGTAATATTGTTTCAAGATTTGCTCAGTATTAGTCAAGCCTTTCTGAGGTGGACTCGCAACCATAGGTGCGTTGCGCCATTTCATGGGAGAGACGGTCCATTCGATATATATAGTATGATCTGGCTCCGAACTTTTTGGTAAGAGTTACATGAACTAAACTAAGGGGGGAGAATAATTACCAAGTGGTTCCAAATTGGCCTATTAAACAGGCAATTTGCACCGTTGGCCGTGCTAAGCAAAGACGTACGTAACTATTGGTGCGTGTGCATAATCATGTTACCCAAACACATTTTGTCGCAGAAAAAAAAAGAGAGAAAAGGTTACACTACCACAACTCTGATTAAGTGGCCAAACTTTACTTAAATTTTGTCACCTAGAAGGATCTACTCCAATTGTACGTTGTAACTATGAATAATAGAAGCAGCGATACGATGTGTTTTGAGTTTCATACACTAACTTCACGCAGAAGCTTAAACTATTGAGGAAAATGTAAGCAATATTCTTCTCGTACTTCGACGTGATGTTGGAATGGATGACTTCAAATCATGTGACTGATATAAAAACTTGTCAATACTCCCTGTTTTTCCGACGAGGCCCAACCAGACCAGATTTCTGATCCATCATCCATTGGCCTAGACATGTCTCCAGCTGTAACACGACTCCAGTAAATCCAATCCATATATTTACATGCTAACAATACAAAAAAAAAACACAAGAGATTTTGGTGCTTGCTAGCTGACAACTACACTGGAGCTCAACTTCTCAAATGGATGCTTTTTTATCTGTTACACAAGAGCATTATATTGTATTGTACGGAGCAATGCCTCTTGATGATAAAAAAAACTCATGCCTCCAATTTTGGTCATGATCAATATGGCTTCAGCTTCTGGCTTCAGCTTATTTTTGCACTATTCATAAACTTCGCCTTTTTCTGAACTTTTGGCTTTTTTTTGAGTTTTTTTACCGGTTCTTTTTTTCCTCGTATTTGTTTACATTATACGTGATGGGCTAATATATTTTTTCTATTTTTAATTTTTTTAAATTTAATTATGGTAAATAAGCCTCTGTCACCTACTGATCTTTTTCACCAAATACTGATGTTTTCAGCCATAAGCCATGAGGCTTTCAGCCGAACCGATCACCACCTTTAGTTTCCACGAAGCATCCCCATGCCTCCCTGCATCTGTCTGCATGACCTGCAGGTCCAACTACCTCTCTTCAATTGCCCCAGGAGGGCAAGGGGACATAAAATATTTCACATTATTGCATGTGCGGCTCACCTTTCTTTGAGGCCTCGTCACCTGCTTGGAACCTTAAGTACCTAAGGTATGGGCTCTGGTACTGGCTTGTTTGCTCCTCCTCTTTTCAAGGCACATGACAGAGAGGTAAATTGGGATCCCCTCAATAAACAAATCACCCAGACTGCCTGGCATTGGCTCCTGTGCAGGCTGGAGATGATCAGGAGAAAAAACTGTTCGATCATGTGTTCAAGTCTGAGCGATTTGATCATCAAGCTGGCATTGGTTGTTTGACTGAGCACTTGAGCTTGGATAGTCCTTAACTTGCTTCTTCGTTGTGCAGTAGTTCTTTATCAGATCAGTATCAGGCCCTGATCAACTTGGTTTCGGCTTCTGGCTTATTTTTCACTATTTATAAGTTTCGTCTTTTTCTGAACTTTTGACTTTTCGTTGAGCTTTTTTGCTGTTCTTTTTTTCCTGTATTTGTTTGTATTATACGTAATGGGCTAACATATTTTTTTATTTTTAAATTTTTTAAAATTTAATTATGCTAAATAAGCCTCTGTCAGGTACAGTGCTTTTTTTCAGCCAGCTACAGTGTTTTCAGCCATAAGCCATGAGCTTTTCAGCCGAACCGATCACCACCTCAGTATGGACATCCTAGGCTACAATTGGGATCACGTTGTTGATATGTTATGTTATACATGAGGGGTTATTTGGTTAAGAGAGGAAGATTCATGGATGATGCAAGTACTAATCCACCAAACGGAAGGGGAAACGAGGATAATTTGCGTGAATGGTTAAGTCAAAAGGACTGGTCTGAAATGGAAGAAACTAATTATGGGATTTGATTCCTTCACAGCCTTGTTTTGCTTATAGTTTAAGACTAATAATGGATCAAACAATTCAGAGATCATATAGACCGTTCTTTCGAGTGTTTTCACATGAACCTTTGTAAAGGGAATTTTGCGGAGTAACAATGATGCAATCTAAGCTTTTTAAAGGAATTTTGCGCTTCTTTTCTTCCTTCTTCTTTTTTTGGTTGAGCATAGATTCATGTTTGTATATCTTCAATCCAAAATGCTGCCCATAATATGTGGATTTTTTAGGTGTAATGTGTGAGTATCTTATTTACATTTTCTCAACACACACACACACACACACACACTCTCTCTCTCTCTCTCTCTCTCTCTCTCTCTCTCTCTCTCTCTCTCTCTCAAAAGTCCTCCATTGGAAAAAAACATACGATTTTTTTGTTCGGTTCTCCTCCTCTACCACCAGTGCCTTGAGCCACCTCCATCGACGATCGATCTCTCCTTCAACCTTAAATGGCGCCAAATTCCGTCACGCCAATGATGAGGTGATAGCATGGTACGACCAAAAGGGCCGGATCATCTAGAAGGCTGGCTAGCTATCTCCTAATCTCCGATCCATCACTCCCATTTTCCACATAGCGAGTAGTGACTGTCCCTTTCTTCCAAGTTTTCCTTGCTACTTTCCCATGACATAGCAATAGCCAAGTGGAGTTATACCGAATTATTGTGATAGAAAGATCGAGTCTACTGGACAGAGTAGCAGCAATCCACGGCTACGAGCTATCCCCGATCCGGCCGACAGAGCCGAAAGCAGAGGAAAACCGGACGCTAGGAGCGAGCCCGTAGCCACAAGATTGCGAGAATCTTGGAGGCACGCACGCGCGCACGCACGCACGCACGCGCCGTGTCACCAACCCGACGACGACTCCGCCGTGCACAGAGAGCCCGAGAAGCGCTGGCTCGTTGGACTTTTGGAACGCGCCCGTACGCGCGCGCGCGCCGCCGCGTTGCCCTGATTGCGGTTTGCGTACGGGCGGACGGCCAAAAGTCTCGGGATCTCGCGTGACGCGCGTCGGCTGCTCGGCGGGGGGCGGGCGGTTTCGTTCGGCCTTGACCAACGCGGTAGTGGGTGGGGGCTCGTCGCGCGGCCGGATGGTGGGGTCTGTGAGTGAGCCGACGCGCGCGGCCGGGGCAGCACGCATGCACGGACACAGTCGTGTTGCACGTTTTTTTGCTTTGCGGCTTTGGCCGTCGCGGGGAAGCCAGGGTCGGTTCATACCATGCGTGCCGTGTCTCTCTCTCTCCCGGATTCTTGGGTCCCGGCGCCGTGTCGTGTCGCGTGTACGTACGCCCAGGGGGAGCCCAGCTGGGTACGCGGTCGACATCCGCAACTTTAGACCGGGTCGCTGCGGAATGCAGCTGCCTAGCCATGGTGGGCGAGCTGGGACTGGCTGAGAGGAACGGAACGATCAAAAGCGAACTTTACAGAGCGATTGTTGATCTGTTGTGTATCATATGACACGAAAGTTTAGGCTTTCTCACCTCTGTCTATGGACTTGCTCGTTAACCAGTAAAATAGTTCTCGCACAAAAAAAGTATTTTTTATGGAATTGTACATTCTCATCTCCCGTTCTAATTCTCTGTGGAGTTTGTCTGGAAGAGTATGTTTCAAAACGGCTTAGACTTCTGGCTTCGGCTTATTTTCACTATTTAACAATTTCGTCTTTTCTGATTTTTTAGCTTTTTTTTTGAGTTTTTTGTCAGTTCTTTTTTTCCCGTATTCGTTTGTACTATCCGTGATGAGCTAACATGTTTTTTATTTTTTAAATTTAATTACGCTAAATAAACTATTATCATCTATAGTATAATTTCAACTAGCTACTGTCTTTTGAGCAATAATATCATCACATCAATCGAGTAGACTTGGGGCTCTGTCACTGAAGATCATTGATTGCTATGAAAGGGAAAGATCGATTCATCTAGTACTGTTGGTTATCTTTGTATTATGTTTTATTTCTAATATCAAGTCGGTACATTTCTGATTTTGTCTACAGAAGTCATTGTCAAATTAAACAGGAACGCTCCAAAACCAAATATTATTTCTCCTATGGCCTGATCCAGAAAAAAAAAACGTGCTTGCCCATGCTGCACCACCAACCGTTGTTGTGCCAGATCGGGCCAAATCCCCTATATCTCGTTAGCTTCTCCATTTTCCCTTTTGTTGTTCCATTGTTGGATATGATGGTTGAGAATCGCACGCTTAGACCATATGAACCAACAGATACTAAGAGCCTGTTTGGGACTGCTCTGCTCCATAAAAACCAGCTCCGCTCTACCAACTCCACTATAGAGTAGCTCTATTATAGAGTTTATGGAGCAGGTGCACCTGTTTGGCTTGTAGCTCTGCTCTAGCTCTAGTGATTGGAGGTTTTGGTGTGTATAACCATTTATGCCCTTGGGATATTGTATGTAAATGTTTGTGCGAGTCCTGCCGATGAACGAAATGGAGTGGGCGACGGAGGTCTGTGCAAAGGCGCGGAGGTCTGCGACGGCATCGTCGAGCAGTAGGTTGATCTTGTGGACGGAGGTCGATCACGCGGACGCTTGCGGACAGCAGGCCGATCTCGCGGAAAGCAGGTTGATCTCGCGGACGAAGTTGACGGAGAGCGAGCTGAGGCCGGCGAGCATGGAGGGGTCCGCCTCGGCTCGGTCCCCGCTGCCGTCGAACAGCATCGGCTCATCCGCACCGGCGCGGGCGGGCGTACGGGAGGCAAACCGACGGAGGGAGAAAGGGAATCTGTGTTTTCATTAACGAGTGGCAAGTGTGGGTAATTTTACCCCAACTCCTTGAGAGAGTACAAAAATCCAAATCCTGGAGTACCCCTTGAGGTGCTCCACAAAAAACGTGGAGTTGGTCCTCAACTCCACCTTTTTCTTGAAGCGGAGTTTTAGGAGCTGGAGGTGTTTGGCAAGACAAAGGTGGAGCGGAGCTGCAAAATCTGGAGTGGAGCAGTCCCAAACAGGCCCTAAAACACACGGCAAGAAGAGGCGACAAGCCCTAACATGAAACATGGGAGCAACCATTAATACTAGGGTTTGTAAGGTTATAAACTACATTCCCAGGAATCTCCCGATAGTGGGGAAAGGTGAGAGGACTATGGGCCTGTTCTTTTCCTTTAAAGCTGACAGCTTTTGGCTTTTGCTACAATACATAACGTTCAAACGGAGTATTTTCTCAAGACGGGGTCTACAAGTTAAACGATATACACGCTAAAAGCCCAACATCTGCACCAGTCAAAATCGTAAGTAAATATCTCTCTCCGTAATATGTACCGTAAACAGCCAAAATTCAAAAATTTCAGCCAAAAGTCATAAGCCGCAGTCGCAGCCAAACAGGCCCTCTAGCGGCTTCACATGACGCATCGAACGAGTGGGACCCTCACACGTTGTATCGAACGAGCGAGAGACTGGCGTGCGGTAAGACTGTCGCGCGCATGATCAATTTTCCAATGATTTTTTGGCGCCGCTCCAACCGGCTGCGGCTTATGGCTTTGGGCTTCGTTAAGTCAACAATTGGTTGGAGTGCTCTACCTTCTCGTACGGAGATGCAAAAGCCACAAGCCAGGCAATTGGGGTTGACATGCTCAGCAACACTTGCACCAGTGAGTATGCTTTCGCGCTTGGGGTTGACATGCTCAGCTTGGATAGTGACGTCGATGACACCGACCTCGCCTTACCCTCGAAGACAGTGGGCAATGGTGGCACCTCAGGTAGTCCCCTTGGGAAGAGGCCTCGGCCGCCATGCACCCACAAGGCACCCCCCAATCAAAGTGGAGTGAGTGGGACGCACAGCTGAAGCAGCTCGTTGATATCTATGAAAGGACACACACAACCGACATTTTTGCTACTTCCCCTTGAAGGAATCGACCAGGGGGAGGAGTTCATGCGGCTAATCCATATGATTGAGGACTCCATTGCCGGTGCAGAGAACAATGAGTACTAGTATGCAATTTAGCTGTTCAATAAGCCGGAGTACCACACAAGCTTCCTCGGCTTGAAATCAGATGAGGGCCGGCTTCGTTGGCTCTGATTGACCTGGAATAGGATAAAGAACCATCCATGATCTGTGCTTTCGTTGCCTTCGGTCGTACATCATGCATGCTTCCACGTTACGTTGCATATTGTTGTTTCTCTACTTACTGTCGCTTCTCAGCTAGTTGTTTATTTCATGAACTGAGGTTATTAGTTCATTATTATTTCTATTGGTTGGACGATAGTCATGCTTTTGCTATGTGTTTTAGTTAGGTATTGTCACTTGTCTGTTCCTTTTCATGCCATATGTTAGCAGGTACTGCTATGTGAGCCAGATGATAATCAGTGAGCATATGTGCTATATGTGACATGTTCCTTTCTTTCAAAGCTTCAGTGCTGTCTTGGTTGAGAGCTTGTTTGTCTTGTGATGTTTGTGGTTGTGTGTGCAAGAGTCTATTATGGCTCCTTAGGTTGTGTGCATACTTCATAGCTTCTAATCATATGGTTCATTGGTTCTTTTCACTAGGTCTATAGGTCAGGCTCAGTGTGCAGTGCTCTATGTGTTGAGCTATTTCTGTTGAGCTTTTTATCACTTGGTTGTGATCTCTGTGTTATGCATTGGTTCTGTTGCTTCTATTCAACTCAGTGTGATGTGCTTCTTTGGACTTGGTTGTGCATTGCAATCTACTACCAGTTGGTTACCATTGCATTCAGTCTTCTGCTATGTGTGCTACCATTCCATCCACCGTTATCCATGTGTGTGTCAAACATGTAGAAGTGCAATACTAAATGTGGTGTTGTGCAGAGAGGAGTGCAAGGGGACAATCGGGTAGAGATGGGGTCGAACCATTGTCTGGCTCCATCGCCTTCCTGGCCTTTATGGCATGTGAGTCCAGTGACGACGAAGCTACTTCAAGGACTAGGACACCCCCCGAGAGTTTTCGATAATGAGCGGATTGAAGTGGGTCTAGATACAACTTGCAAATGACCAACAATGTTACAACATGTTCAAGATGTAGTCGCCTATGTTCGATAGGCTGCACGACACTCTAGAGCAGAGCTATGGCCTGAAGTCGACCATGGAAGTCACCTTGAAAGAAGTACTCACAATCTTTTTGTGGACTTGTTGTGTGCGTTAATCGCAGCGATATTCGATGAATAGATTTGAGCACACAACTGGTACAATAACAAGAAAGTTCAATCATGTGCTGAAATGCATCTACAAGTTTGCAGGCGGTGTCATTAAGACAGCAGATCCTTCGTATCAGACTATTCATCCAAGGCTTCTAAGCAAAAGGTTATATCCCTACTTTGTGAACTGCATAGGGGCAATTGATGGCACACATGTGAAAGTCACTGTTTCAAATGCCAAGCGCGTGCTGCATTTCAACAAACATGGGTACACAAGTCAGAACGTGCTTGCGATATGTGACTTTGACTGTAGATTCACTTTTGTGTGTGTGGGATGGCCAGGATCAATGCATGACACACGTATCTTGCACGAGATAATGGCAAAATATGGTGACCGGTTCCCGCATCCACAGGAAGGTAAAAATTTCCCACATTTGTCATTTATACGATGGCAAATGGATACGTAACTGTGAAGCATGTTAACAATGCAGGGAAATACTACCTTGTGGACTTGGGGGTACCCCCAACAGGTTTGTATACCCTTTCCGAGTTCCATAACGGCTCGCAGCCTTCGGGGATGCAGGAGGTTTTCAACTTTTGGCATTCACCACTAAGGAATGTTGTCGAGCGTTCATTTGGCATGTGCAAGATGAAATGTCGCATTCTCAACAACATTACTAGCTATGAGGCATCCAAGCAAAAGGCCATAATTATGAGTATGATGCATCACATAACTTCATTATTGATTGTGCATTGTCTACGAGAGATATTACAGAGCCACAGGGGGTGCACGCGGGGCCTTCAGGCATGGCCGAGGCCGTGTTACCGCCCTGTCACAAGGAGCATATTCAGTACTCATGAACCTCACACAGGATTAGATAGCGTGTTTGTACGATATATGCATACTTGTACTGTACGTCATGTTGTAATGAAATCATACAAACTTATGAATACGAGGGATCGAATGCATGTACCGTATCATGATTGCTTCCGAAATAGCGCTCCAAAAATCAACTCAGCACAACTCAATAAGCCATAAGCTGTTTGGAGCATCTCAAAATAAGCCTCAGCTTCTTTTAATTGCTACAGTGTAATTTAAGCCAAAAGCTATAAGCTGGAACCAAAAGCCCGTTGGAGCAGAGTAACAACACATTAAACAAGTGATTTAACTTCCGATTGCGCACTTGCTTATATATATACTCTGGATCTCCAGATTTCCATATTCCTGTAGGAATAAAACATTTTCAATCAGGAAATTAACGAAATAATCGTACACACGGAGTATACGGCACACTTTGCCTCCAGGCGATGGTGCTGTAGCCTGTGCTTTGATCGATAGCATACATAATATATGCAAGTAGGGGTTAGAGTAATTTAGACAGCCAAAGATTGGAATATTGCAGCGCTAATCCTGCCTCGTTGTTAAATGAGAGAATCATACAGATCTTTTAGTTTAATCTTAGAGTTATTGAACACTTTACGTGAGTACACGGACGATTACGGTATAATGCGGTCACGTACGAAGATCCAACTTTGGAGGAAGAAAACTGCAAAATATTTCGCACAGAAGCTAGCGGTTGGCATCTGCTTCTATAGTATATAGCTTAATGAGTGATGCATTTAGGGATATCTAAGATGGAACAGGACTAATTTTTTTTGTTTATGAGTTACGATATGTTTTCCAATTCTTTTTTTTGGGGGGGGGGGGGGGTAATTTGAGTCAGTATATATAGCACCCAATTCACAGATGACAATCACAACTACTAGTTTGCTTACATGATAGGTGAATACATACAAATTGTATAATGTGGAGGTATCAAGTGGTAACCCCATTGTGGATGTTGACATGTGCTTTCTTGAGTTATCTGATCAAAGTGAGGAGGGATTGTTGTCCATTTGACAGTGGAAAGCCAATAATGCTAGCGACGGCATGTACCAAGATCAATTCAACAAACACGTGATAAATTCCGATGTTGATCGGACTACTCACAGTGCGTGGCTTTCCTTAGAAGTTCATTCATGAAGCTTCGGAGAAAAGCTCATGATCCAAGCTGGCTACTATGTGACAAACCATAACCCATTAGTTGAAAAAAGAGAGCGCATCTTGACGAACCACATGTGCGCTTAAAGCATTACACTCTATGTAACATGCCATTTACTCTAATCAGTATATATAAGCAGCATAATTGTACGTGCTTTTGTACCTCCAATGGCAACCAGCAATCTAAAATAGCCAACTTGCCAACTAACCAATCCATGGTGTCACATCAGGTACGTATAACCCAACAGCTAGCCTAAATTAGCTTAATAAGCTGCACCATCAAGGCTGCTGATTAAGATTCCCCCCTCCCAGTCCAAGAGATTACAACAGATCTTCAGGATCGCTGAGCACTGATTAAAGACCTAAACCTTTTCTACGCGGCCACGTGGTGCCACCCTTTTTTAATAGTTACAATTGCAGCAATTGGTTGGAGTATCAACAGCGATTTCTGTAGTCAAATCCTCATACTAGAAAATGCCCTAACGCCTCTCTCTCTCTCTCTCTCTCTAAAGAAAAGAGAATACCCTAACTATTCTACATAATTACAAGGAAAAATATGCATACGGACCTATCCTAGAGGATATGAAGCTACATCAATTGCCAAAACAGACATGTTTACCAATTTAGCTGCTTTTGTCGGGACAACTAGATATCTTACAAGGTCAGCTGGGCAAGCCGACTTGTCAGGGAATTTTTTTTTGTAAATAATCCATTTTTAATTGAAATTATAAGAATATACCTGCGCAATTTTTTTACAGGAATGATCTTCAGTTGCCGAACCATTGGGCGACTGGAACCTGTCACCCAACGACCGCGCGACATGAAAGCTATCCGTGGGCCGTTGGGCGACATAATTGCAGTCGCCGAACGGTTAGGTGACTGGGACCAATTGCCCAACTATTGGATGACTGCAAGTTCTAGTCGCCTAATCGTTTGGCGATCGGATGCGCATATAAATCAGCCTCCAGCCGAGCCCCCGACCATTTCCATCGCCGACACCACACCGCGAAGAGAGAAAGGAGAAGGGAAGAAAGAAGAGAAAAGGAGAGGGAAGAAAAAGAAAGGAGAGAAAAGGGAGAGAAAGGAGAGGTTTCATTACTTGTGCGAGGTAAAATTTTTTGTATGTTGTAGTCAATATTTTTTGTATAAAGTAAATAGCTTGTTTAGTATGTGATTAGGATCCGTAGAAAATTATAGCTGTAGAAAAGAATAGTACAACTTTCATATAAAGTAAATAGTCATAGAAAATTTAGTCAATGTAGTTATAGAAAATTAGCATATGTAGAAACTCATAGTTGTAGAAAATTTAGTGAATATAGTTGCAGAAAATTAGTATCTGTAGAGAATTATAGTTGTAGAAAATTAGCATCCATAGCAAATTAAAATCCATAGAAATTTCTAGTTGTAGAAAATTTAGTCAATATTATGTACAAAATAAGCATCCGTAGAAAATTATAGTTGTTCAAAATTTAGTCAATACTTTTGTATGAAATAAATAGTTCGCTTTGTGCAAAACATTATTACGTAATTTTTATGATTAATTACGAATGAATGTAATATTGTTCATACATTGAAAATTCACGCGTACTATTAGAACTAGTACATTGGCATTTAAATCAGTATGTCATATAAACTGTCGAAACCTATTAGGAATTATTTACAGTAAGAGAGATCTCAAGGAGTGAGAGAAGAGCAACGTCGGTGCGCGTGGGAGCCGATAGAGATTTGATGCTTATTGGGAACGAGGATGGGTTATGCTATGAGGATATTGTAGTTGGTCATGATAGACGAACAATCGTAGGAATGTAAATTACAGTACAACAATACTTCTATAATTGACGATGCGAATTGGCTAATTGGAACATTGAAAATATTTGCAGGAAGACATCAGTAATACTGATATCCACTACATTGAAAGTGCATTACGTTGTGGGCACTGTTCGTGACAGTCCAAATGGTGTTGACTTGAGTAGTTTTGCGCAAACCACTCTGGTACACCTGAATGACGAGAATACTCAAATCGCAGATGTGATACTCTCGCTCACCCGTAGCTTCTCCTTGGACCCTAAGGTATGTAGCGTCATCATACAAGGGCTTTAGAGCCGGTCTCCCACGAATATTAGATAGGAGTTGAGAACATTGATGCACATTGTTGCGTGGAAGGGGTTTGTGTAAAGTTGCCAGCGCCGTGGATACGAATGCATACTGTTTGTGCAACCATGCCCAATAGAAATTGTACAAGGCTGTGCCGACAGCTATCATCTGTGTGGTGCAAGCAACTCAGGCGCCCAACATGTTGGTCAAGAGGAGGACTCGAAGGACGGTGTCACAGTGGTTATGGAGGAAGTTACTCGTGACTAGACCGATGCGGTACATGGGAGAGAGGAAGAAGGGTCACAGCATGGTGAGCCTATAGGACAGGCTGATGAAGGGGAGCATATAGAGTACATAGTGCATCAAATGGAGAGCGATGATCGGATAGCCTGGGCTGAAGAGGAAGTTGTACAGGAGGACGACGAGGATAGTTTCGATGAGGACGAAGCTCCCATCTCACAGGAATGGAACTGGTTTGATACTGAGGCTGTTGCTGCACTAGTAGGTTGGGCCGTCCCGCACTAGTCTCCAGAAGATTGAATTTATTTCCATTCCAAAAAGGCGCATATGTATCGTACGAGTACTTCAGTTTGTTGTATCGTGCATGATGCTCTTTCTTATGCATGTAATCAAACCCTATGTGTCGTGTTATATCCAACTTTATTATGAAGTCTATTTTAATTCACAAAAGCACTTATCCTCATCTTTTCGCAATCAATTCTTCCGCATAGCAAGGCATCCAACAACATGAAAAAACAAGTTCTCCTCCATGTATGAATTCCCGGTTGCATAACAATATCACTAACTTCGTACTTACCAATCATTACTATCTCATTCGTTCTCAAATAAAATTTCACAAAATTTCTTACGCTACAATAACATACAATGATTGCAAACGGTTATTGCGAATCTAACAGATTTCTACCATTCATAATCTATGAAAATCATAAATGGATCAACCGACATTATCTCCCATAACCTACAACAATTGTCATTTACCCCCCTGCGCGGTCGGGGGCCCAGTTGCACAAAAATAAGTGAGTTCCAGTCGCCCAACAATCGAGTGACTGGAACTGCAGTTGCTCGATGGTTAGGCGACAGATCCCAATAGCCTGATTGTTGGTGACTACAATTATGTCACCCAACGACCAAGGGATAGTCTCCGTGTCGCGTGGTCATTGGGCAACAGGTTCCAGTCGCCCAACGGTTCGGCGATTGGAGGTCATTCCTGTAAAATTTTTTGCACGGGTATATTTCTATAATTTTGATTGAAAAATGGAATATTTACAAAAAAAAAATCACTTGTCAGGTCGTTTTGTATATTACAATTTGCCCACTTGGTGCACCAAGTTGCAGCATTGTATTGCCATGTTGGTCCAAGTGGACACCTCGTTATGAGGATAGCTATGGTTAAGTGTGCATTGGTCCATGTGCTAAAAGGTTATCAATCAAGATTATGTGCTTAGCACTCCCGAATCTAGAACAAAGACTTCGCAACTTGATTAGGCTGCTAAGTGTCATGGTACTTATTACTTGACTTATATCAGCAATCACTTTTTTGTACCCTCAAAAAGCAAGTTGATTGGGCTGCAATTTGATGAACAAATTAAAGGTTGCTTCTACTTGACAAGAGGCAATATTTGGACATGTTTTAATTAGGCATGCATCTCCCTGGTTGGGTTTAGTCATCTAGGAGAGGGCGCACACAGGATGCTTTAGGCTTCAGCAAGAGGTTGGCACCTCGTGCACTCCAATCTGCAATTTCTGCATCATCTGCTATAAGATAAGGCTGAAGCAGAGACGCTAGTCTATCACTATTGGATCCGATTTGCTGGATACGATGCAGAGGATGGTACGTGCGATCGCAGGAACAGGATCGAAAATATCAGTGGGAGAGGCAGCTGACACCTGACGACAAACAAGATGACCTTTTTTCATTCAAAAAAAAAAATTGAAACAACAAAATGTTGCCATTTTGCATCTTAAAATTGTACGGCAGACGATGATGCTGCAGGATCTATTTGAGAAGTATAAGCGCTATGAGTTCTTGCAAATCAAATTTCTGGCAGCTGTCTTAATTAAGATGTATGCAACAGTATTGGCTGTCTTAAGGTTTACGTACTCAACACTGTGGTGATGAGATCAAATATTGAAAAATCGATAAAATGCCAATCCAATATGCGGCTGGCATGTAGGAGTAGAACTCTGGCCCTTAGCCAGGAAACGGATGCCACACTGGTCGAGCTAACCAACGGAACAAGTTGTTTTAGCTGAATAATAGGCAACTTTTTGTATGTGACCGAGTTGAGCGAGCGAGAAAGGTGCATTATACATCCATATGAGTGGATTTTTTTTCAACTACGATAGATAATGTTTGATCATAATACAAGTATTTATGTAAATAAATTAAATATCTATAGGTTCTCTTGCAATTTAGGAGAAATTTCGATATTTGACACTGAATACATGCGCCTCTCAACTTTTAACTCCCAATTCGCACGCCTTTAGAAATTTAACCCTGTCACTGCGAATTCTTTTGATTGAAGAGATTCTCTTTATTTTCGCAGTGACAAGTGTCAAAATATAAAAGGAGAGAAAATGAGGAGAATCTCTTGAATCAAAAGAATTCGCAGTGACATGGTTAAATTTTTAAAGGCGTGCGAATTGGGGGTTAAAAGTTGAGAGGCGCATGTATTCAGTGTCAAATATCGAAATTTCTCGCGAGTTAGATGTCCGTATGATGGGCTGATGGCACGTACGTACACCGGTACACGCACGTACGTCAAAATAAGACGTGCACATGATCGGGCGGTCCAAAATACGGGTCCACATGGAGGTTGTCCTAAGCGCTTGCATGCATGTAGTTGTGGTCATTTTCAATCTCTCGGTCCAGTCCGATTCAATTAAATTGACGTGTAGCATCCATCTACCTTACTCTATAATACACCAAATTTTTTTTATTAAATTCACCCCCTCAACCACCCCCACAGTCATGCCTAATTTAAATCCACACAGATTTGTGTACCAAAGGGTTCCAACTTCATACAAATGAATGGCCTGGATCTCTCCTCAAATCTTCTTCTCTTACTCATTGAAGATCCTAAGGCCAAAATTATTTGGATCATGCACATCATCGAACCTCTCCTCTCTCTGCGCTCCCCCACCTCGCGAAATTTCTGCCCGAGACGCTGCTTCCCACCCCCCGCGCCGCGTCCCATCTCCACTCCTCCCGCTCCGCCCTCGCTCCTCCTCCACCGCCGCCTCCCCCGCTCGCCGCCTCCTCCCCCCTGCGCCACCGCCTCCTCCTCCCCACCCTGCGCGCCGTCTTCTCCTCCCACACCACCCCGCGCGCCGCCTCCTCCCCCCCTCCTCTCCTCCGCTCGGCGCGGCCTTCTCCTCTGCCCGCTCGCCGCCGCCTACGCCCGCTTCGCCTCGGCCCTCGGCGCCTCCGCTCTCGCCTCGCCAGATCCGCCGTCGCACCGCCGCGCCGCCTCCTCCACCCTACCCGCCATCGCCGCCTCCTCCCCCCACCGGCCGTCGGCTTTCTCCTCGCCCGCTTCGCCAGATCTAATCCGCCTCCTCCCTTCTCTCCGCCGCTCCGCCTCGCCTCCTCCCCTCCCTCCCGCCGCCGCTTGCCTTGGAGAGGAAGGGGGCAGAGGTAGGAGGAGGCGCGGCTCTGGCGGTGGGCGGCTTGGAGAGGAAGGGGAGAGCAAAGAGGAGGCGCTGCGCGGGAGAGAGGAAGGAGGCGGCGGCGGCGCCCCAACTCCTCGCCACCTCGCGACCGCGGCGACAATGGCGGTGGCGCGGCTGCGGCGCGGTTCCAACCGGCGCTCGCGGGCCGAGGCGAGGCGGCGGCTCGGGACGACCGCGGCGGAGGTCGCGAGGCGGGGCGGTGGCGGAGTCGCGAGTGGGAGCCGTTGAAGCGCGGGAGTACTACGACTACGGAGGCCATCTACGGCGACATCACACACAGGTAGGCGGCGCGGCGCCGGCTCGGCCGGTGTGCCGATCCGCCGCCGCGCGTGGGGGCCAACCGGTTGGCCGGGGGCTGGCGGTCGGGCGCGCAGACGAGGTGCTTCCTCGGGTGCGGCGACGGGGAGGAGGGATGTGTGCGTTTTGGACTCAACCTCGCCGCCGCCTACATACATCCCCTGTACCCTTCGATCTCTATCTCCACCCGCACCCGAAGCAGCGCCTCCTAGGGTTTGCTTGCTCCGTCCCCAAACCCTACCATCCGATTACTCCGATTCCGAGGTAATCTACCGCCGCGCCCTCTCCCGACCGCGCCCTAGGGTTTTGCCGGTTTCGCGTGGTTGCTCAGATTCCGGTGGTTTCCTTCAGGCGGCTGCGAGCTGGTGGCATGGCGGGATACCCGGAGGACATTAAGATGATATTGTTTCTGTTAACTTATAATTGTTTGATCATTTTACACTATTGAGTGGTTGTGTTATACATGTGTCAGGTTTTGGTTGAGAAAATGGGGCTTCCTGGTGGATATACTCCTTTTCATGTCTTAAACTCCTTTTCAAAGCTCCCAATGTATAATATCACATGTGAATTGTGAATATTTTTGAATATTTTTAATCCTATTGTGGTATTCATCCTTCCTGCTGGTGCCTGGCAGATGATTGGGCTTGCAAAGCCAACATCGGGAGGCAGCGCTATAGGAATGTCCGTCGTATAACAAATGAAGGCGTGGCAGAATACATTTGTACGGGATTTCATCATACAGACTGACATGGAAAAGATATACAACAGCATGGGGGTTTGTCCACAGAATTGAGTAGGATATGCACATCTTTGTCACATATTTGCTTTCAGTAATTTTGGTCTGGAAAAATAACTGTTCATGAAAAACGCCTGCTGCTTTTCAGTTTTCACCTTCTGCTGTCTCTATGTTGGAATGCACTATGGCAGTATGCTTTGGGAGATGCTGACTGGCAGAGAACATCTCCAGTTTTATGGCCAACGGAAGAGCCTCAATGGCTTTGCTTTTGATCTTGTAAGTTATATCATGTATACCAAAGTTCACTAATTTCATAGTGCAGTAGCATAATCTTTAAGGTGAAACAAAATAGATGTTCTTGCTTTCATGTCTTAAAATCTCTGTACTTTACTTGAATTCACCTAATTAAAATCTCTATAATTGGAAAGCTCTTAAGATGACATTGTTTCTGTTAACTTATAATTGTTTGATCATTTTACACTGTTGAGTGGTTGTGTTATACATGTGTCAGGTTTTGGTTGAGAAAATGAGGCTTCCTGGTGGATATACTCCATCTTTGGATTCATCTGATTTGCTAAGTATGTTGATTTCTTCTGTGCAGTCTAAAGTATAATCCGAGGGGATTATTAGCTTCCTTTTGCATAGAATCAGGAATAATTAGCTTTCTTTGTTTGTTCAAGGGTGCTGTCAATGGTGGAACAATGCTACTAAGAGAGTAGCAACTCTGGAATTGAATCATACTTGAGTATTTTTTAAATTCAAGAAAAAAAGAACTGGTGTAAAATGTTGGTAAATAATGTTGGGGAAATTACCTTAGCACTTCCTGTGATTTCCTGTTGTGAGACAGTTAGCTGATTTCCTGTTGTGAGACAGTTAGCTGATGCTCATGCTCTAAGTCAAGTGAGCATATGTTACTTGATTGATCTAGCTGGCAAATGGAAATATCATTAAACATTAATAGTTAAACCTAAGGCGGCACACATGTCAAGGTTTGTTTCTGTTTATTTCTAGCTCTGTACATTTTATATTTTGAAGGGCCTGTCAAGGTGGTTAATTTGTCAGTAGAAAAGAGAAAAAATGTTTTATTTGTAACTACAGTCATATAGAGCTTACGAGTATAAATAAACCTCATGAACCATGGTTACTAGGGAATATCAACTGCCGTCTTTGCTTTAATAATTGAATAGAAAATATACAATTTATTTGCTCATGATTTCCTTAAGACTTGCATTCCTGATTCACTCGGATAAATTTTAAACTTTGTGATTTTGCTACTATTTTTCTAACATGTGCATCATGAAAGGTGTCTTCTCTGTAACCTTTCTTTGGATATATCGAGGATCAACATGGAGAATCGGCGTAGTGGTTTCTGTGGAATGAGATCAAAGAAGGTATAGTGCTCTGTTTTAGGGCGATATTAGGGTTTTAATCTGGTTCATAGTTCAATTCCATCACGGCTTGGGCCAGTTTGGCTTTGCCGTGCTATGCTTCACTGCACTGAGGGATTTGGTTAGTTAAAGAGAGCCTTTACCAAATTTAGTAAATGATTGCTGTTAAAGCTCTTAAAAGAGGTTGTCAGTAATTTAACCAAAAATAGAAAAATAATAGTGCTTTTAAAAAGCCACCACAATGCTAAGCATATCCCCAGGAGGACTACCTTAAGCTCACCTTGTATTGTTCTTTAGAGGTTGGTGAATTCATATCCGTTGTCTTAGGCTTTGGTAAATGATGCTCAGTTAAGATTTCCTTTGAAGTCTATGAAATAATAAAGAATTAAAGATATCTAATTTTCTTAAGTGGATCCATGCTTGATATTAGAAGCTATTCTGCTGACAAAATCCTTCTTGCTATTCCCTGTTTCAGTTTGATGGTTTCATCGATCTTGATGCATATGATACAGTAGCAATGAAGCTCAAAGGGGATGGAAGATGCTACATATCTATGGTAAGTATCCACTATACGACACTGTTGAATGTTTGATGTTCCAGTCAATATCATGATGCGAAATCTGAATTTTCAACACAGATATACACAGAGAACTGGGTGAATTCACCGACAACGGAAGATAACTCGTGGTAGGCTTTTGTGTACATACCCGGGACAGTTGGCAAATCATGAAGGTAATTTCTATTCAAAAGTGGAAATATTTTATTTTTCATGATGAAACAACACTTGTCCTTTCTTTCGATCCTCTTGATCGATATTTATCTACATGGAGAGGAAATGTAATCGAAGCAAAGTTGAAATGAACCACGCCGCATCGTGGGAATGTCTCTCTCTGTAAATGCACGAGCGGTGTTCACGGTGCTAAGACTGGCTAGGCAACTTCAGATTAGAGGTTGATTGGATCAAAGCACCGAGGACACTGTAATCTCCACGATGCGATCTATTTGCAGGATTTTTCGTATCGTGAGATCGTAATCTACGAACGAGGTATCGTGGGAAATTCGGCCCGTCTAGCGGTGTATTGGGACTATGCCTCTTTCATTCTTGTTATTTCAGATCGGAAGAGGAGCATGCAGCAATCGATGAGCGGAGAAGGAGGGGCTGGTGCGGGAAGAAGAGAAAGCCACGACCAATGCCGGATAGGAAGTCTGCGTCTTCTTTGCAGAGGAGTTCCTTGCAAAGGCTGCCCAGAGCTTAGTGGGTATAATGACAGCAGGGTGAAGGGCCCTATTAGACTTATTCTTGATGAAGATGAGGACTAGATTAATATATTAGTTTTATGCAGCTCTCAGGTATTTACTGCTGCTGCTGTGCATTCCTAATCTCAATGGCATTTCAAACAAGGTCTGACATGGGTGTATGTATGGCTCCATAATGACACTATGTTATGTAAATCACAATACTATTATTAGGTGCCCTTTTTCAGGGTATAGCCATCGGTACACTTAGTGTATAGCAGCCTGAATATTACAAAATTCCCACGCCCTAAAACAAACCTTTTCATGTCTTATGGTTTAATAATTCATTCTTATACTCTACATTTGACACCGATGAAAATGTCATTTAGGTAGTTATTATTTATTTAATGGATAAGTGCATTTGGTCCCTCAGCTTTGGGTTGGGTTTAAGCTTTAAGCGATACGACCATATCCGAGAGAAGTCGAAGGAAATCTGAAGGCGCACGACTGCGACAAAGTTTGAACGTGGTCGTAAGGAGGCTACGACTGCGACAAAGTTTGAACGTGGTCGTAGCGTTAGCACAGGCACACTACTAGTATTGGTAATGGATCGGTACTAGTATTGGTAATGGATCGGTGCGTGTAGAGCGCGCGTAGACATCGTCGTGTCCGTCCTCTCTATCCATCTCAATCATTACTGCATATGCAAAATTGCCGGTTACTCTCCTTCGTTCAATCGCAGGACCCATTTTTGGCCTGCCAGAGAAAGAACGGTGCATGGTTGTAACGGTATAGTAATAAGTTTTATATAGTTTTAATAAGTTTTAAAAGGATGTTGAAAAATTTCATATTTCAATGAATTTTATGTATTTCTAAAAGTTTCTAGAAGATTCCAAAGCAAAATTTCAACGAGTTTCATTTTAAAACTCAAGTTTCACTAAGTTTTAATCGATGAGTTTTAGTAAATTTCAACAAAAAGTTTTAGATCGATGAAATTCAAGTTTCAATCGATGAGTTTTAACAAGTTTCAACAAGTTTTAATTAAACGTTTCAAGAAGTTTCAATAGGTTTCAAACAAGTTTCTAAGAAGTTTCGATGAGCTCATCTGGCTACAATGTTACTACCGTGCCGCCAAGGGCTGCCCGACACTACCCGTTGCCAACACACCCTCTTCTCCAACTCCAGTGCTGATTATCGCCGGCGCCATGGAGTCGACCGATGTCGCCCGCCATTGAATCCATGCTCGAGTTCCGCATTGAGCCTCCATCTTTCTCTCCCCCTGGCCAGGGCCTAAGTTCCGTGTTGAGCCATCGCTGGATTTGTGTGTCCCGAGCCGCGTCATTGTCTCCCGTCACTAGAGGTGAAGCACCGCGTCACCGCCTATGCTAGATCTAGAGCCAAAAGTGAAGGAGGAGGGGAGGGCAACGTCGGAGTCAATTGAGGAGGTAGAGGGACCCATCGTGCTCGTGCTAACCCATGGCTACTCTGCCGCGCTGCTCTCGTCGGAGTTGAAGAAGGAGGTGGTGGGGCCTGATGCACTCAGGCGCGCTCGTGGTTGCCCTCGACGCACGAGCCTGCGGTCGCTCGAAGTAGTCATTGAGATCGAAGGAGCCTGTTGACACCTATCGTTTAGCACTATTGCAACGCTCGCTCGCCCGCCACCTACTGCACACTCGCCGTTGTGCCTACTCGCATGCCATCCATTATTTATCTTCAAGAATACTTTTCTTGCTACTTGCCCATGGCTCTCTTGGCTGCTTGCCCTGCTAATACTGCTGATGGCACACAAACTATTGCTACCGCCTACCGAAGCACGCAGCAGCCACCGCCGCTAGGTGCACATGCTCTCGCCTTGTTGCTCATGTGTATCGTTGTGTTCACTGCCTGTTGTCTTGGCTACTGTCCCTGCATTCGCCATGCCATGGTGATGGAGAACGCCACAAGAGAGAGAAGAGAGAGAGAGAGAGAGTTGGAAGATGTGATGGAGAGGTAGCCACGTTGGATAAGGATAGGAAAGGGGAGAAGAGAGGTCCATCAGATGGCTTGACTGAGATGCATCATACGATAGTTTTTTATCCCATCAGTTGGGCAAAGAATGGTATACCGTTCTGTAGATTTTTCCAGACGCAAGTGCCAACTGATAGACATATAAGAAAAGCTCATGGAATCCAAATGTTGCCCTCGTTCTTTGGCTTGTCATTGCCATAATTCATAGAAAAACATGAAGCTGTCGTTGAGTCCTCGCAGCTAGGGCTAATTCCGCCTCCGCGTCCATGCTGCCTGCCTAGTACAGAGCTGTTGCACCCACTTCGGGATGCACGGAATGACAGAGCAAGTGCCAGAGGGGATCGGAGATGGGGTGTGTGTACTCATGTGTGTAAGTGAGAACTATAGAGGAGGAATAGGAGGGGAGCAAACTGTGCTCAGTGCGGATGATGGTGATGGATCATGCGTTGGTGGGGGTTGTAGAAGGGTCAACATCAAGATGTGACGGCGACGAAGAGGCAAGGACGGAGAAAGGATTCAACAGGAGAGGACGTAGTGAGAGGCATCATTGATTTTTAGAGAGAATTGAGCATTTGCTGCCTTAAATATTTGAGATTAAGGATTTGCTACCCTAAACATTTTTCGCGAGGATTTGCCACTCTAAATATCAAAATACATGTACTTTAGCAGTGTTGCAAATAATGCACAGAAAAACAGAGACAAGAGACATGAATTTTTATGTGGAAAACCCTTGCGGGAAAAAAATCACGGACGCTCGAAAGCAAATCACTGTAATGAGGAGAGATTACAATAGAGTACTTGCTCTTCCTACAGGCTACTAGGGTACATATATATAGTGTGATGGAAAACAATCCCACACGGAGAGGAAACCGAATCTGAGTCGGTTGCTACAGATTGATACCACGTCTGATACAACTTACGCATGCACCTGCCATGCCACGTCTGGCATGAGGAAATGAAGTGTCCTACATGAACACGGTACGAATTCGGATCAACTTTAACAATATCTACCTTGAGCCGAATTCCCTCTAGTAGTCGAATAATATGATAGACTCATCTAATAAAATTATCATGTATACCTTGAGCGCCGAAAGTCCAAAGGACTAGTGAGTAATACCAACTAAGTCTGAGCATAGCTCACACTTAGATGCAGAAACTAGTTTTGTCAATCTATTAACTAAATTATCATGAGTACTTATCTTGCAGACTTTAATATCACCTTGAGTAATGACACCTCGAATATAGTGATGCCTGATATCAATGTGCTTTGTTCTCTCATAGAACATTTGATCTTTTGTAAGCCAAATAGCACTCTGACTATCACAAAATATTGTAGTGCAAGATATACTTCCACAAAGCTCAGTAAATAAACCTTTTAGTCAAATGGTTTCTTTGCAAGCTTCAGAAATAGCCATATACTCAGCTTCTGTAGTAGACAAGGCAACGATAGCTTGCAAACTTGCTTTTCAGCTAACGGTACACCCTTCAACAGTGAGCACAAACCAGTGGGAGATCTTCTTTTATTCAAATCTTCAGCAAAATTAGAATCCACATAACCAATGAGTCCATCTCTAGTCTTCCAAACTGTAAACAAGCATTAGATGTGCCCCGCAAATATCTGAAAATCCAATGAACTGCTTTCCAATGCTTTTTTTTCCAGGATTAGCCATTTATCTACTAACCACACTTAATGATTGAGATAATTGGAGTGAGAACATACCATGGCATATATAACCGAACCAACTACACTCGCATATGGAACTCTAGACATGTACTCAATTTCATTATTTGATTGTGGACATGACGCTGAAATGTGCATCTAAGGGAGTACTCACATGTTTGGCCTTATGCATGTTGAAACGTTAAAGAACTTTATCAATATATTCTTTTTGACTTAGATATAATTTGTCAAACTGTCTGTCTCTAATGATTTCCATACCAAGATTCTTCTTTGCTGTACTGAGATCTTTCATCTTAAATTCACTATTTAATTGTGCCTTCAACTTTGAAATTTCAGCCTTGTCTTTTACAGCAATCAACATATTATCAACATATAGGAGCAAGTAAATAAATGAACCATTGACAATCTTCAAGTAAACACAGCTACAATAATTAGATCTTTTAAAACTCTGAGATATGATAAAGGAGTTAAATCTCTTATACCATTTTCTAAGTGATTACTTCAAAGCATAAAGAGATTTCTTTAATTTGTAAACAAAATTCTCCTTTTTCGGAATGACGAAACATTTATTCCCCATATAAGAATGCAGTTTTCACATCCAATTGTTCAAGTTCATAATCATGCATAGCCACAATGCTGAGTAAAGTGCGAATAAAACTATACTTCACAACAGGGAAAAAGACATCTGTAAAATCAATACCTGGAATTTGACTATATCCTTTTGCAACTAGCTTTGCTTTGTACCTAACCTCTTTAGTTAGTAAAATTCCTTCTTTCTTCTTAAAGATCCATTTGCAGCGAATATGCTTTTTCTCAATTGACAATTTGACCAGCTCCCAAGTGCCACTCTTGTCAAGAGATTCCATCTCATCATACATGGCAGTAATCCATCTTTCTAAATCACTAGAAGAGATATAGCCTCTGAATAAGATGGAGGTTCTATAATACCTGCAATTTCTCCTACTATATTTAAACAATAAGCCACAACATTGGTTTCTTCAATCAATCTTTTAGGAGGCTGAATGTTCCTCCTCTCTCTATCAACTGTAATAGAATGATGTGTAGATCCTGAAATATTTTCCTTGTCGACTTCTAGTGTAGATCGTGAATCAATAACATGTTCCACCTGCACGCTTGATTGCTTCTCAACGGGAACATAAATAAATGGTTTATCATGCAACATAGCAGATTCATCAAAAGTAACACTTCTGCTAATAACCACCTTTCTAGTTTTAGGATTGCATAATTTATATCCTTTCACACCAGTTTTATAACCAAGAAAAATACACTTAACTGCTCTAGACTCTAATTTACCATTGTTAACATAAGTATAAGCAGGACAGCCAAATATTCTTAAGTTTGAATAATCTGCTAGAGAGGCAGACCATACCTTAATTGGAGTCTTCTTATCAATAGCCAAATTCGGTGGCCGATTAATCAAATAACAAACAATGGAAGCGGTTTCAGCCCAATAACGCTTAGACAATTCAGAGTTTGATAACATGCAATGTACCTTCTCCATGATGGTTCTGTTCATGCATTCGGCCACACCGTTTTGTTGAGGAGAGCCTGGGATGGTATAATGTCTCACAATACTCTTTGACTTGCATAAAGCTTTCAAATTCTCCAGAACAATACTCCAAGCCATTGTTGGTACGTAGCTTCTTGACATGCTTGCTAGTTTGTCTTTCAATCATAATCTTTCACTTATTGAATGTTTTGAATACATCTGATTTGTGCTTGATGAAATATGCCCAAACTTTTCTTAAGTAATCATCAATGATGGTCAACATGTAGTTTGCACCTCCAAGTGACGGAACACGGGATTCTCCCCACAAATCAGAGTGAACATAGTCTAATATGCCTTTTGTAGAGTGAGTCACAGTACTGAATTTCATCCTCTTTTGCTTGCCGAAGACATAATGTTCACAAAACTTCAACTTGTCGATGCTTTGACCATCAAGAAATCCTCTTTTACATAATTCCATCATACTAGATTCACTCATATGCCCTAGACGCATATGCCAAATATTAGTAGCATCAGAATCAGATGATTTATTTAAAGCAACAGTAGCATTACCTGAATTTGTAGTGCCTCACAGATGATATAAGTCGGCAGTCTTCATATCACCCTTCATCACAACAAGAGAACCTTTTGTGACTTTCAGAACTCCACCTCCACCTGAATACTTGTACCTTTTAGCATCAAGAGTACTTAATGAGATAAGACTTCTTTTCAAATCCATAATTTGATGAACATCTGATAAAGTTCTAATGGTGCCATCAAACATCTTAATCTGGATAAAACCAATGCCTGCAACCTTGTATGGTGTATTATCATCCATAAACACCGATCCACTTGGCGTAGCTTCATAGATAATGAACCACTCGCGGTACAAATTTGCTGGTACGAATTTGTGTGTACCTAACAAAATCTCACAAGGGAAAGCTCCTGGGTAGACTCTCGTGTGCACGAAGCAATTTTTGTTGAGAAGTTACACCCAAGCAAAAGCCATGAACAACTCTGGAGGGTGCTTTTGACCGAGAGACCGAGCAACTTGGTTTCTACTCTGCATGTGTTCCCGCCGAACTATAGATCACATGGACCGAGATGTGGTTGCTCTTGCGAACTGCTCTGTTGCTCCTCTGCTGTGAGATTTTTTTCCTTCATGTGCTATTGCTTTTTGATTTGTCGCTAGCTACTGTTGTTGTGTCATGCGCGCATGAGACACTCCCTGCTTCTGTCTCTTCGTACATAGACCGAGGCAAGATGATGTGGTTGCTTGCCCTCGGACGACAACTCGCGAGAAACTTTTTGTTTGCACTACGAAAGACCAGCTCGGAGGTGAAGATGTGTTGTGCGAGACTTGACGGCTTCGGCAACAATGGACGATCACCTCGGGGTTGCTGTGCAGAGGCCTCGGAATGAAGCGCCGTGCGACGGGTTCAGCGAAAAAGATGTCGAGTCAAAAAAATGCGCTGCGCGAGACAGTGGCGCACGGTTTGGATCTGAGAAATATTTTTTCTTCTCGTGAATCTCTCAAACCCTAGTGTCTTGTGCTCTGATACCACTTATTGCAAATAATGCACATAAAAATAGAGAGAAGAGACACGAATTTTTACGTGAAAAACCCTTGCGGAAAAAACCATGGGCGCTCAAAGGCAATTCACGATAATGAGGAGAGATTATAATGGAGCGCTTGCTCTTCCTATGGGCTACTGGGATACATATATATAGTATGAGGGAAAAGAGTCCCACACGGAGAGGAAACCGAATCAGAGTCAGTTGCTACAGATTGACACCACGTCTGATACAACTTGCGTATACACTTGCCATGCCATGTCTGGTATGAGACGATGAAGTGTCCTACACAGACATGGTACAAATTCGAATTAACTTTAACAATTAGTACTTCCATATTCCTATATTTATTATTACTTTTTGCCTCAAAACTACATGTGAAAAGACGTTCTTGCCTTCGTACACAATTTGGCTTGGCTCAATTCAGTTTGGTCGCACCATGCCACATCAAAGAGAGCCTACTCAAACCTAATCCCTCCCGATTCCCTATTCCTTTTCCTAAGCCCTAACCCTAAAGCGCCATGGGGGGTGAGGAGACTAGTAGCATAGTAGGTGACGAGGAGAGGTGGAGCTCGACATGCCGACCAGGATTGGCTGGCACTATCCACCATCGCAAGCTCAAAGAAAGGTACGTACACACATGCCATGGAGGACAGAGAGGGCAAGAACACCTCCTCTGACTTTGAATTTGGATTAATAAAAAATTTCAACCTCACCTCACTCTTCCCTAGTCTCCCACCTCTTCCCCATAGTCTATCACACCGTCTTACCTGGGTTGTAGTAGTCACCTTTGCCACCTGCCTTGTCGCGTGCACGAGCTAAGAGAGAAGGACCACATGAGAAGTTTTGATCGAGTTGGCTACGTATTGTGTTATGTACCTTAAGTGGATCGGATGCCCAAGAGGGGAGGGGATGAATTGAGATTCTTTTTGCTAATGGCTGAATTAAAATTTTAACGTTTTCTAACCCAATCTATGTGCCTAAGGTTTCTAGTGTGGTTGAACAACTCCTACACAAATTAGTGAAGTTTTGCAATCTAAGTTTCAATCCTACACAAGTCTAGTGATTTAGGAACTGAAAAACAAGAAAGTAAATGCGAAAAATGTAAAATAGACAAGAGGCGCAACCAATCTTTTCTATTGAGGTCTCGGAGATTCGGCGACCCCTACCTCTCGTTAGAGCACTCTCGCAAGAGTCTTGCTCCCACTTGAACCCATGAAGGATTCAAGCTCTCCACTCATGGTAACTTTCTCCACTCCAGATAGGTAGGCTTTGAACCTTCACAACCCATCTAATGCCTTCCACAAGATCCTTCTTAGAAGGTCACCAAAGTACGCCTCCAAAGCTGTTTAGGAATTACCAAATTCAAAGAGTAATAAGCCCAACATTGTCACTTGCCTCGCAAGGTCAAGCAACTAAGAGTGATGCACACTAAGGCCTAACTACTCTCTCAATCTCTCATACTCTCTTAAGATATTCAATCCAAGCTCGTGAGTGCTCTTGACTTTCCCTTGATATGGCTATCCTTATTAAGTGTCAAGAGTGCTTCTTTGAAAGCCCACACTTCGAATATATATCCTCAACTCGAGAAACTAGCCGTTAGACACATTTTCTAAAGTGTGTGCACACCCAGATCATCTGCCTTAGTGGAATTCTCCTTTGACCCAATGGTAAAAAAAACCTAATCGTTGTACACACCCAGATCATTCGCCTAACCCACAACATTTTTCTTAGTGCAAAGTCACACACTTGAACTTCGATGACGAATGATATGTCTCAATGGTACACCTTGACCCAGATGATCCACCTCAATAGAAATCTAAAAACACGCTCTCTAGACTAATGGTACGGGTCAATGGTATGCCTCGACCTGGATAACCCGCCTCAATGCAAAATCACACCTGAGCAATGATATGCCATGTGCCATATCATTTGCCTCTCAACTTATCCAATCAACATTCTCTGTTGAGATGATATGTCTCAATGATATGCCTCTATCTGGATAATACGCCCTAGTGTAAAATTCAATGTGCACCAAAAACACCCTCGTTGGATAGATGATATGCCTAGGCCAGATTATCCGCCTCTATTGACAATTTCACACTTAGCTCAAATCGATCTAAATTTTGAGATTCTCCCAACCAAAATTTAATCCTTGGCATTCTCTTACTAGAATATGAGGTATCTAGCTATCCAACCTCATCAAACTCAACTTACTAATCTTGAACCCCTTTAATACGGCCAAAGCAAAATAAGAACCTAACATCTAAAATAGTACAAACTTGACTCGCTGAATTATTTCTAAGTACAAATTCCTAAATCTTCTTAATTAAGACAAGCTTTGCCAACATTCTTGCTCAATAGGGGATCCATGAAAACCAAGATTATTCCATTTCCACCATCAAGACCTAACTTATATCACACTTCCTCAAAGCAATAGTTAGTCTTCATAATTAACGGTTATTAACCATTACGACCAGTGGCGGATCTAGGATTTCAATCATGGGGGTACGGATCAAAATGATATAGTTCATCGACATTGACATTGACATAATTCGATCACTAAATGATGATAAAATAGTTGCGATTATATATAGATGGAAGTATGGAACAAGTTACATGTTTCCATTACAAGTTTCCAACTAAATCTTATAAATTATAGTATGATAGAAACTAAAGCTTCATTGAGTTGATTTGGAGTGGACGAAGATACCTTTTGTGCTTTCTGTTTCTGAGCATGAGCATTCCATAGAGATGCAAGATCATTATTCCTCTTCATGCAGCTTGATGTTCTGCAATTATAAAATTAAATACATACTGATTACTGAGTACTCTAGGGATGAATATTTTCTAAGAAAATAATTGGCCAAACTAGAACTAATATTCCTCAAACTAGAACTATTGATTATTGAACTGATATGATTGATTGGAACAGAACAAGACTGAATTTTACCCTCTGCAACTTGTTAGTTCCTGGCTTGCCGCTTGCACCTACAACCAGCAAAGTGGCGTAGGAACTAGGAGGGCCGGAGGGATCATCGGCGCAGAGATCGTAGGAAGTAGGAGCGCCCCGGTCGTCAGTATGACAGTACGGCGACGAGGTCACGAGGGTTTCCGAGTTCCGACGGGGCTGAGGAAGGAAGCTGAGGGGATCGATTTCTCGTCGTTTCGTCTTCGGCAAATTTCCTATACATGTACGTGCAGTTTAGATTTTAGAATTGGGCTGTTGTTGGGCCTAGAAAGGAACGAAGGTAGAGTGCGGGTGCTGTTGTATGGGCTGAGCAGACTAGCAATTGTATTTAACAATGTATTATACATATACAAGGTATTAAAGGGTATATATACTTGGTATTTTTCCAGAAATTTTGGGGGTACAGCTGTACCCCCATGCACCTACTGTGCATCCGGC
The DNA here is from genome assembly GCA_036346575.1 of Dendrocalamus sinicus. Classification (NCBI taxonomy): domain Eukaryota; kingdom Viridiplantae; phylum Streptophyta; class Magnoliopsida; order Poales; family Poaceae; genus Dendrocalamus; species Dendrocalamus sinicus. The sequence continues at coordinate 8,301,341 of CM070648.1, forward strand.
CCTGATCACGACACTAAACCAATGCAAATTAGGGTCTGGATGGCCAAACGAGGCCGGCAGGGGCGGATTTGGGCCCCCGGCAAGGTGGGCTTCAGCCCGGGGCGTGAAAAAATTTGTAGTGTATAGCCCAGGTCAGCCCGAGGTGTTATGATTAGTATTCAGCCTAGGTAGCCCATGTATATTTCACAATTCTGCAAAAACCCAGTGGCCCATCGGTCTGTCCGTCTCGCGTGGCCCACCGTCTACACAGCGTGATTGCCAGCCGCCCAGCCCCCAGCCGGAAACCCTAGCTCGATTGCGCCCGCCCGCCCGTCCGGTAGCGATTGCGCGCCCCGCAACCGATCGGCGCCGCCCGGCCTCGCCTCGTCGCCCCGCCTCGCCCGCCCGCCTCCTAGCGCGCCGCGCCCTCCCGGTTGCTTTTCTTTGGTTGCTGGTTTTCAAGGTTGCATACTTGCTCTGTTGCTGGTTGCATTGCATCGGCTGACCGCAGACCGCTGATTCAGAATTCAGTGATTTCTGATTTGGGATTTGGGATTTGGCCATTTGGGAATTTTCTGTGAAATGTGAAATTGTGTTAATGTTGAATTTTCTGACTTGCCGGTTGCTCAATTTGCTAGATATGAATTGAAATTGAAATGTGAAATGTGAAATCAGCAGCTGTGCACTGTTCTTGTATTAAAATGTGAAATGTGAAATTGTGAAATTGCATTGCATCTGTGAAATGTGAAATTGTGTTAATGTTGAATTTTCTGACTTGCTGGTTGCTCAATTTGCTAGATATGAATTGAAATTGAAATGTGAAATGTGAAATCAGTAGCTGTGCACTGTTCTTGTATTAAAATGTGACGCATAATTAGCACTTTAGCAGGATTGTGTTAATGTTGAATTGAAAATTTGAAATGTCCTGATGTCCATTGTCAATTCAGTAGCTGTTCTTGTATTAAAATGTGATTTCACTGTGACAGGATTGTTTCTGTTTCTGCTGATATACTAAAATGTTGTTTTATGTGTTTTATGTCTTAAAAAAATGAAGTTAGGAGTTATTTTAGTCAATACAAAATGAAGCGGGCGAAGACATTGTCATCATATTTTTCAACGGAAACACAATCCAATGAAACACCAGAAACAGGAGCTAGTAATATGCATCAAAATAATCCTCGTGTTGTACTCAGTCCGGATGATATTATTGCTGATCCTCGTGCTGAACGAGACATATTTGCAAACATTAATGATGATAAGATTTTAGAGTGTTTTCAAGGGATGAGGTCACGTAAGAAACAATTATCTCATGCTAGTGGTAAGTTAGCTTCTTATAAATATAAACTTCGTGTTGTTCATATTTATTCATACACATGTTTGATTTACTCTCATATGTTGTCTTTACAGGTTCTGGTTCATGTCCAACTATCAATGAAGAAATGACAGGATAGGATAGAGAGCAATTCATCGTAATTTAGGTACTCAAATTGTATCTCTATTATGTTACATTTTTGTACTTTGAGATTATGCTATGTTCTTCGTATTATGCTTTATGTTTGCTTGTTTAGTATTGAACTCAAGTTTCATATCAGTAATGCAATTAGCCAATTATGATATACTTTTGTTATATCGTGATATGGGTACAAATTGGCGTTAGTTTTAGGTGGTTAGAGTTCAGCCCGGGGCGTATCTAAATCCTGGTTCCGCCACTGGAGGCCGGGACGGGCCAGATTGAGGCCATGGGCAAAAACGACATTTCACATGGATTTTTGGGTAAAAAGAAATACTGAAATACGAGCCGAGTGGTAAATCCTGTATATTTTGTTGTTTGGAGTGTCAAATGATCGAGAAAAACGTTTATGGTGTCACTTAACGACGCCGTACATATATAGTTACCATCTTAATTACCATGTATGCATGCATGCACACAGATGGTGCCTGCAAGTGGCTGTATATACGTAGCAGCTAGCTAGCCAAGCTGGGGCTCGATGCTCCCATGCCGATCGAAGCAGCTAAGATGGTGCAGCCAAATTGCAACGTTGCTAGGGAAGGATCCATGGCCAACAGGGGGACAGATATCACCAATTAACTCACGTAAAATATCTCATTTTCAGTTTTCTCAGAGAAGAAAACCAATATATAATACATAAAATCTCCTGTCATATACATATAGCTTATTGGGGACTCGTCTCAGCACCAGGCCACAAGGGCAGAAAATAATGCATGGTGCGTGCATCGATTCGATATTTCGATCCCTACTTGGCCACCTCCTATATATAAATAAATGCAGCAAAGCAAACGTTAAGGTCTCCATCGATCGATGGCTCCAGCGCTCTAGAAGACCAGACGGTGTTAACATCAGCGATCAATGCAGCAGACAAGAAAAGATCGACCGAGTGGGACATCCGGTTCGATCGGTCGGCGATATGTACGCCGGAAGACGTACGCTACGTGGACAGGCGAAGCGCGCGCGACGGATCGACGTGCAGCGTATCAACACCGGCCGGGTTAGCATTATTAGCCTATGTACTGTTTGGTCTGACTTCAACTTCGTTGACTAAGAGTTTAAGCGGGGCCAGATAACAACCTCTGTCTAGCTTCTCTGTTAGCTAAGAGGAGGGAAAATAATTTCGGATGAAGTTTTATAAAATTCGTCGAATTTCGGTTATCTCAGATCCTTCTAGAAAAGCTCAATTAGACCAAAACATTCTGTTCATTTTAATTTTTTAGATTTAACTGAGATTTTGCAAAGATTTTTGAGATTTTGCTATTTTCATATAATTGTATTTCTTGAACTTGAACTGTATGTTTAAATTTATTTACCAAATTTTTTTCAAAAAATTTAAGAATTTTAAACTTCAAATATATCAGAAAGATCCGATAATTTTTCTAAACCAAAATTGTTTTTCCTGGCCAGAAGAGGTGAAGTCCGATCGTCGAAACAAGGCAGGATGGGTAAATCGAGTGGCATTGTCTTCTCAACCTTCGTCGACCCTTCTCTGGATGAATCACTAGAGGGACCGTCGGCGAGCCACCGACTAGACGGCACAAGGCCCCAAGGAGCTCCGGCCGTGGCCAACTTCCGGCCTCCGTTCCCGGTGAAGCGGCGGCGAGTTCCACCCATGACGCGTGTGAGCTTCTACAACATGCAAGATGACGCGTGTGTCGATTTGCTGGAAGGATCGTTTAATTTGTTGGTTGTTCTATCTTTCAAGGTCCTTTCCGCAAAAGATATGAGAAATGAAATAAACTTTCACAATAATGCAGCTGAAGGTTAGGCTGCGTAACGTACCTCTTCACGCAGTAGCCAGAGCAACAGTTATGTACCCCCGCATGTACTCTGTTCTTAACTTTAAAATATATATGAGCTTTTTTTTTATAAAAGAGAACCTCTATCTACCCCAACCTCCTTATTCGGTTTCTATGAGATACTATGCTTTTCCATCATACACCCATTGAGAGAAACTTAATTTGGGGCACATATACATGGTTAAATAGCAGAGCAGACTGCGCATTTGGGGCTGCCTCCAACAACCTGATTAGAACCGACGGTCTAAATCATTCGTCGCAGTATCGTGCGGAAGTGTGCTTGTAGTCGCACCTCTAAAAATTACTCGCTCCGTTCTAGAATGTTTGTCTATGGCTTAGAAGTCCCCGTTTTAAAATAGGGAAAATTTGTTTTGTAGCACTGAAAGATCACCTCTTTCGGAAAATACTACTAAAAAAACGGGGTTCCGAAAATTACCACCGAAAGTTTCATTTTTCTTCGGGATTTAGCATTTTGAACAAAAATACCCCCTCCCTCACCTTCTCTCCTCCTGCGCCGCCCCGTCCGCCTCCCTCTCGCCGCCGGCCTCCCCGCCTCCTCCTCGCCCCCGCCTCTCCCTCTTCTCCCCGCTCCCCTTCCTCTCCCTCCTCCTCGCCCTCCGCCTCCCCCGCCTCTCCCCCGCCGCTCCTCCCTCCGCTCCCTCCCCGCCGCCCCCTCCCTCGCCGCCTCCCCCTCCGCTCCTCCCGGCTCCCCTCCCCGCCTCCCTCTCCTCTCGGCGGCGGCGCATACGCGCGCGCGGCGCGGAGGCACGGAGGCGGCGGCGCCGGTGGCGCGCGCCGCCCGAGGCAAGCGGCCGCGGGCCGAGGCGGTGCTCATGGCGGCCGAGGTGGCTACGGGGAGGACCGGCGACCGGTGGCTGCCGCATACAGGCGACAAATCCTAGGCGGCCGGGGTGGCGTGCATGTGGGCGTGTGGAGGCGGAGATGCCGATGCCGGCGGCGGTGGCCGCATGCAGGGAGAGGGAGCGGCGGGGGAGGGGGAGCCGGGAGGGAGCGGAGGGGAGGCGGCGGGGAGGGGCGGGAGGAGGAGCGGAGGAGGAGGAGGAGGCGGGGAGGGGAGCCGGGGGGAGAGGCGGGGGAGGCGGAGGGCGAGGAGGAGGGAGAGGAAGGGGAGCAGGGAGAAGAGGGAGAGGCGGGGGCGAGGAGGAGGCGTGGAGGCCGACGGCGAGAGGTAGGCGGACGGGGCGGCGCAGGAGGAGAGAAGGTGAGGGAGGGGGTATTTTTATCCAAAATGCTAAATTCCGAAGAAAAATGAAACTTTCGGTGGTAATTTTCGGAACCCCGTTTTTTTAGTGGTATTTTCCGAAAGAGGTGATCTTTCTGTGCTACAGAACAAATTTTCCCTTTAAAATATTCATTCATTGAGAAAATTAAAAGTGTAGTTATAGTAATATTTCTACTCTCTATCCCTACTTAAATGTTGAGAGGAACTAGCGTATGGTATGCCATCGAGAAGCATCCCGACAACATATCTTCCCTTCGCGACTGCTCCCCCTCACCTCCCTCTCGTATGCACCGCCGCTCCCCTCCCCTTCACTTGCCTCCTGCTTCGGTGCCGACCGTTGCCCTCCTCTCCCCCTCTCTTCTCCGCACCCGCTGTCCTCCCCGCCTTCTTCTCCAGCGCTGGCTACAGCTCCGTGCTCCTCCTCCATCTCTCCTCGCCCCTTCCTCCACCACTGGCGGCCGGCAGCAACCCCGCCATCTCGCCACGCCACCCTCTCCCCTCCCCTGCCGTTTTTACCCCGTCCAACCTAAAATTCACTGCGCCGCTGCCTCGTTGTGCCGCCCACCACCCGATGCCCTCCATTGCCGTCCACCGCCAGGCCACCGTCTCCCCAGCCTCCCTCTACGTCCTGGGGGCCACGGTGAACCTGTCCAGGAAAGGCGGCGACGGTGCCCCCTCGTCGGAGATGAGCTATACCGTCGAATCCAAGAAAACAATATACCGTTTTCTAGATTTTCTCTTAAATGTTTTGAAAGACTAGCCATGTGCCCGTGCGTTGCAACGAAATTCATTAGATATGTAGAGAATCATGCTATGAAAGAGAGCTGCTTTAATTGATTGAAAACTAGAGAGTGATGAGAAGTCAAAGTAATAGGATAATTGGAGGAGAATGGACGTAATAATAGTAACTAGTTATATACCCTTACGTTGCCACGGATAAGAAGAATATTACTATTCCAACATATCGATCCATCGTGACCATATATCAGCTTCTGCCAGCTTGTGTCTATCTTCATCAGCTTGGTTTCCATTGGCCTACTATAATGACAATACCTATATATAAATATGCTTCGTTGACATGAAAAATAATAAGGTTGAATATTGCTCTATAATGCAGTTTGATGATCACATACATTCATGGCTTTATGCAATTGGATAGATATAGAAGCTGTAGCAGAAGAAACAAAAAAGATGCTATAGCTTATAATAAAGTGCCATGTAATAATACTTGAAAGAGCAAAGGTGAGAATAAAATACATGCAGATCCATATGGTTTGTTAAAAGTCAATGTCTGATAAATATGATCAAAGTTAGCATTTCGACGGCTAATGTTTTCTAGAAGTTAGCAACCTACATGGATCATGGTCAATGAGAGGTAAATCCCTTGGCACTAGAGGAACAAGAAATAGGTGCTGCAACAATTGAGGTATTCTCCATCATTCATTTCGGTCCCAGGCAAGGCACCTTTTCATTAAATCAATAAGCCATGGGTTGTCTACTGGTTTATAATTGATCTTGTGGTTCTTATTAGTGACAACTTTGAATTTGGCCTAGAAAGTCTTATAATCTACAAATGGTGTCTTACCATACACCATTTCGATCCCAGGCAAGACACCTGCTCATTACAACGAGAAATTACAAATTAGCATAACAGACAAAATATCTTTATAAGAGTGCACATTGATATTCTTATTAATACACATTTGAGACAAAATATCACCACACCGGACTGGGTAGTATTTTACCATGCCAATCATATAGTTTTTTACGTAGATTTTGCAATGGGCAATGGCATTACCATCTATCCTAATTTAGCATGTATCATAAAATCAAAGTACCATGTGAAATGTTTGATAAATTAGAAGTAAAATCATAAGTGTAATTTTGCACATGAAACCAAATTGCTCAGTAAAGAGAGAGAGGGAGGGAGAGCTTTGATTTAATGTGCTCATGAAGTCGTTAAATACCCAGTGATATTTGGGGTACATTAAGGGCAAACTAAGAGAGAGGGAGGGGGACCTTTTCATCGCTTGTGACATGGTAGCTCACGTCAATTGACTACCACAAGACAAAGAGCGATCTCATGAAAAAAGTAAAGTTTATTAGAAAGAACATTAAGATGGCCCAAAATAAAGGTAAACATCCTGTCATATTCTTCAGGCGTTCATAAGTGACATCCTTAGCTTGGAAATATCTGGGATGCCACTTTCCTTCAAACCAATTAGCAATTCGAGCAGGATCCATCATCTGGTTGATACAAATGAGAGCTCTTGAATTCAGCGTATATTAAAGAGACTTATAGATTTCAAAATAGAAAATGTCATTCTGTACCGAACTATTTACATGGAATAGTGTTTGCAAGTAATGCTCATCTGCATAGCAATTGCGACCCTCCATTCTTGGCTGCAAAGAGAGCATAAAGCACTATCAGATGTGTTCTATGCAGAGAACAGTGTTGTAAACAGAACAAAGTGGTACACAATCTAGAATTTCGAGAGAAATAGTAAGTTAGTGGACCTAAAAGTGAACTGTGAGCTAGAATGAAGTGCATTCTCTGAGTCCTATAGACCAATTTTATGAAAGAACACGATTAACAAACTCCAAAGGTACTGCTTATATCTAAGACTACACCCTATGCTTGGCAGACTACCAAAAATGGATTTGATTACCATGCAGTAATGCCTTAATTATGGATGTTTTGGGTCTCTTATCTCCTTTGAGCTTCTTGTAGAGGTTTCTATTGATTTCACGATGCAGCTTCAGTCAGCTTCCACCACATCAACTACATCACATCATCAAACGATGTGACGAAGGTTTGCTCCCTTGTGACATTCTGTTTCTTGGTTACTACTAATTGATTTTGCATAGTATTCCTATTCTAGTGGTAGGAAGGGTCTGTTTGGATAGATAGGAACCAACTTTAGATAATTTTATCTCAGTCACACCTCTCATCCAAATGGTTTTCTAGAATTATTTACTGCCTAGTTTGACCTTTCTTCTTGGCAACTAGTGTCTTGTGTTATGATAGCTAGTGTTGCTTTTTTGCTCCATGGTATGAGGTTATAGGCTAGAGACCATGAGGGATGGGTGTGTCTGGGAGTCATCTCGTTGAGTTTGAACTTTCATTTTTTGGATTTTATGCCTAAATTCTTAGTTCTTCTCAATTTACCTTCTTTAGGGTGAATTGGAGCTTCCTTCTTTTTAGGGAGAGCTTACTTATTGTGCTTTCATTTTTATTATATTGCATTTTAATTTTAGCATGCATTGTATATACATGAATGCTTGTACAAATCATGGAGCTTTGACTATTATCCTTATGTGACATGATATCTTGCCTTACATCTTGCCATGACTTGTGCTAGATTGCTAGATTTATTATGTCCTTCTATATGTAGCTTAGTTTTTGCCATGCCTAGCTTTATTAAATGTGAACAACTTGAATTAAATCATGTCTTGTTGGATCATGTGATTAGTCTGGTTTTAGTGATCTTTTTATGATTCATGCTGTTGCAAATAAGTTAAGTTGAGTCTTGAATCTATATTGAGCTTTAGATTGAGCTATGCTAGTTCATTAGTGAAGCATAAGTTAATATTAACTCTTTGTTCTTGAACTATGTCAAGAAAATGCAAAAATGATCTCTTTTGTGTGAAAAAGCTAATCTCACCAATTCTTGCTCATGAGACAGCTTGTCATTGCCCTAGACATGAACTCAAGAAGAGTTTTAAATGACCAAGATTATTTCTTTAAGCTTCTTACTTGAGGTACCAAGATCATTTCTTTAAACTTTTTACTTGAGGTGGTCGCATAAGGCTTGAGATTTAGCACATGACTAAGAAAATAAAATTATATGAAAAATGGTTGAAGCTCCGTTAAAACCAAAAATGAATTCCAGAAAATACCAAATATTCTAAATTTACTCAATTACAAGTGGTGTCCAGTGCCTGAACAAAATGTTTCAACCTTGAACTTGTAGCACTCTAAATTGACTCATTGTAGCTTCTTAGTTCCATTTAGAATATTGATATAACTTGACTCATTTTTGGACGTCTTTAGCTAGACTATGATCTTGAGTGACTTAACATGTTAGACAATCCATTTAATTTCATATTATAGTTCATTTCGCTTCAGCTTTGCTATATATGGTTTGCTATGATCTAGATAGCATTTTCACTTTTGTGGTTTGGTTTAATACTTGAAAAATCGCTTTGGATAATCTTCATGGCTCCTAATGCTTCAAAATGAATAAAATGCAGTCATTTCACTCTGATCATGCTCTATCTTCTATCATGCATCTTGATGAATCCATTGTCAAAGGGAAAGAAATATTAGTAAAAAATGTATATCTAGAGCATGTTTTGGAGTTTGTACGCAAATTTTTGCTAATTTGGAGTTTTTTATTTATTCTCACCATGATCAAGATCAAATAGAACAATTGTTCATTTATATGGACCTAGAGTAAGATTTTCTAACTCATTTGGTGGATTTGAAGCCTCTGTGGAAAATTTGTTATTTTCAGTGGCTTCACTCCATTTCTGCTTCATATGGTCATTTTCAGTCATTGCATTCTTCGTGTGACTATTGGAGCTCTTTTTGCAAAAATTTTCTTCTTTGTCAAACACCACCTCCAATTTGCATTTTTGAAGTATTGTTAATGGGTTTATCAAAGGGGCGATTGAAGGACAATGCGAGAAGGTTCATGATATTGTTGTGATGAAGCATTGCAATGTTTGTGGAGTAGTCAATTGGTTTTACGAAGATTGCATTTGATTTGGGATGTTTTCTTGAACTATTAGAAAAAAAATCAGAAGACCCGCAGATGTTTGTGTGGTAGTACCGACGTTGTGAGCGTAGTAGTTCCGCTCGAGTAGTAGTTCCGGTCTGAGCAACGGAACATTTTTTCTAGAGAGGCCCTATGCGAGGAGCGATGGTGCGGAAGTACCACTTTGGGGCGCAGTAGTACCGCGCGTGTTAAGAGCGATACTACCGAATTTCATAGAAAAACTGGATTTTGGGTTTTGAGTTAGGATGACCATATCGTCATGGTATGGATGTTGCTGCTTATATGCATATGAGTTTATTGTTTGGTTCTAGGTTTAGGATCAGTAATTTGGATATATTCATTTTGCATTATGCATTGTATGGATGAATTGCTCAAATTGATGACTTTATGTGCTGTGCGGTGCTATGTGATGACTTGATTATTGTTGTTGGTTACATGACTTCAGAGTTAGGTCATGGTGAAGCGTAGAAGGACCAGGAATAGGCACAGGGTGGTGCTGAGGTCCAGAACGGTCAGGGAGACGCCGAAGATGATTGAGACTTGCGGGATAGTTGCAAGCCGGAACGACGGGGAACCAGAGCGGGAGCTACCGGCAGTGGACATGATGCGCAACGGTAAGGTGGACCAGGAGTCGATGTCCTATGCAGTCTAGAAAGCCAGGTGCTATTATGTGGAGGAGAGGTATGTGGTGCGCCAAGTGACTTAGGTCATTTGCAAGTGAGGACGATTCGGTTTTGGTGGCTAGCACCTCCTCCCTCACATGGGAGATAGGTTACAGAGTGGGTGTATGATTTAGACTTAGAGCTCTATCCTCCTGAGTGGAGAGGCTGTAAAACCAATCATCTCAAGTGAGCAATACATCAATCTTTGATCTACCTTTTGTGTATCTTTTTTGTCTGATTGATTTTGCTCTGGTTTTAAGTTGGTTTTTCTTCTCTCAACCCCTTCCTGATCTCATTCTGTTGTTCTTGTTTCAGTTTGGTTGATATCTCTTCTGCCCCTCTCTTGATCTTCCTGTGCCAAGGACATAGATAAGATAGAGATAATATCTTGAGATTGACCTACAATCATTTAGGCACTTCAATAGCAAGTTTATCAAGAAATCCTGTGTTTACTTGATTTTGACCCCGTTAGGTGATTTCTTGATCTAGAGATTTTTGGTTTGATTTCATTGACGCTCTAACTTTCTATGACATGTGGGAATGTAATCAAAGCCATCTTGACTATCTTTAACCCATGAGGAAGTTCTGATCAACGATGTTGGTTTTAGATCTCGGTTCATGTGTGCTTATTTAAATCGCAAAAAGATCTTATCTTAGTTATGGATTTTTCAATTCAATATTAGAATAGCCTCTTGAGACCTTTCCTGTTTGGACGTTAGGCTAATTGACACCGTGGACCCTTATCTTCACTGTCTCCTTCCGACAGCTCCATTCATCAAACCTAAAAATAGGATGATTTTGGTTTTAGATCTCAGTTCATGTGCGCTTATTTAAATCGCAAAAAAATCTCATCTTAGTTATGGATTTTTCAATTCAAGATTAGAATAGCCTCTTGAGACCTTTCCTGTTTGGACGTCAGGCTAATCGACACCATGGACCCTTATATTCACTGTCTCCTTCCGATAGCTCTACTCATCAAACCTAAAAACAGGACACCTAAGGATGGATCGATGGTGCTGTCAATCTGTCACCGTTGGCATTTCCTTCATGGGCAGCAAACAATGTGGAAAATGAAGCAAATAAGTGGCCGCTTATTGGTTAAATGCATGGCTTGTTCCATCCCACGCTGTAAGGTCCTATTTGGACCGTACATATACAACAACAAAGCCTTTTGTCCCAAACAAGTTGGGGTAGGCTAGGAATGAAACCTTCTCAAGATCAAAGAGATATGAGTCTTGAAATAAAACCTACAATGCTAAAACCCTAAGCTGTACAACCTGCTATCTGAGCCAAGAGCCTAAAACACTGCCCCTAACTTTCTTATGGTTCCGGTACGTGGATCGCTAACTTCCATGCACTCCTATCCAAAGCTACTTCTTTAGATACATTCCAATCCCTCAAGTCTATTTTAACTGCTTCCTCCCACGTCAGTTTTGGTCGACCTCTGCCTCTTCTTACATTTTCAGTACGTCTTAAAATTCCACTATGTATCGGTGCCTCAGGAGGCCGTCGTTGGAGATGTCCGAACCATCTCAAGCGATGTTGGACAAGCTTCTCTTCAATTGGTACTACCCCCACCCTATCACGTATATCATCATTGCGGATGCGATCCCGCCTTGTATGACCACAGATCCACCGCAGCATCTTCATCTCTGCTACACTCATTTTTTTGTATATGTTGTCTTTTAGTCACCCAACATTCTGCTCCATATAGCATTGCAGGTCTGATCGCCGTCCTATAGAACTTACCCTTTAACTTTTGAGGGACTTTTTTTGTCACACGGGACACTAGATGCTTAGCGCTATTTCACCCACCCCGCTCTTATCATGTGGCTCACGTCTTCATCAATCTGACCGTCCCACTGTAGCATCGATCCCAAATAACGAAACGTGTCCTTCTTAAACACTACTTGTCCATCCAATCTAACATCTCCATCATCTACCCTAGCACAACTGAAATCACACCTCATATGCTCAGTTTTAGTCCTACTATGTTTAAAACCCTTTAATTCTAAGATCTTCCTTTATAACTCGAGCTTCCTATCAACACATATCCTGCTCTCATCAACCAGCACCACATCATCAGCAAAAAACATACTCCAAGGGATATCTCCTTGTATGTCCCGTGTGATCTTGTACATCACTAGGGCAAAAATGTATGGACTCAACGCTGACCCTTGGTGTAGTCCTATCTTAATGGGAAAATCATTAGTAACACTACCACACGTTCTGACATTAGTCACAATATTTTCGTACATGTCCTTAATTAGGGTAATATATTTTGTTGGGACTCTTTTCTTTTGAAGTGCCCACCACATGACATTTCTTGGCACTTTGTCATAGGCTTTCTTCAAGTCAATAAATATCATCTGAAGTCCTTCTTTTGCTTCCTATACCTCTCCATCAACTGTCGTAGCAAAAAAATCGCCTCTGTGGTCAATCTCCCAGGCATAAAACAAATTGGTTTGTCGTCACGCTAGTCACTTTTCTTAAACGACGCTCAATCACTTATTCCCAGAGCTTCATTGTGTGGCTTATGAGTTTAATTCCCTATAATTAGTACAACTTTGAATGTCTCCTTTCTTTTTAAAAATTGTACTAATGTGCTCCTCCGCCACTCGTTTGGCATTTTGTTCAACCTAAAAATGCTATTGAACAACTTAGTTAGCCAAACAATCTCCACTTCTACTAGGCATTTCCACACCTCAATAGGAATGTTATCAGGCCCCAACGCCTTATCCACTTTCATCCTTTTTAAGGCCTCTCTTACTTCTGACTCTTGGATTCTTCGAACAAACCACTTATCGGTGTCGTCAAAAAATATTATCCAGTTCAATCATACTATAATCATTATCGTGATTGAACAACTTGTCGAAGTAATCTCTCCACCTATCCTAAATCTCCTCGTCTTTCACCAAAAGTCTATTAATGTCGTCTTTGATACATTTAACTTGGTTGAAATCTCTCGTCTTCCTTTCTCGAATTTTAGCCATCTTGTAGATATCCTTCTCTCCCTCCTTTGTACTTAATTTCTGATAAATTTCCTCATATGTCTTGCCTTGTGCCTCGCTCACCGCTTTTTTCGCATTCTTTTTTACTACTTTGTATTTCTGTACGTTATCATCGCTCATATCATGATACATGTGCTGGTAACATATCTTCTTCTCCTTAATAGCATTTTGCACTTCCTCCTTAGTATGTATGCTATTTGGAGCGTACATATCCTGTAGGAATTTTGGAGGAAAGGTAAAAAGAAAACCACTCTCGCTCTTACCGGAAGTTTTGGGTTAAAATTAAACTTTACTCATCTTTCGCTCATAATGGCGTGAACATGGCAAGTTGCACTAGTTGAGTGACATCAGTATCACTACTACAGAAGTAATATTGAAAATTGAAAGAGATATGGCCGGTACAGTTGGATGACGGCAAAATAGGTTTCATGCAGCAAAAGGCAGAAAACAGTTCACTTTGAATCTGATAGCTCACCACTAGAGCTATTATCGGTTCGGCTGAAAAGCTCATGACTTATGGCTGAAAACACTGAGCTGACTGAAAAAAGCACTGTAACTGACAGAGCCTTATTTAGCATAATTAAATTTTAAAAAAATTTAATTATGTAAAAAATATGTTAGCCCATTACGTATAATACAAACAAATACGGGAAAAAAGAACCGGCAAAAAAGCTCAACAAAAAACCAAAAGTTCAGAAAAAGACGAAACTTATGAATAGTGAAAAATAAGTCAGAAGTCAGAAGCCGAAGCTGAGTTGATCAGGGAGATAATGCTGCTGATGCTGTGCACAGTGGATCATAATTAACCCGAGTCCCAAGCATCAGCTCATTTGGAGCTCAGGGACTGCTACTTGCTAGCAAACACTGTTCTGAAACAGAAAATTAACAATGACGAGCTGTACAGATCGATCCCAGAAATGAAAAGGTCAACTATATACTGTACAATTATACAGTTCATAAAAAAAAGTATGAGCCCTGTGTTCCTTGCTCCCTGAGCAACCACACGAGTCTGTTTATGCTTCTCTGGAGGTAATGGCACAATGGCATATCTCATGAATATGCCCTCAAGGCATGAACCCAACTTGCAAGCTAGCAGAAAAGCGCCAGAAATATTAAGAGACTTTTGCAGTGTTCTTGTCTTCTTTGGGTTCATTCAAATATATACTGCCAGCTGCCAATGCATGTGGGTAAAAGTCTATTCAGAATACAAGAATTCTACATAGATTTAATCTTTTATTCCAAATGGAGACTAAATAATCACAATTGCTTGCATATAAGCCCATATTATAAAGCACAATTTAGGGAAATAGCTGTTCTAAGAAGTCTGCCTGCCTGTTGCAGTCCAACTGGCACATTTAGAGTTCAATCCAAAAACTATTTAGTTTTCGACAAAAAAAATCCAAAAACTATTTAGGAGTATTCTATCTCCATTAAATACCTATTTTTGGAGGATTTGCTAAAATATTTATACTAAGTGTCCAGTCGCTTAAAGATTTGAGCTAGATGCTTAGAAGACTTGCAAGATGTGGGGAACGTATCGTATGCAATCTAACTTAAGAGTACATCATGGTTCAATCCAACTAAACATCGTGATGAAAAATTCTAAAAATATTTATAGATGTACTTCTAAAGTTACTTTACATATGATAAAATTTCAAGTTCAAATTTATTGGATGTTAAAAGTACCAAAAAAAGAAAAATCTGATAAATATTAAGAGTTTAAATTTGTTAAAGTTTTCTCTTTTTTGTTTCTCTTAACATAAAATGAATTTGAATATAAAATTTCATACATACATGGAGTATATCGTAAAAGACATCTAAAATTGTTTTTGGAATTTTTGGTGATGATGTTTAATTGGATTAATTATGATTGCACCCACAAACTAGACTGCATACAATACGTTCCCCAAGAGGTGATGGATCAAACATATGTCGAAGCAAAAATGACAAACTGAGCGACTTAAAAAAGCATATAATCCATTGAATCGATGTCCATGAGTTCATTTCATTATGGCACATGGCGATAAAAATAAATAGTGAGCAGCTCTTTAAGTAACTCCGGATTGGTGTTGATTATTAGTTTTGTATGAAGCACATGCATGGTTAGCTAAGCAATGCCAATCAACGTTGCTTCCAAGAATTAAAAGGCATGCTTAAAACTTGAAAGCAATTAGCGCCACCAAGCATCACGACAAAACCAGGAATGTCTCGACGACATCTAGCTGGATTCCTGCTCGGAAAAGAATGACACGTCATCCTTGTGAAATAGACAACAATTAACAACTAATTAAGCAGCAGCATAAGCACACAAGTTCTAGAGAAACAACGTGACGAAAATAACAGGAAGTATTAGCAATGATTAACCTAACAAGTTACTAGATACATGTTGAGGGTAATAAAAGTGTTAGTTTGATGGTAATTAGTCCCATACCGTGTGTGTACTCTATATATTGGCCCCAGAGAGATGACATCGAGAGCAAACTATTGAGTTGCATGTGCGTGTAGACAAGTCTAAGATGTGAAATAGAAGTGAGTTGTAATTTTTTAATTGCGCTAGCCGGGTCTTGAACCTAAGACCTCTTAGCTTTGATACTATATTGAATTGCATGCATCAGCTAGTTCACCTAAAAGCTTAAAATGCTGAGAAAAAACGAACAATTTACTTATACTTCAACAAAAACAACAATCTCAACTCTCTGAAGGCTAGCTATTTATGTCACCACATTGCGTTCCTCTTAGGTCATGCGTCTCTTATACTCTGTTCCGTTTAGAATGTAAGAATGTTTCTCGAGTGCTACAAAAATTGAACCGTTTTTCGTGAAATTCCTACCTTTCAAATTGGCTAGAAAGAAATGAAATCCAGATCAAACAACAATCTCTTAACTTTCTGAAGGCTAGCTGTTTATGTCACCATACGGGACAACGTTTTCATTCACGTTCTTATTACGCGTCCCGGGAACCAACGCAGGCACACATGTAGGGCACAGCGCAAAGTGAGAGAATAATGTCACGAGGGACCAAAGGCAGGCTAGGATGACAAGGCAAAGGAATGCAAGAAGAAAGTGATTAGAAGGTGACCGATAGCTTTGTAGCGTGTGTTTATGTCTTTTGGTGGATTTTTTTTAGAGTGATGGCTTATATTTTATGGGTTAAATATTTAAATTCTATCTGTTCACAAGAGATAGTATATAAAGAAAAATAGTCATATACGATTTTAGACGGTATACCTGAACTCATTACACTTTTTACTATAATATTTCTATTGATTTCATCTTAAAAAATATACCGTTTAAAAGTTAATTACTGTAGACAGTACGGATATAAATGGTATGTAAGTCAAAACGAACCCATCCTTGGCTACAAAATGTGAAGGGCCCAAAATTGCAGCACAAAGGTCAGCTTTGCTGAAAGGAAATGGACAAACAACATCCTTATCTAGTTATCTGAAAATGGCCCATGCTCTTCGATGCTCTCTATCGACCATCTACTTGTTTCTGTCAAAGTACAGAAGGCTAGTGGTAAGGTAATTCATGCTTCACTTCAGTGTCTCGAAAATAAAAAGGGAGGAATTAATCTTAGGAGTCCAATAGAATGTAACCACTCGCTTATCGAAGAACATTGTAGTAGTTGTTTAGGAGCAGTCATGCATGAGAGATGAGACCGCAAAGGCAGTTGCAAGAACATTGCCATTATCTGGGAACAGCAGTACAGTGGACTGACTACTTAGCAAGGCAGCTTTGCTTAGCACTTTGTATTGTCGTTCCTCTGCAAATCAGAAACTGATTGAAAAATATGAAATACTACTACAACAACAATAACGACAACAAAGCTTTTTATCCTAAACAAGTTGAGATAGGTTAGAAATAAAACCTCCTCAAGGTTAAAGAGACGAGAGTGTTGAAAACCTACAATTCTAAAGCCCTAAGTCGTACATCCTGCCATCTGAGCTAAGAGTCTAAAGCACTGCCTCTAAACGTTCTTATGGTTCTAGTACGTGGTGCATTAACTTCTATGCGCTCCTATCCAAAGTTAATTTTTCAGATACATTTCAATCTCTTAAGTCACATTCAACTGCTTACTCCCATGTCAGTCTTGGTCAACATCTGCCTCTTCTTACGTTTTCAGTACATCTTAGAATTCCACTACATACCAATGCCTCGGGAGGTCTCTGTTGGAGATGTACAAACCTTCTTAAACGATGTTAGACAAGCTTCTTTTCAATTGGTGCTACCTCCGCCCTATCACGTATATGATCATTGCGGATGCGATCCCGCCTTGTGTGACCACAGATCCACCGCAATATCCTTATTTCCATTATACTCATCTTTAGTATATATTGTCCTTTAGTCATCCAATATTCTACTCTATATAATATCACAGGTTTGATCGCCATCCTATAGAAATTACCCTTTAATTTTTGAGCATTTTTTTGTCACACATAACACTAGATGCTTGGCGCCATTTCACCCACCCCACTCATATTACGTGGCTCACATCTTGATCAATCTCACCATCCCCTGTAGCATCGATACCAAATAAACAACATATGAAATATTGCCTTTTTTCGAGTCATGGCTGCAAGAATAGTACACAGGCATGATATTATGTGACTTTTCAGCATATATTGGCATTGTTTGCCACTGTATTTACAAAAATAGTTGCATTTCTAGCGTATTAACAAAAATGGCATTTTTGCCGTCCGGTGGCCAGGTGGCAACGCCCGTGGGCTGACATGTACTCACTGCCATTTGGTGGTGGGGTGGCAGGCAGCTTGCCATCCCACCACCAGATGGTAGGGGCCTACCGTCCTGTGGCAAAGCGGCAAGTGATTAAGCTGGCTGATTAGCCAGCTTAATTACCTATCCTAATTTTATGTGCAGCTTTCTGACACATGTACTTAACTGTGCAATTTGTTGGTAATTTTATCCATTATGAATGTTGTTCAAAAATTCATATGATTTTGATATTTCTAGGAGTTTTTACATACAGCAAACGAGCTCCACAAATTACAAAATTTTGTGAGAAGCCTTCCGACATAGTCATAGTAATTGTATAATTTTTTGAAAATTTTATGTGCTCTGAATTTACTACATTAATTCATATTAATTTAATCGGGAAATTAACGATGTTCAGGCATCTTTTGCAGTATCTGACCTTATCCTTTGCATTTTCTTTGCATATATCTTTTTTTTGCAATACAATTATCACTCTATCTGTGTTGGCCCCCTTGCGTGCTCCCTCGTCCGCACTAATGTCATTATGTCCGTGCTGTCTCCCCTCGTCCGCTCCCTTGTCTGCACATTTATCAGTGTTACCATATCGTCCCTGCTCGCTCGAAGTGCTGTTCATTGATAAAGAATACTTAATTTGCAGGGTGAGTGCATCGGGTTCCCTTTTCGCTCGATCATAAATACAAACCTCTCGCAGTTCGTCACCGCTCATCCCATAGTATGTAATTAAGCAGTTGAAATTACTGTAGTGGCAATTAGTTAGGGTTAACTAATGAGTTGGTGGTAAGTAATTAAGTGCTACGGATCACGATAATGAATTACTCATAATTTTTTTGGATGGGTAATCAAATTGTCGGTAATTGATAAATTATTCATATGTAGTTACACGCATGTAATCACTAACTTATAGTATTTTACTGTCATTATCAATCTTCGCGTAATATTTTGTCTATCCCATTTGTTACAAGGTACTATCTAAATTAAGAGTGCATATCTAATTATTTTGAGAAGCCGGTGCATAGCTCATTGAAAACGCGACAGGAGGACGTACCAGTGCTGATTACTTATCCCAAAATACAGGTATTTTTTATCACATGTTTTCGATGTTATTCTTGTAGTCCTAGTTAATTAGTGTTATTTAGTTAGTCGTAATTAATGTAGTTTGTATTATGAAGTAAGTTGGTCGTAGTAATATAGGCTTATTACTCTTTGTGAGGCTAGTCTCCATCGAACACCAATTCACCATCGACGGTAGCTTGCTCGCGGCACTGGTGGACAGGTGGAGGCTCGAGAAGCACACATTCCACTTTCAGTGGGGGATATGATGATCACTCTGCAAAACGTCTTGTTCTTGATCAGTCGCCCTCTCCAGGGTGACACACTTGTTTCAGCCCCTGCACCGGTGGACTGGAAGGAGAGGCTGGCGGACTGGCTCAGCCTACTTATCCTAGGGGGTGCTCATGGCATCCCTCATGTTTGGCTGAACAATTTCATTGTGTGCCCACAGGATACACCACTCGAGGTCATCAAGACGCACCTCATCGCGTACCTTCTTCATCTCTTTGGTTAAAGCATGTTTTCAGGCACACACACGGCGATATTTGCAATGCTGAGTTCATCCGTCTCACCGAGTCTTTGGTTGACGCGGAGTTTGAGGCGATGCCTCAGTATAGCTAGGGATCAGCCATCCTATGCGTCACATATCAGGGGTTGTATGACGCCTGCCAGCACGGCATTGTTGATAACCCCAACTTGTGTGTGCGCTACATGCTCCTGCAGCTGTGGAGTTAGGAGCACTTCCCCGTCGGGCATCCGACAATCATAACGCCAGTGCACACATTCGGCGAGTTCACCGACCTGATAGACGGGCCTACTATGGGCTTCCAGTGGACTAGTGCCCATCTACACTGGGCCAAGGGCAAATCGTCGAGGTGCTACATGTTATGGCACAACGAGTTCGAGTAGTTGCACGACAGCGATGTCATTTAGGGTCCATGGAATGTAGACTTCATGGAGCGTGTATTGTCGTACGGGTTGTCCTTGCAATGCCTACAGGACGCGGTTCTATTGGCGATCACATGCCATCTGGTGTTCTCGTACATGGTAGAGGCTTACGCGCCGCAGCGCGTAATGCGACAGTTCAGTTTCCACCAGGTCGTGCCCCACGACAGGTTCCTACTATGAGATGCACAACGGTAAGTCAAACTCTATCCGAGTAATGTTTACACTTTGTATGTTTTGCTCTGTAATATCAATGATTCTGGAAATGCAGGCAATCAAGGGCTGGTTGGCATGGTACGATTGGCGGGCAATGTAGCATGAGTGGACGATGGCATGGACGGACAGGGCGCTCCTGGATGTCGTTATGGAGCAGCGTCGGTATGACGTCCAGACGTACGATGAATACCTGGAGTGGTAAATACCCCGGTCGTGCAGCAGACTCACCGTTTGTCCACCAGATCGCCTCGAGCTGATCACGCACGATGACAATCTACAACGCTTGATCGATCGTCATAATGCTTCGCGGTGGCATGACAGCGTAAGACAGTTGCAATTTCTGAGAGATTCATTTACGGAATTTATGTTGGTCGTTACTGAACCTGATTCGTATGTCACTTCAGTTGGAGTGGGCAAAATGCATCGCAAGTGCGTCTGAGACTGCCCTCACCAGCCCGGACACACCACCGGCCGTGTAGAATACTTTGAAGTACATCATAAAGTAGGCCAAAAAAATAGTGCACAAGCTGAGTTGCGACTATTCGATGGATCACGCTATGCACATCGGGCACCATGCTCACCCGCCAGGTCATCATGACCTAGCGAGTCCGGCTAGCCATCGCATTCTACCGAGTCTGCCCGGCATCGTAGTACTAGCCGCTGATCATTCGCGAGACATATCGATGAGGAAGCAACTTACGTACAAACATACATTTTGTTTTCCTGTTAGGCCTTACGTTCCATTAACATCATGGCGTTCTCCCACCGCAGGTCTAACATCAAGATGCATCACTTTTGACATCCACACTACCTACATAGACTACCGCTCTCCGTCGTTCATCTTCACTGCACATCCGGGAGGTATGAGATTCGCATTGTACATCCGAAATATTTATTATGAATAACATTGTTTCATATTGCAGCCTCTAATTCAATGTGGGGATGACGTCGAGTCCACTGATGACAATACGGGCCTCCCGAATGCTTCCAGAGAGCGGTACAGGGCACTAGAGTTTGCAGCGTACGCAGAGTAGAGCTCAGAGTTCACACCATACGCAGGGTTTGGAGACTTCGGTGGGCAGAGCTCCTCCAGCTCCATTGCCACGTTGTATGGTCAATGCGAGAGCTCCTTCGCACCACGAGGAGAATTTTAGGGTCCTTCATTCACGACATTATTGCTGGAGGCTCGCAGTTCGGCATGTCTCATCTGGAGGACATCGACCCTTACCGGACCCAGCCTTCTGTACCTGAGCCTACTAGACCACCGCCGGCCACTGAGCAAAAGAAACGGTCTGCATAATTCCTCCAAACCAAGATGCAATCTCCGGACTAGCTGACGTACCCCACGGAACATGCTTGTGGTCAACGAAAGACAAGGCCACGCATGGGGAGGCAAATGCGGCGAGGAGATAGCAGTGGCTCAAATGGATGAGCCATATCGCATCTCGTGTAATGCTTTTTTGTACTATTACATGTATTTCTATAAATATTTATAATTTATGAACTACAAAAGATGCCTGAACATTGTTAATTTCATGATTAAATTAACATAAATTAATGTGGTAAATTTAGAACACATAAAATTTTGAAAAAAGTACATAATTACTATGACTATATCAGAAGGCTTCTCACAAAAATTCGTAATTTTTGTAGCTTGTTTGCTATATGTAACAACTTCTAGAAATATCAAAATATTACGAAATTTTGAGCAACATTTACAGTGGATAAAATTACAAAAAAAATTACACAACTAAGTACGTTATGTCAAGAGGCTACATATAAAATTTCGTAATTTTTTAGCCCATTTACTATATTTAAAAATTCAAACCAATAATAAGCAAAAAAAATAAATTAAGGTAGGTAATTAAGCCAGCTAATCAACCAGCTTAATCACCTATAGCTTTTCCACAGGATGGCAGGCCCCTACTGTCTGGTAGTGGGACGGCCGGCTGCCTGCCATCCGGCCACGGGACGGCAGTGAGTATGCGTCAGCCCACAGGCTCTGCCGCCCAGCCACCGGACGGCAAAAACGATATTTTTATTAATACGCTAGATATATAGCTATTTTTATAAATACAGTACTAAATAGTGCCAAATATGCTAAAAAGTCATATTATGCTGCAAGTTGGCATTACTAGTATACTACTACCGAACCAAGCCAGGTTCAAAATAATGTGCTCAACCAACTGCAAGCCCATACAGAAAAAAGTAACAGCCTAGAGCCAACTTCTGTGTAGGCCGAAATGAGAATAGGATCTACAAAGCGTCAAAGCCCAAATCTCATAGATGTCTTGCACCAAATAAGTAGTACAAGCCTTAGGTGGGCAGGTCACGATGAGCCGAAGCACTGCTACAGACATAACGAAGTTCATTCTGCGAACATGTCAACGTGTCACAAAACAGAAACCGGACTGTTAAGACGGGCATTCCGCATACATTCCCTTGTGTTCGTGGTGACTGTTAAGACGGGCATTCCGCATACTGTTAAGACGGGCATTCCGCATACATTCCGCATATACTCCTCTAAAGTTTCATAATTTTTTGAGATTGTTTGCTATTTTAAATAAATCAGATCTTTAATCTTAGCATTTTGGTCTTTTTTGAGAAGATAACAGTCAACTAACGGCAGCGGCATATAGTGGTACTAATCTCAAAGTCAGTGACATTAAAAAGTTAGACCCTTCGTCGATGATAGTTTATTGAACCGACCACTCACCAGTGACACAGAACATATTCATTCTAAACGAAATATCCAACCTTCATCAATGTAATACCAACAGAGCATGCTCTCCGAAGCAATTGAAGTATCTAATACTTCAGCACAACCAAATATACCTCAACAACAGATACCGCGATTCCACAGGCAAAATTTGATTCGCCCAGCAAGAATCATAAGCAACTTTGCATCTGTCAGTTTTGGCAACGTCCAATGCAGCTCCAACTTATGAATGCACAACCTCAATACGGTTTGCCTCGCTCGTTTCGGCTTCGGCTTTTGGCTTTCGGCTTATTTTTCACTGTTCCTAAATTTCGTCTTTTTCTATTTTTTTTAGATTTTTGAGCTTTTTTACCGGTTCTTTTTCCCGTATTCGTTTGCATTACACGTGCTGGGCTAACCCATTTTTACTATTTTTAAAATTTTTAAATTTAATTGTGCCAAATAAGTCACCATCAGCTACAATGTAATTTCAGCCCATTACAGTAAAATAAGCCATAAGCCACAACCCAACTGAGCACCACCTTATGTTTCGAATAAAATCAATGAGGCAGGACTCTGTGCCAGCAAGGCACTTCCATAGGAACGAGGAGAAAACGTGTCCAACATGTGCAGCTATGCACAGCATAAACTACCTGCAATAGGATGAACTGACAAAATAACTTCACATCTCAAGATGGAGAACATATAAAGACAATAAATGAAGTTTAAGCATTGTTTCTGTTCATGCTTTCTTACAACCATCCCATGAACAGCTCTCCTGATCAGTTAAGTTTATGTTGCAGTAAGTTGAAGCACACAATATGATCAGAAGACTTGTGCAAGTCTCAACCGTGAGTACTCGGAAGTTTCGACCGTGAGTACTTGAAAGACTTTGACTGTGAGTACTTGGAAGCTTCGACCGTGAATACTCTGAAGAACTACTCAGATGAACAGTACTCTACTACAGTACTCATAGAACAGTACTCTGCTATAGTACTCGTAGAACAGTATGTTGCTACAGTGCTCATAGAACAGTGCTCTACTGCAGTACTCGTAGATCAGTGCTCTGCTACAGTACTTGTGAACGGTACTCTCACGACCACGAAAAGCACTCATGTACGACCACGAAGATACTCTTTACGACCACAAAAAGCACACAGGGATGTCTGGAACACACGCAGATATCTAGACTCCTTGGAGAATAGTGAACTCAAAAGACAAACAGTTTTTGTGCCACCCCCTCTGAATTGGTTTGTGGTGTTTCCTCCATTGATCTTTTATACTGCAAAAAAGAAATAACTAACTCGATATACCTGCCACGTCCAGCTCTTCATGACGCGTCATTCGACGTCCGAGCTATTTTATGATATTCATGAAGTTACAAAACACATGCACTAATACTCTTAATGTACACACTAATTCACTTAATGTATGCACTAATGCAGTACGACTAAGACTACTGTAACGTCTGTAGGTATAACGTGGTTAAGTCCAATAAATCACCCCCTAACCATGGCGCACCGGCTTCACCGAGACCACCGCGATCTTTTGCCTTAGTTCGATGAACTTGACGTGACCGAGGGCCTTCGTAAGAATGTCAGCCAACTGCTCATTTATGTTGATGTGCTCCAAATCTACTTTGCCATCTTCAATGAGTCGCGAATGAAATGATACCTCGTATCAATATGTTTGCTGTGATCATGGAGCACAGGATTCTTGCACAAAGCAATTGCCAACTTGTTGTCCACAAGTAGCTTTGCCTTCTTCGGCACCACACCCATCAGGTCTCTGATGAGCCGAGTTAGCCAGATTGCCTAGCATGCTACTGTTGCTACCGCGACGTACTCTGCTTCACACGAGGACATCGCTACAATCTTCTGCTTCTGCGTCACCCAAGTGATCAAACATGCACCAAGGAAAAATGTCGTGCCCGTGGTGCTCTTGCGGTCGTCTGTCGCCCGCCAAATCACTGTCGCATTATAAAGAGAGGTCATGACTAGTAGTTTGAAGTTAATCTTGTGTCAGTTTGATCAATTATAGTTCATGCATAGATTTAGAACTTTATTTTGGAACCCTCTCTGAATTTCATTTGAAATTTGACATGGCCATAGCGTTGTCAGTGGTAGTATTGCTATATCGGTACTATCGGCCATTACATGTCATATGTTGTTTTAGACAGAAGCATTTCTAGTATTAACCTGAAATGGTACTGCCGCAATTGTTGGCTAATAGTACCACAGCGGTATGGCTGCACCTGGAGTCCGGTACTACCTAAGTGCGGTATGACCACACTTTAGTTGGCAGTAGATAATTTACATAGATGTATTTTTGGAATATTTTCTCTTCTCTGAAAATCGGTACTACCGTAGCTGAAGTGCAGTACTACTGTAGAAACGATACTACTAGGGCATGTGAGTGTGGTACTACCGATATTTGATTTAACGGCTAGTTTCTGTGCATTTAATGAACCATAAGTAGCTGTTGAATAGTAGGTGTGGTTGTATTGGCCATTACATGGTGATAGTACTGCATCCCCTAGTTCTTAGGGATTTCGACCCCAATGGTTATCCTGATGGGTGAACGCTATAAATACTTCTTGGACCTCTTTGAATATACTTGCGATTTTACTGCTCTCTTCAACTCATTTGCTCCATTTTTATATTTTGAGGTTGTTAAGAGCATTCAAGTGCATCGTATCATCTAGTTGATCATTGTGGTACTTGGAAATCTTTAAGCAAGCATCATTGACTTATTACTCTTGGTAGTTGCCGACAACTACACGGCTTGGAGTAGGTTGCGCGGTAATCTCTTTAAAGAAGATTATGAAAGAGACTTAGTATGGTTGTGAAAGGTTGAAGCTCACCTCCTGGAGTGGGAAAGAGCTACCATAGTGGATTGAGAAAAGTCTCAAGATTGTGTAAGGAGTCAGCTTGATTAGTTTGAGCTCCCTCAACGTGGATTAGGGAAGACCGGCAAGTCTTCAAGACTACAGGAAAACATCATGTGTCATCTTTATGGTTTATCTCTATTGTCTTTACATTTCACACTTACACATTTAGCATTTGTTTGATTGACTTGTGTAGCTACAAATATATATTGCCTAGACATTGGTTTGAGGTGTCATAGCAAGACATAGAGGATTTAGGCCTTGACTTGTGTAAAATAATTTTGATAAGTTCACACTTGCTATAAAATTGTACTTTAGCCAAAAGAATTTAAAAACCTCATATTCATCCACTCTAGTTGGTTATCTTTGATCCTACAACGTGATGTAGACCTCACTCACAAGACCATTCAATTCGCCAGTTTGGCCATGCTGAGACTACAACGCTATTGTAGGTAGGTACGGTAGGGCCGTGCACTGGGAGGGACTCAGCGGTGAAGAAACGGCCATGACTACTCATGTTGCAACAAATTAGATCTAATCCATACAATCTAATAAGCAGGGTCTCATACGCAATAGTTGGAACACCAAATTAATCATAAATGCAGAAGTGTACCTGAACTGAAGAGATAGGTACAGATTGGATCTAAAAGGATGTAGGGTTGGTCTTTCAAAGCATTAGGTAGACTATGTTCCTCCAACTATTGATGGGATATAGATGGATTGGTAGTGCCCTATGTTAGGGACCTAACTCTGTATTTATAGGCAAATCTTTTGTGATAGTTTCCTATTCTAACCCATCACAGAATAGGAATTAACACCCGGTCTCTACATAGATAAGATATGAGTTCACACCTTATAATTATTAGATGATTGAGCCCTAAGCTATTACTTTAGTTGATCACTTTATTTATAGGGCAACTTTTATGATAGCCATGATATGTGTATGACATAGGTCCACCTAACAATTTTTCCAACAGCTCAAACGTTAGCAAGGTACGTAGCAGTCTAGCAGATTGATATTGTACTGCCAAGATAGGGTGAGCCTGGAAACGCTGGTGTTACAGTGAAGGTAGCTTTTTTGGCCAATTCAGCATCTCTAAGGTTCATTGAGCATGTAGCGAAAGATAAATCATGTAGTACATTCTATTCATGTTCGTGTTATCATTTTGGTGTTATATGCTTCAATGGACAACATATTTTAAGAAACAACTTGATTTCTGCCTTGTTGCAATATGCTAGGGCTAACAGATGAAAGTTGAAACAACCCCCAATATTTCAAAATTTTTGAATTTGTTTTGCTTGAATTTAGAAGTTTTTGCCAAATCTGGAAAGTCTCCATGTCCAAACTGCTTTCCCCTTTTGGAAATGTGCTTTCCAAGCTCGAATGCGCACTCAAGCCACTCTGCCATCGCCCTATTTCTGTTGCCACCCATCATGATGCCATTCGCACCCGTGCATGCCGCCTCACTCTCCTGTCACCAACGTCCGTACCAAAGCCACACAGTGGCCATACCACCACATCGATTGCCCGCACCATGCCTTAACACCACCATTGACCCCACACCACGCCACCCTATCGTCAATCTGTGACGCCGCCAGATAGTGTTGTCAGCTTTTCGACAATTTGATATCACTGTTGTTCGCTGACCACCTCGTGCACTCATGCCAATGATAAACGATGCCTCCCACACCACCAATGTGCTCGCCAGCTTTGCCACTGCATCGCAAAACCCATGTGCCCACCCACGCCATCATCCACGCATCGAGCCCTGTGACTCCCTCACTCTCTTTCCGCACCACCCTACATCCACCTCCAACCCTTCTTCCTTAACTCCGGCAATGCCATGCCACTACAGTCGACGCCTAAATCACCGCTGGTAAGCCCAACTTTGATTCCTCACCTCCGCCTCCATTAAAGTCTAACTGCTCGTGTCCATACCTTCACACCATCACCACGAAGCAAACCCCTAGCTTCTTACCAATCTTCTCTGCCTTTAGCTCGCCACCACCATGCGTCGTTGCTTCGTTGCTCATGGCCACCGTCGCTAGCTCTCCTCAGACCTTCCCAAGCCATGCTAACACCACCACTGCATTCCCATCACTCCCTAGATGCTTCCATCGTTAATCTGGGTGCATCATCGTTGTAGTGCAACCACATTGTTCCCCTATTCCGACCAAGCTCTGCCGCCTCCAGCCACCTCCATTGATGCCAATGCCCAAAATGGACTCCAATCCCTTCCTAGAAGTTCACTGTACCACCTCTCACTGCCATCGTTGTCGCTGAATTCGGCACTACTATCATCCTGTCTCAGTCGCCATGGGAGCGAGCTCCAGCTCGCTTTTAAATGAGTTATGCCACGTGCTCTGTGGGCCACCAAGGTGGGCTTGTGAAGCTAGCCTGAGCCAGCTCTTAGCCCAATCGACCAAACTAAGACAACCCAATACTATGCAGCCAATCCTATTCGTAGCTAGCCAATACTATTTATAGTCCAGCCAAGTTAGTTTCGACCACACAAGTCTTGACTATGTCGACCATGTCGATCTTCGACCACGTCAATCTTTGACCACACAGGTCTCTAACCACCACGTCGATCTTTAACCACGTGTTTTGATCATGTCAGTTCGACCACATTAGTTTTGACCACACAGGATTCAACCACGCTGGTTCGACCACGCTGATCTTCAACCACACAGGTCATCGACAACGTCAATCTTTGACCTCGTTGGTTCGACCAAGTCGGTTCAACCACGTCTGCTCGACCATGCTAGTTTGACCACATTGATCTTTGACCTCGTTAGTTTGATCAAGTTGGTTCGACCACATCGGTTTGACCACGCTGGTTTAACCACTCTAATCTTCAACCACACAAGACTTCGACCACATTGATTCGACCACATTGGTTCGACCACGCTGATTCGACCACTTTGATCTTTAACTACACAGGTCTTCGTCCACATTGGTTCGACCATGCTGGTCATCAAACTCGTTGGTTCAACCACTCTAGTATTCGACCACATAGGTCTTATATCACATTGGTCTTTGACCACCAACAAATGTAGTAGTACCGTGATCCCAACGTCGATAGTTCCACCCCGCGATAGTACCATATGACACATAGCGGTAGTTTCAATTTTCCTGAAAAGCGCACATACTTCAACAAATTTTGCAAAACACATTTGCAAACTATAGTATCATGCACACAAGGATCAAACATGATTCCTAACAAGTTGCAAAACACATTTACTCAATTTTGGAATCATGATACAAAATATAGGTATATGGACTCAACATGTTTGCAAAACTAAGTCACATGCTATAAGGATTATGTATGAGTTTCAACCATTCACAAAACAGATTTGTGAACATAAGCCTCATACCACAAGAAGTACGAAACATGGACTTCAAATACTTGCAAAACACATTTGCAATGTATTGACCCATGTTATAAGGATTTAACACGTGACCTTCAAATATTTGCAAAACACATTCGTAAATAATAGCATCATACCATAGAGAGGTAGAGTAAATGAGATTGAGCTATCAACACATGATGAGACTCAAGCTACTACACCCCTCTTAATAGTACGGTAACATATACTAGCAATACGGTCTTCTAGCAAAACACCAAAAGCGGCAAAAAACTAGAAACATATGTTTAGCCCTAGCTAGTTATACCTTTGCCTTGAGCAACCACTTCAAGCTTGACGACACACATCATCACTTCAAGTTTGAGCCATTGTCTTGATATGCATCAACCCATGATGCATCCTTCACTTGAGCTACATCAACACATGATGGGTCTTTTCTTAACTTGATGATCAACTCATGATCATGTCCTCTTGGACATGCATCAACTCATGATGTATTCTCTTCTTGATGGCCTTCTACTCATGAAACCATCTTCCATCCCGCATTTTGACTTGGTGATGGTCAACTCATGAAAATATCCCAAGTCATCCTCATTTGTGAAACTTAACCTATTCGTTCAACTCATGAAAAATGTTAGTCCACAAATCAATTGCAAATAATTATCAAAACTTCACCATTAACTCATAATGAAGAAACTAAATTCTGCAATCTTCCCTTTTAGTATTTCATGACAATCTCAAAAAATAATTACATAAAAGATTGTATACTCTAGAGTAAGCTTTTTATACAATTAACTCATTTGAATATAAGTGTTTATCTTTGAGATTAATTGCTAATAAAGCTTACACATTCGGTTGTCATTAATCATCTAACCATTAACATATAATGGAGGAACTAGATGAACTGATTGCAAATGATTGAGTTAAAATCAATCAAGAGTATATATGAACTACATAAGTTATATATACTCAAAGGATATGTTTCAATGTAAAGATCTTTAATATGTGGAAAAAGGAGTATGGGTCAATACTAATGAAACCACAAAACATAGAGTGAACTCCTCCTAAATGTGTGCATACAAGAATATATAATTGAGAACATATGCACATATTCATCTTAGACTTTTGGTTGAGTTCAATCTATATTTTGGACCTGAAGAATACACTAAGGTATAAGAATGTGATGTCGAATACATATCTCCTATAATTTTCATATTTTCATCCAAATGAGACTAAATAATATCATAACCAATAAACAAGTTAATCTCACATTTCCATTTGTCATTAATCACATCCAAGTGAAACTTAGGCAATATCATAATTAATAAACAAGTTAGTTTCACTATTGCATTTGCCATTATCAACAAAACCAATTTAATGGAACTTGAATTTACAACACTACGCAACCCAATAGCACAGCCTAATCCTATCACTATTCACCAAACCCGACCCACTGAGAATAGTGCCAAGCTGGTACTATTCACTCAAATGATTACTATTCACCTGAAACTCGTTAAGCTTATTTGTACTTGTTTTGACAGTCTTGAGCCAGTTTAGCCCATTTTTACTCTGTTCGACCCAACCAAGCACCAATTAGACCCTAACCACCCAAACTCTCCTACATTTAAACATTTTTCTAGAATTTCTCTTTTATTTTGTTTTTAGGTCACTTTTTTCTAGCTCGAACTTATTTGATTCATTTTTCTTTGTGATAGCACCCGAATTAGTTGAGTAGACCGCTAAAGGAGCTGATCAAGATGTTGAAGAAGTAGGCCTAGTCGAAGGCTACAAATAGAAGGGCAAGTTATGTATTTTTTTTATTATATTGATCCTACATTACTTAAGTATCTTTACTTTTATTTACACAAAATAATAGCTTAGAGTGACATGTTAGATAGTAATTAGGTTGGACAACTAAAATAATTTACTTATACTAATAAGGACAATTCGGCTCCATGCTAGTAGACCTTGAGGTGAAGTTAAGGGTTGAGGCTACTTGGTATGCACCCACTTGATGGATGGAGTCCATAACCTCACCTGAGGATTGAGGCTTTGATATGATTTTGGTGGTATTGTGTTGTAATGCACATGATATGTGTATGATAGACTCATTTGTGGCAAGTAAGGACTAGACTTATATGCCAAGTAAAGGACACAGACCTCATCTAACCACAAGCTTAACTTGTCAACGTGGCCTAGTACACTGCTCAATCCTATCAAATATCTACAAGAGGAACCGCTATCCTAGGATCTTTTGGATGGCCCACAGGATAAGGGTGAGATGGAGTTGGGCTATTTATGTCGCTTGCCATTCTTCACATTAGTAGGCCCATTCAATATGGGGTGCGGATTCTGCATTGGTCATTGGATACCCAATCGTTATTGAATGTCACATACCTTCCGAGTAGAGACTAGAAAGAAAAGAGCAATAAAATAGAGTAAGCTTAATGGGTGATTCCAATAACAAGGTATAAGTTTTGAATGGTTTCAAAATAATAAGTAGGTTGTTAAATCCCATTTTCTCTTAATAAAATAGAGTTCTATATTTCAAGTTCAAAACATTTGCAAAACAAACATGCATTTATATCCATAATAAAACATCCATACCTTGTTCTATTGAAACCCTAGCAAGCAGTTAAATAGATATCCTCATGTGGTTTGCTGAGTATAGTTGTACTTATACTTGCTTAATCATCATCAGAAGGATGCGGAGGAAATTTTTGGGGAGACTTTGATGACTCTCTTAAAGGTGATGACCACTAGCTTTAGGTCTTTACGATACTCAAGCATGCCTTAGTTTAGAGAGATCTTTTGTTTTGTATCATAGACTTTGAGCTTGGACATCCGTAATATTTTAAAAACTCGTCTACTAAACCATACTCTCTTGTAATCAAAGTTTGTCTTTTATTATTGAAGTTTGAGCAGATTTGATATATACCTTTCTTCACTTTGCAACTGAAATTCCAAAATACTTACAGGGAAATTCGACAGCCCCAAGAATAAGGTTGTCACAAGAACTTACGAACAGTAAAAGGTTGATTCCAGGACCATTTTTTCAATTGGTTGGTAACTAATATCTGATTGGTGTAACGGGATTCACAGGATTAACTTTTTCTCACAGTAAAAAACAAATTTTACTATATTAATTTTCGCTCCAGTCGTCTACTAAAAAAATCACATGTTGATCATAAAACATCGGATAATGTTCATGGTAACCAATTATTGTAAAACCACTTGCATCATAATTGTTATTTGTGTCCTACATCCGTGGCTACCACGGTTTAAAAAATGTTTAATGCCGTTCATTCAATAAAGTAAATCATAGATGGAGATCATATAAACCCCGAACCACAAGCAGGGTTTAATCTTTCGGATGCAAAAAAATTTCGGCTGCGGGCAAAAGGAACGAAAGAACGAAATTTCGTTAATTTCGTTCGAATTTCGGACGAAAAAAATCAATTTTTTGATGAAATTTAACCAAAATTTAAGAATTGAGATAAATACCTTCCCATGCCGCCCTTCCTCCTCTCCTTCGACGCCGCATCTTCGTGTGCCTCCACTCGCCATCGCCGGCCATCCATTGCTGCTCCGCCTGCTCCAGTAGCACCATCAGCGACACCCTCCTCTCCCCTTGTGCCGCCGCCGCAGGCAGAGCGAACGACCGCCGACGCTCTGTTCAATCTACCTCGGGGAAGATTGGGGAAAAGGGGAGGTCGAAGGCCGCCGCCGAATCGGCCGGGAGGAGCTGCGCGCCACAAATCTACCGGGAGGAGCTGCGCCGCCGTCGAATCCCCCCTGGCCGTCGCTCGGTGGAGGATGGGGCCGGGGGTTGGCCACCCGCCGCTCCGTGGAGATTTGGGATGGGGATGGCTGCTGCCCGCCGCTCTTCTTCCCCGTGGAGGATGGGGATGGCCGCCACCCGTCGCCCGCTGCTCTCTGGGGTTAGGGTTACGAGGGGTTGGGGAGTGCGGCGTGGGAGGAGTGGGCTCGGGTTTTCGGCTGGCTGCGCGATGCATGCGGTGCGGCTCGCTGCGTCGTCTGCCGAGGGCCAAGTCCGACCGGCCGGTTCAAATACGCGCGAATTTTTTGACCGAGACCGTTTTTTTTCGGTCTGCAGCGAAAGGAACGAAATTTCGCCAGGACGAATTTTTTTTCCCTGACCACAAGTCACTAATTAACTTGCTCCATAATCTCGGCTTAGATAACCCTAATGAAAGGGGACCCACTTGTCAGGGGTACAGGGCCTTCTTCCCTTCTCCTCAGAGCTAGCGAGAGGAACAGAGGCGGCGGCCATCGCCGGCCTCGGCCGAGCTCGGCGCCGGCGAGACAGTCCACGGAGGCGGTCAAAGAATAGTAAAACGGACTGCTGCGGTCACTTAAGAGTCCAGCTTCAGCGGCGATGCGGACGGAGGCGCACCACTGTGGCGGCGCGGCTACATTAGGCGGCGGTGGCGATCTGGTATGCAAGGGCGGCGGCTAGGCGGCAACCAATTCCAAAAATTAGAGCGCGCACGAGCAACTAAACCCCAAGGGGATTATATTGGCATCAACCACACGCCGCGTCCTGCACTGTGAAAGCCCGACCACGGTGACCGGCGCCGGCGAGCGGGTCACGACGGTGCGGCGGTGCTGTGAAGCTTGACGGGTTAAATTAGCTAGTTGAACGTGTTGGCCTACTCCTGGAACATAATATGACGCGGTTTCTTACGAGTTTCTGGACGAGAAGACGAAACTGCACTGTGGGAGGAGGCGGCGGCTTGGTCACCGGCGCGGATGAAGAAACGGTGCGTTCACGGAGATCACGTGGAAGAATGAGGGATTGGTGGTGACCACGGGATAGGGGAGGTCGAGGCGGAGCAGGTGGCAACACGTGGCTATGTATAAGCTCACCCGAGTAGCGAATGCGGCTCGGCGAAGACGAGCGGCGGGGACGGCTTTGTCACCGGGGAGGAAGAAGACGTGGTGGCCGATGCCGATGCCTTGAATGCGTTAATCACACGAGTTAATCGCTTCAACGTACGATCCTCACCGTCCAATCGAAATTTCAAATATGTAATACCCTAATCTCCCCGCCACAAATTAGGAAAGTGCTCGCCTCGCTCTCCGCGCGTATCCTCTGCTTGGCACTCACGCTTCCGAATCCGACTCCAACTCGGCGTCCTCCCCCACCGCCTCGGTTGCCCATAACCCTAGCGCCGCGCAGCCAGTGAACCCACTTTTCTCGCCGCCTCCTCCTCTCCTTCCTCCCCAACCACCACCATTCTCGCGTCCATGGCGCACCGCTCCTCCACCTTCTGCTCAGCCGCCATGCGCAAGCTGCACCGCGACTTCGAGCGCCGCAGGAAGATCGCCGTCGTGTCGAAGGGGGGAGTCGCCAAGAAGTCCTCCGCTTCGCCGCCGCCCCGCTCTGCTTGGATCTCGCGATCGCCCCGCTGTGAGCGCGTTCTGGCTCCCCCGCCGCAGCGGAGATGCGCGCCGATCCCGTCCGCGCCAGCCAGAGCGGCCATCAAGAAGTCCCCTGCGTCGCCACATCCTCCGCGCTCTGCTCCGATCTCGCGATCGCCCCGGAGTGGCCGCGTTCTGGCTCCGCTGACGCCGCCGCTCCGTTCGTCGGCCGCCTCCGAGTCCATCAGGAAGGGCGCGCAGGTGCGCGTCCGCACGCCGGCGGGGACGCTGCCCACGGGGCAGCGCCTCGTGCTCTGGCTCAGCGCCGTGGTGGTCTACGCCGCCGAGGACGGCTTCCTCCACGTCGTCTACAAAGGCAAGTTCCCGCCCGACGACCCCTTCCGGACTGTGCGCGTCGCGAGGGACCAAGTCAAGATCGTGCCACCGGCCGACGCCTCCGCCGCGCCCGCTGCCACCGCCGCCGTGCCGCGTCCCTCGAGTGGCAAGGCGGCCCCGCGGCCGACCGTGGCCGGTAAGTCGCTGCCGTTGCTGAAGAGGCTCGAGAAGGAGATGCGGAGCCAGTCCGAGGCCATGTTGGCCGCGTGGTAGTTCCATGTAGTAGGGATGATCATGGTAGTGTAGAGATCAGATGATGCCCTCCTGTGTTTTTCTGGTCATGCAAGGCAGTCAAGGCGCCGTAATGTAGCTAGGGCAATTCTTGCATTCTAATTTCTAGGTATAGTTCTCCATTCTTGGCATAAGAAGAATGCCTAATCTATTATGTGTATTTAATTGTCATTGAGCATGTGTGAATGATAAGATTTTTTATATGCAGAAGATGCTCTCTGTTCTTAAATTTTGTTGTGTGAAAAAGAATTCGGGTTCGCATTAACCTGACACCTCATCCTCCTTCGCTACTGCATAGTTAAGACTGGATTCCCAGATTGATGGCATATATAGAAAATAGTAACAATCTTATTTTTCTTCAAAAAGAAACTACGATGATTTAACAATCCAGGTGTGTCAAAATACCACATCATACACAAAACATCAGGAAGCAAACAGGGACGGAACTAAAATGAAAATAATCAGGATTCACCATTTCATTATACATATAACATCATATATAATTTTGAAGCAATGTTGTACTAAATAGTTATGTGTTCGATAATTTTAGCATCAATAAGTTAATATAACCGATAGCAATGTACAATAATAAAGAAGTAGCGATGAGAATGTTTACCAAAATAAAGAAACCCACTAATATTATTGGCTAATTACAGAAAAGTAAAGGAACTAAGTGTGAAATCACAAACAAAAGATGGTCGATATTGGCAAAATACATCATCTGACCCCCAATGGGCTATAAAAAAAAGAGAATAAATTGTATTAAAATTTTTCAGAAAAAATAGTAGAACAATTGAATGAAAGTAAATGCATTACCTTTTATTATTTACGTTCTTTCAAATTCATAAAGCGATGAATCACAACATCATTGTTAACTTTCTTCATTTCTTCTTTCTCCACATAGCAAATTAGACCATCACTCATGAATTATCATCGATGCAATTGAGCAAATAAGTTTTCATAATTTTCACAGCTGAAAAGCACCTCTCAACTGTAGCAGTGGCAACAGGCAATACTAGTACTAGCTTCAAAAGACGATAAACCAAAGGATAGGTAAGATATTTCCTTGTCTCCACCATTTTTTGAGAGAGCTGACCAATAGTATGTATATTGGAGAATCTATCATCTGCTCGTACATTGGCAATGTAGAGGCAAAGATGATGGCTACGGTCCCTCAATTCCCAATAATCAAAATCGTTGGGACAAAGTTTAGCTAGATTCATCAAATTCTTCAAATCGAAATCATGAAATGAGCCTCTTGGACTCAAAGCGGCTGATCAAACAAGCAAGTGAGAGGTTGTCTCGTTGAAGTGACTATCAAGCTCTTAAAGTAACCAATCAAGAACATCATTAAAACAATCCACTTCATAATGATGCTTATTGTTAATTCCAGTTCTTTGTCGTTTCTTGTTTGGATTAATATAAGGTTCTTCCATTTCTAACTTAGGAATATCATGTTTCTCACAAAAGATATACACTTCACTTATGAGAGATTCCCACCTATCTCTTCTAAACTCATCTAAATGCAATCTAGTTAATCTCACACATTTAATAGCATTTACAATATCTTGATCCTTCTGTTGCAGTGCTAATGACAAGGTGTTTGTGATTATTATGATAGTCACCATGAGATGCAAATAAAAGACAAAATCAAATGACTAAAAGTACGCTAGAAGACTCAATGCTTGATCTCTATTTATTCTGTCCTTGTCATCTTCTACAAATTCTAGCATTTTAACAATTGTTGAGAACAAGTCAACCGAACTTTTAAGAGTTTTATAATGAGAACTCCAACGAGTATCTCCAGGTATTTGAAGATATTACTCTTGATTTAATCTTGTCCCGGTTTGAAGTAGCCCACAACTTAAGGCCTTATGCACTTGTTCATGATTGATATTTCAAAGCATATTTCTTCTCTTCAAAGATCCACCCACCACATTCAACAAGAAAGAAATCATACTAAAGAAATTGCTAATGTCTCTATGCTATCTTACAATAGCCACAACTACTAATTGAAGTTGGTGGGCAAAACAATGGACATAATATGCTGTATTGCTAGCACCATCGTATCATTGGCCTCTAACGTGCTTCAAGCTTATATTATATTCTACAAATAGAGAATAAATAAAAGACTTGAGATAGGAAGAAGTTGTCTCTTTCACATGAACAAGACCAACAAATCTCTCTTTCACAATTCCACAATTATCAACATATCGCAAGAATATCACCATTTGGTCTTTGTAAGAGACATCTCTGGCCTCATCAACTAGCAAACAAAATACATCATGTGAAATTTCTTTGAGAATAGAATGCAATATTTCCTTTGCGAAACAATAAGCAATCTCCTTTTGGATGGGAGGAGGCACCATAAGACTACTACGTGCAGTATTTTTATTCATCACCTTGCCTACAGCTGGATTATTCTCGGTGTACTACTCATGAATTTTCAAGAAGTTTCCTTTGTTATAAGACTCCTTCGACTCATCATAGCCTTGGAAAGGCAAGCTTCAATAACAGTCTAGCAACATCAATTGAGGCCCTTAGTCGAGTAAAATAAGCAATCTTAATAGCTTCACTTTGTGTATGGATAGCAACATCAATGTGTTGTTCTCTTTTTAACAGATCATCATAATTTTTCAGAGCTTGGTTGTGGACGCTATTCACTCCACCTACATGCTCTTCTAGTCTGCCTTTTTTATTCCAACTAGACCAACCATTTATAATAAATGCATCATACCCAGCTTCCTTCTTATTGTGATTCCTAAATAAAAAGCAACAAAAGCAATATGCTCTATCTTTGTACTCGCTATACTCAAGCCAACTTCCAAACTCATTAAACCATTTAGGATTAAATCTTCATTTTTTATCCCCAAACTATGTATATGGAAAATAGTAAGTGCGAGGTTGACATGGCCCATTATCCAAGTAGTTTCTTCTTACCGCATCTTTCTGATTAGAATGGTAATCATCTATTCCTTTCCTTTTGCTTATCAAACTAAATCTCTTCTTCCCAATTTATATCTTCTGGAGGTGAATTCCTAATATTACCAGTATTATCTGACGGTTTCCTTTTCAGAAAC
The DNA here is from genome assembly GCA_036346575.1 of Dendrocalamus sinicus. Lineage (NCBI taxonomy): Eukaryota > Viridiplantae > Streptophyta > Magnoliopsida > Poales > Poaceae > Dendrocalamus > Dendrocalamus sinicus. The sequence goes on from CM070648.1 coordinate 8,339,319, forward strand.
TTCTCCATAAATTTACCTGTCATTTACCGAGTATTCAAAAACTAAATTAGATATTGTCATCATGTCATGTTCAAAATATACTATAGTAAACACATGTTTAGAATGTTACTTACTTGACATTATAGTCAAATCATGAAGTCAAATCCAAAACTAGGTGAAATTTGAGTATATGGATCACTATCACTTACAATTTTTCCTCTGATTTAGCGATTTGCAATGTACTATGCCGATGTTTTATAAACCTAAGTTGAAACCCTATGTGTACGTGCAATCTTACAATTGGATTAGAAAACAAACAATAATCATCGTATTAAAATTATAAATTTAGCCTCTGTCTAAATAAAGTTAGAAGTATTTGGAGAAAAATATTAATAGTACCAGCCACCAGGAATCCCGAGATCGACGAATGGCGTGGAGGCCGCCGGCTGGCGAAGTGACGACTGACGAAGGGCGAAGCCGTTGCGTGACTCACGTCGGCTCGACCGTCGAGCGTCCAGCACGTAACCAGTCCAGGCGCCAGGCTGTGTGATGTGAACTACGGAACTGGTATTGTGAGGCTGTGATGAACAGATGAAGTGATGAGTGAATAGTGATGACTACTGGCTAATTGACTTTTGGCTGAGTCACTAACGTGATATTGTGATGCACTGATGCCATGCCCATGCGGCCATGCAAGCGAGACTCTGGGAGTTACTATGGCCTGTTTACTAAAGGGCCCGTTTGGCAGGCCACAAACCGATCGGCTTTTCGCAGTCGCTATATTACCTAACTTTTAAACAGAGTATTTTCTCAAAACGGGATCTACAAATTAAACGTAGTACACGTTAAAAGCCCAACATCTGTACCAGCCAAAATCGCAAGTGAGTATCGATCTCTCCGTAATTTGTACCGTAAACAGCCAAAATTCAAAAATTTCAGGCAAAAGCCATAAGCCGCAGCAATTGGCTTTTGGCTTTTGGCTTTTGGCTGAATTTTTTGAATTTTGGCTGTTTACGGTACAGATTACGGAGAGATCGATACTCACTTACGATTTTGGCTGGTACAAATGTTGAGCTTTTAACGTGTACTACGTTTAACTTGTAGACCCTATCTTAAAAAAATACTCTGTTTAAAAGTTAGATACTGTAGCAGCTACGAAAAACTGGCCGGTGCCTCCAAACAGGCCCCTAGTCAAGTTACTAGTCAGAGACCAGTCAGGGGCGCACTGCTCAGTGCTCGACAGGTGGTGGGCTGGAAGCAGCCGGATGAATAATTTTTTTGTTGGATGTGATACATATGAGCTAATTAGCTGAATTTTTTTTAGATTTGATGCCTATGACACCGAGTGGACCTATGGAAGAGAGTTGCGTACAAAATAGAGTTTGCCGGATGGCCTTGTTCTTTTGCTTTTTTGTTTGTTTTTTTTGACATTTTAAAAGTCAAAACAATATACGTAGCTTTTTGAAGTGGATTTTAAACGATTTTTTAGGTTCAAAACCGTATATGCCGTCTATGTCAGTATCTTTGTCGTCCGCTGCCGTCTCAAAAAATACAAATAAAAGTCATCAACCATATCCAAAAAAGGGGCCATATCAATCATGGTCAATTGAAGCTGGTAGATCCATAGAAATATAATGTACAAAGGTATAGCTATTTGTGAATTTTTGGCACTTTTGGCATGTTTTCAATCCGTATTTACAAAAATAGCTATATACGCGTGAAATTGGCAGAAATGGTACTTCTACCGCCCAGGCAGCAGGGCCATGTAGCTGACCCTGTCCATCGGAGCCCGACCGCTGGGCAGCAAGGGGCATACTACTGTGGGGGATTTAGATCCCTCATCAACCTTTCCTGTGGTGGGATCTCCGAGGTTCCGTTATGAATTTCTAAGAAGACTCTCACCGTCGGAGGATTGCATCGTCTACTCGAAGTCATAGTAGGCATCTATGTCAAGGTCTGCATATTCAGCCAAGTCAAACCAGTTCTCCTCGTTTCACTCCCCTGCCATGAGGACATCAGGAGAAAGAGAACTTGCAAGCCAGAAAATTACCAGGATTTTAGAAGAAGACCTTCTCCACGACGGCACCAACTGTCGATGTTTTAATATCGATCTTATATATAATTTGTTTAGATTCGGAGAAACCTTATTTCTAAGACCTGTTAATGCAGAAGGAAAACACAGAAATTTTTTTACAGGTTCGGTCTCTCTTGAGATAATAATAATCCTACATCTTGTATTGCTATTACTTAGAGAGAAAAATTACAAAGTGTGTAATCCAAACCCGACAAATAGCCGGGCAGCCTTCCTCTGCGATAGGCACGGGCGCTACAACGAAGTTTTGCGCCGAAAACGTGCTCGAGACCGTGTGCCTGCGGCGGTAAACGTGCTCGAGCCGAAGTTATGCGGCTGAGCAGTACCAGCGGAGGCAAAGTTGTAATGTGCAGCCTTTCCTCAACACATAATAAGAACTAAATAAGACGTGTCACTTCCCAACAAAACTAAAATATATACCAGCCATACAAACTTGTAGTGATAAAACTCAATCAGGTCATAGATTATGCCATCATATAGTCAGTATAATAAGCAAAATTCCAGAAGGTAATTACATACATCGCTAATCTACAAGACGTAAAAAATCATTTCCCTTTACCTAGTACTTCCTACAGGTATGTTATTGCTCTGACCAAAATATTCAGTACAGCAAGCAGCAGGTCTACAGTAAGCTCTCTTGCTGCATCTTATGCACGCCAGTAATAGGTTTATCAGAATGTACATTTCTACCATAATATTATGCATACAAATTAGTAGTCAAATCAGTTCTGCGATCCTAGCTCCTATATCCATGAACAAGATGCTGAAATCGGTTGCTTCCGCAGCCAACACCACAGCAAACATCCAACCACCATATAGCTTTAACGTAACATGAACACAAGAATGATACAAAATCCAGTGCTTCCAGGCCAGCGGCAGTTTCATAAGAAAGCAACTTGCAGCATTGCCGCTCCAGCTTCTTCAAAATGTAGCTCCTGGGAAACCCAGAAATTTGTTGTCAAAGCAGCGGTCGACTGAACTGGGAAACTCCAGTGCGATTGCTTCCCATGGAGTTCGGCGGCACCAGTGCCACACATTTTACGCCACCTGTATCATAAGGGGGGAAAGGAATGGGGAAAAAGTACAGTATCCAGTTCCCAGCCACAAATCAACATGTCTATGGTTACACGTACAGGTATAAGTTACACAGTAAAATCATACATCAATTCAACTTTCAATTGTAACACAGAAGGCATGGGTGTGAAGTGCGACCATCTGCCACGACATCTGCAGTAACTTCTGCAGATGAAGATGTGCTTCCAAGTTCCAATCAACTCCCAGTCCACCTTCTCTTGCGAGCCGGCCGCTCTGGCCTCACTTCCATATCAGCAGCAGAAGATTCATTCTGGGGAAGCTGCACTTCAGTATCCACCTTTTTGCTTTGTGGTGCCTCCTCACCAGGCATGGGAAGTTTGAAACGCTCACTTCGTCTCTTGAGCCTCTCGACAGTGTCTAGATGTCGGTCACGCTCCTCGGTCGTCTTGTCAGATGTTTGTCCATTATTTCCACTGTTCATGAGATCTGAATTACCAACTGTAGCAGAAACTTCAGATTGACCTAACTCATCAGCACTGGGAGCTTGAACATCAGCTTTGATGGAAGAAAATGTCTGTGTAGTTTCATGATCAACATTACTATAATCTATCTCTTTGTGGCTCGTCCATCGCTCCAACTTAGAGCGACCTCTTCTTGAATCCTCGTGGTTTTCATCATCTGAGATGGCATCTTCTTCCCCTTGTTTCCCAAATGAATGATGTGGTTGAGAATTCTGGCTCTTTTTGGACGATGCAGCATGATCCCTACTATTTTCTTGCTCGCTCACTCCTTTCATCTCAACCTATACAAAGTTTTATTTGCATTTGTGTTGAGGGGGTTGAATAATCCAAAGAGTTGTAGAATATCTCAAAACATAAGCCCACCAAACAGTAACTTTTCTTTCTAAAAAGTGCTATGCTAGTTAATTCTTTCTAAAAATGCTATGCACTTTAATTTTACCAGTGCCGTGCTTTTATAGTTTTCATGTCACAGATCAAAACGCTGCAGATGACAAATACAATCCAAATGAGTGTCCACATGGATCAACTCTACCAGACTACAAGCATTCTTAACCATGGGACTAAATGCATTAAAAACCAGAGCTATTAGCTTTCAGAAACCAGAGCTATTTGTGTTCCTTCATATGAATGTTCTCTAGAAAATTACAGTGTGCATAAGCAAGTAATCTTAGTGCATGTGATAATTATCCACACAAATCACGAAATGTGTAGTCGACACAACAGTCATTGAACATAGGTACTGTTAAATTAAGTGAAGTTTCTAGTGGCCAACTGTACTCAAGCAAATAAGCAATAAATGCATGTCTCAATTTGCTGCCCTAGCAACAAAGATTTAAATGCAATAATACCGACTCACAAGAAATCAAGGGGTGTACAGCTTTTGCAGTGGTGGATGGAGCAAGGACCAGACAACAGGTTTTTTAAATTGCCTAGTACATCAAACGGAGAGAAGCAAAATTTTGGCAAAATTATAATGCATACTTGCATAGACCCCAGATTCTGGCTTAGCAACTGATATTTTCATATTGTTCACTGACCTTCTGTAAACAATATGAAAATTCACTGGAATAATTCTCTAGAGATCATTGGTATGCTGTCTCTTGCAAAGTCCCTAGCTGGTATTGCACGAGTTTTCTTTAAGTAGCTGATAGCACTAGGCTGCTGGAACATTTGGGTTCAAGCCTTCAAGGAAATAAATGCATTTTTGGAAAAAAAAAATCCCCCTAACAAGAATAGGTGGAAAAGGTTGCTGTTGTTGGATTTGGAAATGCTGAAAATCAGAACCTACTGCAGGATGGCAGATGCTTTGGAGAAGTGGATTGGCAACAACTGATTAGGTTCTTGCCCAGTAGTGCTAATGTTGACCTTCTTTCTTCAGTTTATCATGTAATCTTATTTTGTAGAAAACAAATGCTAGAGGTTTTCTGGATCCTGGTGATCCTGCTTGTATTTATGTACTTTATATTTTTGTTAATGACACTTTCAGTAGGGCTCTCCCTCTCCTCTAGTGTTCCCATAAAAAAAACTTGTGATCTCCACTACTAAAAATATCATTGTTTGAAAATTCGTCTGACTCTCCAACCTGTGCAGCATAAAATACAACTACATGTATTATAGTCACTCTTTTCTTGCATTGTGTTTTTTTGCTTGTCAAATCTGTCGTTGACATCCTGCCTTGATGTCCCCAAGGGGGAATCTATCTTGTAAGTATCTGACTAGTTCCTTATTTGTTGTTTTGCTGATCTATATGGTATTACTAAACACTAATAAACCCTCATATTGACCACTCTTCAACTGCAGGGCCACTCAACGCCGCTGTGAGATCACTAGCTCAACTTCAACCTCAGCAAGCTGCAAGCATGCTGGCCAACTATGTGTTGTTCTTCACTATGGTAAAAATCATATGTTTTAATTTTTTTGTCAGACCAATCCTTCCACTTCACTTCGGTGTGTAGCCATGCTATCTGATCATTTTGGGTTTCTTTGTTATCGGATGCATTACATTACCACATCAAGTTCCACATAGCAAAGCATAGGCAATATAATACCACATCAAGTTCCACATAGCAAAGCATAGGCAATATACTTACAAAAATGTTACTTTATTTTGTTTTACGAAATTATGGGTATGGTTTATCTGGGATCCATTGCAATGCATTGCATGGGCACTCGACCAGTAAAATAAGCACACCAACAAATCTATAACCATATTGAAATTAACAAATGCATTACAAAGCAATATGGTACTTGGATATTAGGATATCTAACATCTTTGGCAGAAAAATAAAAACGCTCAGCAAAAGAGTTATGCAAAGAAATTTACTGACTGGCCCAGATGACTACAGGAAATACCAACTTGTCACCAAAGATGTGACACAATTTCTCTTGAAACAACAACCACAATCAGTATTAAAGTAAAAGCCCTAAGGAATCAAGTACACATCCCCATAAGCACATAATATTTTGCACTAGATCTTTTGTAACAACAGCAGGTATAAAATCTGCAGAGCTTCAAAATGAAAAAGACACTATTCTGTTTCAAAGTTAGCTGTGTCATACTTTCGATACCACCTTTCTGGTGACTAGGTAGCCAATTGACTGAATTTCTAGCCTATGCCTATCAAAAGTTACTTGCAACAAGAACTTCATACCTTCCCACTGCGATGGCTTTCATGGTCTTCACGCCTCCTCTTGCTCGATCTGTGAAGATCTTGTTCACTAGGCTCAGAAGTTCTGCCCTTTCTTGTGTTTTCCCTGTACCTATCCCTACTCGCCTGGCGAACATCAGAACTGCTAGATAGACGATTGTTCTCATGAGTATTATTTAGTTTTTCTTGCCTGGAGTTCCTTTCACTGTTATTTGAATTGTCATCACGTGGATGTACATCAGAACGCCCCTTATTCTGCAAGCTGTTTTCTTCTGCACCCTGATCTCTCCTCACAGGCTCGTTTTGTCTGGTGCGCTCTTGGGTTTCTTTGTTTAATACTGCAGATCTTGATTCATCCTTCTTCCTACCACTACTGGCTAACTTATCATCTGTAATCCTTCCACCCCGACCAGTCCCTCTTCCTTCTTCTCTCTGAAGGGTCAGTGTGTTATCATGCTTAGGCCTCTGCCTGTCCTCTCTTTCTCTCTGTCGCCAGTTGTCCTCTTTGTGCTTGGCATAATAACGATCATCAGTCTTCTCCCGCATCCTAACACTATCATCTCTTCTTTTCGGATCAATTCCATCATCCCGCTCTCTCTTCCTTCTGTTCGGATCATCCCTTGCTCTATAACCATGCATTATATCTTCATTCTCAGGTTTCATTCTCATGTTCTCTTCATCCTTCTTTCTCTTGATATAAGAATCATCTGTGCTTTCACGACGATTCAAAACCATATCACCACGCTCTCTTTGTCTAGAGCCCCTCCAGTCACCATCATCCAACCGTTTCCTTGCATGAGGATCTTCATCCCTGTCATTCCTATCAATGGGCCTCACCTTATTTCTATGCCTTGCGCCAACTTCAGCATTGTACTCGAGCCTCAAATCTTCCTCTTTAGCTCTTCTGTTGTGAACACTGTCTTCTCTCCTCTGCCAAATTTCGGTGTCTCTTACTCTATCATAACTTCTACCACGTATGTCCCTATCTCTGTTCACATAAGGGTGATGGATATCCTCCCTACCTCTGGAAGTCAAATGTGACCTTTCTACATCTGGTTTGACGTCTCGAAGGTACTCATCCTTTCGACGGGAATTGCGTTCTTCTCCATCATGATGCCTTCTTACATCATTTACTCGCCTGGACCACCTATCTTGCAGAACTTCTTCACCAGATTCAAGGCGTTTCTGATGATCTTTGCTGCTAACAGACCTCCCTCTACTATTGTCACTATTCAGTGTCCTCAATTCATCCTGGTCACTACTATTGTGCCCAGTGGGCTGCTCAACCCTAGAAATCAGTTTCCGTTTTTTACCAGAATGAACCAAGTTATCACCGTCATTTGTCTCACTAACTGTGTGAGGATCTGAGATAGCATCATCACCATCCATTTCAGCACTATCAACCAAAGCAAGCCTATCATCATTATCATCAAACTGATCTTCTGTGCTCTGCTTATCTGCTGCTTCATCAGCAGCAGCAGGCAACCCTACTGAGACATCCTTAGTTTCTGAGCCCTCAGCAGAATTGTTCTCTCTCTGAGAATCACGGTGTCTCTTTGAGGATGTTGTTTGGCGAGGTAATACTTCATTGGAGTTTTCAATTTCACGGCTAGAGTTTACACCCAGTGAGCTTCCTTTCAATGACCTTTAAAGAACAATTTGGGGGGTAAGCATTAAAATATAATTTTAACAAAAAAAGGTTGAAGGAAGCAATGTGAAAAGTTATTTTAAGAGAACCGAAGTGCAAAATAAAGTAGGGGAAACAATGAGAAAAGATACAAGAAATAAAGTGCATGGGCAGAGAAAAAGGAACAGCTATATCATTTCAAGATCTCCAGAATCCAGATCCTGAACATCTCAAGTTGAGCAAGAAACTAATGCAATACTGTAGGATTTGTGTATCAAAATGCAATATGGACCATCGCATCATAGGATAACAATCGACAAGTTAGATGTAATCGTACATGCGAATAGTGGTTCAAGGGGTATCATAGTGGCATGAATTGTTGGCTACTTGGCCCTATAGGTGAGAACATCTTGGACATAATCTGGTCAAGTATGCTGAACAATGGACATGTGGTGATCTCATCATGGAAAAAACATTGATCAGATCACGGGAACATTGACTAAATAATTTAGTTAACATTAACAAGTTAACTAGTCCACTTATGAGTGTGCAGGTATGTCATACCTTACTCCATGAGGAGGAGAACCAGTTGTTTTGTAGCTGGAAGGGGAGCGGCCATGGACATCCGTGGCTAAGATATCACCTTCAGACGAAATAGGCAACTGTCTTGTATGTTCTGCCTTTCCCAAAGTGGAATTAAGAGGTGAATTATTCATCTTCTCTGATGCATATGACCTGCCCTCCTCAACACCATGGGTTCTTTTATTACCTCCTTGAGAATCCTTCTCAGTTTGGTCCAATGAACTATCATCAACTATTGGATCATCCAATGGACCATGGCACACAATCTGAAAAGCGAGGCAATGTTTAGTACCCCATTGAAGAGCATAAGATACTGATCAACTGACATGCAGAACAGTACAAGTTGCTCCAAGTGAGAAGAAATATAACATATGCCAGATCATGATGACAGTTTACCTCTATAACAGAATCTGACTCACGCATTCGTGGTACACGTGTATCAATAGATGGAAAACGTTCTCCGTAACCAGTTTCAACTTGTATAGGTCTCCCTGTCATCTGGAGAGAATTCACATCACTACATAATTTAAACAGATTGGAATGGAAAAATGAGGGGAAATTAACACTGTGCGTGTATGAAGTAGCATGGCTCAGAACACAGCCATATTTCATTATAATTGGAAAGTACTAAAAATAGGTGGTTGCTAGTACCATTTGTATGAAGAGTGCACAGCAACATCCACACACACACACACACACACAATAATAAAAGGGGAAATTGGCTACAGGACACTGCAAATTGTCACCATTTGCCAATAGACATCCGAAAAACATGATTACGCCAGAACACACTATAAAAAGATGTAATTTTGCTGTAAGACACCGAAGGCACTATAATATCATATTTGGGCCAGAAGGGAGAGAAAGCACACGAATTATCAAGTTTGCCCTAGGAGTGAGAAAGCAAAACTTTGAATTGACATTCCTATTCCCCATTTCTTCCTGGTTCTTCTTCTCCCCATTTCTCCCTCATGGCGCCTCCTGATGTGGTTCTTCTTCAGTCCCTCGCGGTTTATAAGAGTGGACACATGCCACCAATGAGATAGCCACATCCTACTGCCTCTCCCCCTCCATTGAATTGCATCACCACCGGCCATGGCTCACCAAAGGGGCCCTCCATCTCCAACTCCGGTCACTTCGGCCCATGCCACCTCGATGAGAATTGGTCCAATTCATTTGGCCTCGAGCATCTGTGGCAGCCATTGATCTTTTGCCTACCCTTTGATTGAAGCTTGAAGCACTATAGATCACCAATGCCGTGACGATCCCTCCGCCGCCTTAGGCTCCCGTCGCCGACCCGCCTCATCGCTACTCCGACTCATCCAACCACCTTGGTGAGTCTCCCTTAGCTCCCTGGTGCCTATCCTCCCTTTATTTTGCATTCATTTCCCCTCCGGCGCCGCCGCACCAATCGGCCTCCGCCTCTGGCCACCGATTCCCGCCGCCGGCCCTCCTTCATGCACCATGGCCCATGCCACTGCCCCCTGTGGCACCTTCTTCCACCCGAGGACCCATTTTGGGGATCACCTCAGCACCACCACGGACCCTCGGTCGCCGGCGAGCTTGCCCCAACTCGGCGCCGACCTACTATGTTTGGCTCTGCCTTCCCTCCACCTCTTCTGTTTTCCCCCTCCCCTAAGTCACTCAATGCAAAACGCCCGGTTGGTTAGCCGAGCCAATCGTAAGAGGCGACATGATGGAGCTTCAGCAGGGAGCAACAACATCAGGAGAAATGGGGAGAGAAGAACCAGGAAGAAATGGGGAATGAGAATGCCAGTTCAAAGTTTTGCTTTCTCTCCTGAGACAAAATTGACAATTCGCGTACTTTCTCTCTCCTCTGCCCAAAAATGATATAACAGTGCCATCGGTATCCTACAGCAAAATTACACCTTTTTACAGTGTGTTTCGACATAACCAAGTTTTTTGGATGTCCGTTGACAAATGGTGACAATTTGTAGTGTCATGTAGCCAATTTCCCCATAATAAAACAACCCTATGGAATTTGTGATGGTTTTGCATGATCAAACCATCACTTCAAGTAGTTGTTAAAAAGAACAAAAACTAAAAATATAGAACGGATAGCCATCAAATTCACACGACTATTGAAAAGAAGCACTTGGCTGACTGTTTCAACATTGATTTGTGGCACATGTACAAGTGTACAACAGGAATGTGTGGGTGCACAGAAGTAACCATCTATAAAATTGTAAAAAAACATAGCTTGAGGAAGCATGGGAGAATTATCCATGGCTCAGAAGATTATGAAAATGTGAACCAGATACATAAATACCAGAGGGAGAAGGAGCATAATACCACTGGAGGCCGCATGTTTGTAGGAACTCTTCCCTGGGTACTGAAATCTGTATGTCCATTGTCTGCTTTATTACGATTCTCAGCAGAAATATCATGATGGCCAGTAGCAGCGGCTAGCTCTGGTGGCAAATCTGGATCGTAGTCCTGAATGCAAATCAATAAAAGATTGTTCACCACAGGAGTCTACAGATAGCATAGGAACGATGTTTTGCGAAATGGGATTATAGAAAACCTGTTCTGAGCGCCCACTTTCGTACACCCGTATTCTAGATTGCATTGTGGACTCCAATCGTAGTTGATCCTGGTGACAAAATATACTAATAGTTTACAAAGGAAAACTAAAAGAAAGAACAGCCACATACACTACCAAATGTTAAAAATGGACTCACCAGCTGCTTGCAATAGTCTTTCCACTTCTCTTCATCAAGTCCAAAGTTAAAAAAGTCTGAAATATCAGCACCAGGGTATTTCCATGGCTTCTCCTCAAATGCGGTATCAGTGTCAATATCAAAAATTGTCCTGGGCCAAATAAATTATCTTTAGGAGGAGAAAAATAATAAATGAGCATAAAATAGAATTGTTCTCCAGATGTAACTAAAAATAACAACGAAAGGCATACCAAGGATTCCTTGATTCCATCCTAGAACTCCACCCTACGATTCTAGTGATCTATTCTAGTCTATTACATATTGATTCTGCATGCTTGAGAGTTGAGAGAGCGTATCCACAGCACCAAGTTGAGTTCCCCTAAGTGTACCAAAGTTACCAGAGAATTTTAAAATAATACCCAAATGTCTGATTCTTGCCTTTTAAGACAGCTCGTGTGCAATGAATCAATAGAAGGACATCTACCAATTTGGTGAATATATTTCAATAGTACATGATTGCATAAATACATAAATATTTCAATTGAACATGTTTCTAAACAAACTAAGAATATAAGTGTGCAGTAAAAAGCTTGGTCAACTACGGAGTGCATGTATTACTCTCTCTCTCTCTCTCTTAGTTCTAAGTACACTCAAGACACTCAGTGACCCAAGGTTGATATTTTACACACGAAGAATGCCACCTTCCGAGTAAATAGTAATACATCCAAATTAATCCTGCGATGCAGCATAGCTTATATTGCATGCCCTGAATTTCATTCTACATATACCACATTATTTTCTATATGAAATGATATTTCTCTGCTTCATATGAATTCTTTTGTCACACTATTTTGTAATATGAAATATGAAATCATGAATGTAGTTTCTTAGTATGATTACAAGGTAGTCTAAGACTGATAAAAGGCTCTGCGGTATTTTTTTTTTACCCTGCAAGTTATTATTTCTGCCATTTTTCTCACCATGGAGATTATTGCCTGCGACTTAGGCCTTAATATATTGCCACAAATTTTTGTGGATAAATTCATCCCATTTCACAGATCTTAATGCCAGAACTCGCACAAAAAAATTCTAGCCTCCACCTACGATCTACTATCTTAAATTCTTAATTACTGATTATTGATTGAACTTTTTGAACTAAAAGATAGAACTACTATCATATAAATAATGTGAAGCACCAATCCAACTCCAGGTACCTTATAGCATACAGTGCAAATTAGTTCTTAGTTCTTACTCTTTGCCAAGTGCCAACACATTATGCTAGTCAGCATGAGCGGTGCTTAGCTGTTTGCCTAATGCAATTCATAAAAGACTTGGTTTCAGTACACTTCATGAGATCAACTGTGCAGCTGGATGCCCAACTCTCAAGACAGCGCATTTCAAGATTAGTGTTATAAGTTGCCTGTTATGGACTTAAAACCTACAGCAGAGTTTTTTCGCAACTACAGCAGAATTTATACTAAAAGATCGGTCAACTAATAACATAGATAGACGTTTACAACTGCAACAGAATTTCCAGTAAGGGAGCAAAAATTATTCCACAAATATAACTATTGTTATTTGCATGTCAACCAGTTAGCTTACTTGTGGGGAGGTAGTGTGAAATCTAGTCCACCACCAAAACCACGACCTGAACCACCCCATGGATTCATTCCATAGCCTGAATGAAAACCTTTATTCATACCCCTACCAGTACCAGGTCTCCAGTCACCTCTTCCTCGGCCAGAGAAAGAGCCCGGAGGTCCAGGAGGACGGAACTGACCAGAAGCACCACCTACTGGAGCCCCAGGTGTAGCACCAGGGCGTACATACTGCAGAGAGTAAGGCAGAAATCAGCAACATAAACATAAGAGGGCTTAACAAGTAAAAAACAGAAACCACAAAAGGTTGAACGGTTCATGGCTTAACAGACAACTTTCCAAGTACTTAACATCATCCACTTACCAACAAGCAAGACATGAGAAGACATGATAAATAAAAATCTAATCATATACGCAGAATACAAAAAATAATGCAGTTCACAAAATAAACTTGAGCTACAATTGTTATAAATACTCAATTGAGACTTCTATGCTGTCCCTTGCTGTAGGATTCTGAAATGATTTACACAAGCGTGGTGTGCATTTTTTATCCCACATAAGAAGTTGATTGATAAGCAACTTATATTTTCAAGATAAACAGCACATGTGTATTATCTAATATCACATACACACACTGTAGAAATTCAAGTTTCCTTTTAAAAAGCAAAGAAGTTAATGCAAATTGTTTCCTAAACAACTCAAGACAACAAAATAGGATTTGATCCAAAAATGCCTCAAGTCATTAGAACAAGATTATATTGTGTAACATTGATTTTGCTATGTTAGAGCTCAAAATGAACAGTAATATTCAGGCCAAGATCCATAGAACAAAATTCTCCAGTGATAAAATGTGCTGTTACATTAGCAACACGCACAATAGTTACATCTGGGGTTGAATCATCGAAGTCTTGCTTACTAGTCTATGATCATATAGGGTCTAACCTCTCTCAAATGACCATTAGTTCTAATAGGCTCAGTATGTCCCACCAGAAATAGGGTGCATATTTTTGTTGGTAGCAAGGAAGGAAAACATGCCCACCAGCAATTGATTGCCAATTTGCCTGAGACTTCTGCTATCGAGTTTAACACAAACAACACTAACTAGGACTATCTGGCCCTAAAGCAAGGAAGATTGACTTGAGTACGCATGGCTAAGGAGTATTGTAACTTGAGTGCGTACTGCCTTAGCGATAGAATTTTTAGGACACATCCTGAAGCTTTGGCTCGATGGGCAAGCTTAGGAACCACATAGTGACTGCTCTTTGAGCTAAATTATATCGACTAATTTGTGCCCCTGTCTCTTTCTAGGCAACAATGATATTGGTAAATTGGACCAGCTGCACTCTTTCTCACTATCTCCTAGAGTGAAATGATGGCATCATTCTTCAAAATGATTGGCTTCACCCATATCACATCTGCATATGAAATGAGGTCACTGACTTGAAGCTTAGGAACCAATCAGCATCAACGCTACAATCTTGATAACAACTTTGCCGACTACACGAAGAATTATAACTCCAGCACAAAGATCACACATTAAGAAGGCTCAAATCTTCAAAGTTGCTATATGGAAGCATGGAATAGCAAGTGCAAAATCATTGTATTTCCTTTCTTTTCTTCCTTTGTATGTTAATAAATGCATTTACAGTTTACATTGCCGGAATGTAAGCAAGAATGCAAAAGAATATAAAAAAGAAACTAAACTTGGTAAGAAGTTTACACAGTACAACGTAAAGCATAGTGAGTTGCAACCGGGTTTAGGCCGTCTCCCTCTGTGGGGTGGCCCGAGCGCATCGTACAGCTTCTTGGCCCAAATAACTGACCTTGAACATGGAATGGTGCGGGTGGAACCCCTGGCCGCCGCCACTGTACCCAATCCTCCCGCCGGGCGCCGCCGCAGCCTTCCCAGGCTCACCACCCTCCTTCCTCTCCCCCTCCGGCCCAGCCGCTGCCGCGTCGTCCCCCCAATCCTGCTCCTCCATACCCGGGATGTGGGGGCCATCGGCGACGATGACGAGGTCCTCGCCATCCTCGTCGTCTCCCTCGTCCTCCCCAAGCAGCCGGCGGTCGTCCGCCTCGTTGAGCACGATCTGGATGTCGTCCTCGCTGTCGCTATCCCAATCCTCGCTCCCCGCCGCACCAACTGCCGCTGACGACGAGAGCCCCGGTATAGCCGCCCCGGTGTCGCCTACGCCGCCCCCCATGAGCGGATCGGGCTCCTCCGCGCCGGGGGGCGGCTTCGCAACAACCTCGCGCTTCGCGGGGGGGGCGCCGCCATCGTCGTCGTCGTCTGCCCAGTCAGCGGTCGGGTCGACCCCAGCTACGGGGTCGTTCCCTCCTAGAAGCCAGTCGTCGTCATCGTCGGCAGCGGCCGCTGTGGCTGAGATGGGGGTGGGCGTAGGGTTAGGGTTTGTGGCTGGGGCTGCGTGGGCTAGGGTTTCGGGCGGCGGCGGCGGCGGCTTGGAGGGTGCGGAGCCGGGGATGAGGATGTCGGTGTAGAGGTCGCCAAACTCGTCATCGTGCTCCATGGCGATGGCGAGATGGGGGGAGGCGAGTGTTGAAGGCGGCGGCGAGATGCGGGAGGACAGGTCGCGTAGTTGGTTTGGAAGGCCAGGGCTCTGGGCTAAGCGGTGTTTTTTCCGGACTTTAACTGCGATACGAACATAGCTGAGAGCTCACAAACCTACTCCGGTTCTTTTGTCTTCGTTCAAATGGCTTTGACGATATCATTTTTTTAAGACAGGTTTAAAAATTAATCATAGTATAATATAATAAATTCAACTATATCAGTTAAAATTATATATAAGTATTTCTTGTTATATTCTCTTATAAATAACTGAAATTTAAAAATTAAGCCACAGCCAAAAGTAGTTTTCAGCTTTATTTATCCAAACACAGTCGGCTTTCTCTGAGACAGTACACGGGCTTAGTTCAAAATTCAACTCATGTCGCATTGGTTCACGAATAATTAATTAATTACGTTATGGAATCGTTGTGTTGGTACCGTGTTAACCTGTTAAGAATGTTTGGAACGCAGAAACGTTTCCATATTTAATATAGTTTTTTACATCTTAATAATTATGGCGGTACTGTTTACATGTTAACCCTATTGACGTATGTTTGGAATTTAGGAATTTTATTATAGTAGTAGACCATTTACACGTTAACCCCCATTGAGGTATGCTTGGAATTTAGGAATTTTAGTGTTCCTTTAACGAACAGAAGGTGCACGGGCTTTGTAGTGTCGTGTCATTGCTTATCTTAATTTGGGTTTGCATAATAGTCCATCTTTTAATATTGTCTTTAAATATTTTATCTTATATAAGGGTTGAACTAGAGACAACATTTTTAACATAAACTATTTCTAACTATTTTATACTATTTTTACTATAGCCTTTTAACTCATTTTCTCTCATTATTTGCGTTGGTTTGCGGTAAGATGTCTTTTATATAAGAGACAATATATTCTCTCTCCTTATTTTCATTTTTTATATAAAATTTTACTTATTTAATATAGTTAAAAGGTATTAAAATAATATTATTGAAGATGACCTTATCGTATGCTCAACAAGGCCAAAAGTATGCCGCTATCGATAGGAAGGGGCTCGGAGTTGGTTAGGTCAAAAATGTAAAGCAAAAGCTCAATAAAAAATGCAGCCTGATCCTGCACTCCATGGCCGCGTGTCTGTTCGGTGGACCATGAACCTGTAACGTGTACCCAGCAGGTTTCTCTTCACATTTACATCAAACGTCAGCTTATGTTGGCAGGTTCGGCACATCAATCGGTTCTCCCTCGGATGCAAGCTCAGCTCACAGCCCAATATTTTGTAACTGAATGCAGAGCTTTAGCAACATCACAACCACAAAATCATACAATCTAGAACCACAGATTTAGCTCAGTACAAAGATCATAACCCGATACTGAGCTGGCGTTGTTTAAGAAAGATGGAACTTAGTAGTAGCAACAACAAACACACTCAAAGTAATGATCTTTGTACTGAGCTGGCGTTGTTTAGGAAAGATGGAACTCAGTAGTAGCAACAACAAACACACTCAAGGTAAACATGTAACAAGTTTCCCCAAAAAAAAACTGATGTGGTGATTTACCCCAATGATCTGCACGTCATACAGACACAGTACAGGCTCATGAGATGATTCGCATAAATTGCATACGGCGTATTATTAGGCACTCCACTATGGTACTGGGGCAACAATGATCCAGTACAAGAAAACCACAAGAGCATCTGTGCCACGACAAATGTGTTACAGGCTGCATCATCTTAACATAGTAGAAGTCGAAAAGAGAGGTTTATCCATGTGTCACTTCTTTTGCTTCTTCCCTGGCTTGAGCTTTACAACTTCATCAATGTATAATATGCCCTTCCCCTTGTACACTTCTGGAGGCTTACAGCTTCGAACAGCGCCAGCAAAGTGGTGTACTCTGTGCTTGTCGATGCCAGTACAGCATATTATGTTGGGTTTGAAGCAGAAGACACGAACGGCGGGTGGAGCAGTGAACTGCACCTCATGGCTGTAACCTAGTTTCAGAAACAACTCGCGGCCTTCATGCTCTGTCCTTGCTTTGAATCCGACTCCAACAAGCTTCAGAAACCGGAAAAACTTGGCTTCCATTGCAAAAAGAAGAGATGTTTGCTTCCTAGTTACCTCAACAAAAGAAGGATTGAAGGTTCATCAGAAAAGTGAACGTTCATGTAAACAAACAGGATTACAAGCATGCCACCAGTTATGAGAAATTGAAGTATATACAAGAGTGTGCTTGAATCAATTCTCTGCAGAACACTGCAAAATATCAAATAGCATATAGATGAGATCTCCTATAATCTCATCTCACATAGGATGACCAATTCTATAATCTGTACTGAAATAACTAAAGAATGTGAAGAGCAACTCTGAAGCACTACTCAATTCCTCAACTGTCATAGATGAGTTCAAGTATAGCTCACAACAGCATAATTATCCTACCTCAAACGGGGAATAGTAGATCATTCCAGCTTAGACACCAAGTCGCGATACACTATCCTAAATCTTCTAAACACCAATCGATTCTTCTTATCTCTTATGACCAAAGTTGTAAAGTAGAAGACAAAGAGTCACTTGCGCAGGAAATTAGGGATGTCGCCAACTCGCACATAGACACGGCCACACTGGACATGCGCGGATACAGTTATACAGTTCTTTTCGGAAGAGTACTAAACTAGTATCATTCAGCAACTGCAGTTTAGAGGCTGTCACAGAGATGCTAAATCCACCTTTTGGTTTTGGACTGAAAAAAACTTTACATTCTTCCTATTCCCCAGAAACATCATCACCGTAACATAGCTTGGTAAGAGTAATTATCAGTGACAGAGAGAATCATAAATAACTAATCTTACACCTGACTGAAAACACTAATTCAATAGTTATTCACGACGTCATTTCAGAGACCATCTTAGGCTACAAATACCGATCTCAAACAACAGATCATACCGTGGGCGGACCTAACGTGGGACATGGGGGTTCAGTTGAACCCCCAAAAATATGGAAAATAAACTGCTACTGGTAATCCACAACGCAGCAAGCAAATCCACCACAAACTCCATGGACTGGACTATCCATCCCAGAAAGGAAGATTTGGATGAGATTGCTCACGGAAAAGAAAAGATCCTCAGGACAAAGCTCACTCTTAGAACAATCCAAGCAAGCTAGGGCTTCCTTACCAGCGAAAGAAGAGATCAATCCGGCAGAGCGG
The DNA here is from genome assembly GCA_036346575.1 of Dendrocalamus sinicus. Taxonomy (NCBI): domain Eukaryota; kingdom Viridiplantae; phylum Streptophyta; class Magnoliopsida; order Poales; family Poaceae; genus Dendrocalamus; species Dendrocalamus sinicus. The sequence goes on from CM070648.1 coordinate 8,357,831, forward strand.
AGGACGACGACGACGCCTAGGAGAGAAGAAGTCCTTCGCTTCGAGGGTTAAATGGCGTTGGCGTGAGAATTTGAGACAAACGGCGAAGCAATAGCCGCCGCCGCCGTCGCGACGAGATTGGAGAAGAGTTCAAGGAAGAGGATGGGCTGGAACTAGAGAGACGACAGAGGTTTGGGATTGGGATGTGAGGGTTGCGGATTTGGGGAGGAGGAGGGAGGAGGATAGAAATCTTGAAGATGGTCTGTCTCTTGGGCTGAACAGTGGGGATACATTAGCCGGTCGGATGCTACAGGTTGAGCCCGTTAGTGAATAGTACCAGACCCGCATAAACAGTGCATATCGGTACTGTTTATCCATACCTAAAAATACAAAATATATCCATTTTGATCATTTTGAACCCCTCTACCCAATTCTCAGCTCCATTTTCCCATACCGAACTTCGATAATACTCAAAACCACTGAAACACATTTCCAAATTCTAAACCCTAATACGATCCGAATTCTTATTGTTCGTCGAAATCCTAAAAGAAAAGAGGTTAACTTTTACCGTTGCAAGATCATAGTTAGGTGCATAACAAAATCATTGTAGCTTCGGGAGTAGTAACAAACTTTTTCTTATGGAAGTAGTAGCAAAGTTCAGTTGGGAGTGCAACTACCTCAGGTATATCCCATCCCCCTTCTCTATCCCCAGTTTTCAGGTTGGTCACAAGAACATAGTTCACTGCAAATGCTCAATCACCCGAATACCCTGTCAATAACACAAAAATAAATTTACTTTTTAGCAGTATATATAACATATCTGACAATCATAAGGAGAGGAAAACCCCATACCCTTGATAAATTCCCTGGCTTCTTCCGTGCTTCTTGGCCTTTCCCTTGTCATCCCTTTGCTCACCACGACCTTTATCAATGCACAGCAACATTGTTGAAGTAATTACAGTGCTAAACTTCCATACAAACACAAAGCTCAAGTCACTATGCCTGAATCTGAATGCCCATACTTGGTCAGAGGTGATCAGAAGTGTGGGCTGGTCTCTGTCTCGAGCGCACTCGTCATGGAACTTAATTTTAACGGCCTCGGCCTACAGCTGAAGAAACACCTCAGGTTGTATCACAAGTTTATAGCAGCAAAACACGTTCTTGATGCAGCATCATTCCAAGCAGTGGCTGGTACCTTGGCTTCGGCCAAGGCCTTGACCAGCTCCTCTGGCTTCTCCCTCCTGATAGCCTTCCCGTCGATGTCGGCACTCTGACAGCACAGACAGAGATCAAACCACTTCATTCATCAGGGACAACAGATTAAGTTATGAGATACAGAGACAGCAGCAGGAGGAAATTTGGAAGCTCATTAGTTGTACTCTACCATGACAGTGAGCTCGTATCCCATATCAGACAAGATTTCGCGGCGCGCCGGCGACGATGATCCGAGTATGATCTTCAAGAGTTGCAAGAAGCAAGAAGAGGCTTAGAGGAGAGTGAGCAGCTGATATCGACGAATCAACCGTGGCAGATATATGCCGATCAGAGGGATCGTAGACTGGTAAGAGAGACGCACCTTGAAAGATGATGAGTTCTTGGAGGTGGAAGCCATGCCTAATTCTTGCAGAGTAGTTGATGACCCTAGAGTCTGGACTATGGAGGCTCACGAGTAGCCGACGGAGCAGATCCAGCACGGAACAATTCGTTGCTGCCAGTCTTGTGCCTACCGCCCACTGTTGGAGACCATGTACGGTATGTTGAGGGATACAATACGACATGTGCGCATGTTTCTCTCTCTCTCTCTCTCTCTCTCTCTCTCTCTCTGTATACTGGATGGCAGAGGCACAAATACTGGACATGATGGTGCACAGTACTACGTGGGCTCGATTCCGGTCCAGACCAGCTCGTGTCCATGGACCCGAAGGCCCATGACCATCTGGAAACTTCTGGGCTTCCCTTCCCGTGTGCTCTGCTCTCCCGCTGTTTACCATCCTGCAAGAAAGAAAACCAGAGAAGCTTTCTTTACTCTCAAGAAAACAACGCTTCTTCCTCGCCAATTCGCCATCCCCCCTCTCCTCACCAACCTCCTCAGGAAGGCGCCCTCGCTTCTTCCGGGCCGATCCCCGCTGCTTCCCCAAGGTAAGAAGAATCTGACCAACCCTACAAGCCTATCTACGCCTTTTCCTTGTGATGCTGTTGCGGCTAGTGCGTAGATCATGCCGAATAGGGCGTGTGAGCCTGCAGGGTGAAGTCGGCGGGTCGTTTTCTTTTTCTGGAGTAGTAGGATCTGCGGTGGGCGCAGCAAGCGCAGCGTTTTTTATTGGTAAACATGCGCAATTGCTTGTTTTCAGGATGCTTGCGAGTTGTTCGTCGAAATTCCTGTGCGGCTGGGACATTTAGTTTTCGAAGTTACTTGTGTGTCCGGATTGGAGTGGTTGAAACGTAAAAACTATTATTGCGTCGGTAGTGTTATGGTAACAGCAGCTGGTAGCATGCCATGGGGGGTAACCTTACAGTTGGCTGAAGTGTACATACGAAATTTCTGCACCAGAAAATTCTACATGGCGCAGTACTGTAGTTCGATCCATTTAATCGAGCACTGCGCTTAATGTTTGGTTTACTAGTCTTAAATAATTTAGCATAAGCTTTGTGGTGCTTAAACTGATGCTGCCTGTGTTGGTCATCCTTGTTATTTTAAGAGAGACCATGTTAGGACCATTTCTGAAGGAAAAGACATTACTCTGGATGATCTGCTATGGACGCTCTTTTTGCTATGTCAAGAATATGTTGGGATCTTAATGTGTGGTTTACTAGTCTTAAATAATTTAGCATAAGCTTTGTGGTGCTTAAACTGATGCTGCCTGTGTTGGTCATCCTTGTTATTTTAAGAGAGACCATGTTAGGACCATTTCTGAAGGAAAAGACATTACTCTGGATGATCTGCTATGGACGCTCTTTTTGCTATGTCAAGAATATGTTGGGATCTTTATTTTTTGTATGGATTAGTTTGCTTGGCCTGAGATATATAGCAGAACATATAATTCATCGGATCTAGAATTCAACTTTAAGCTTGTTACATCACACAGGGATTGATGTCTTGCGGTTACTATTTGTTGGAATGTTCAATGGTTCTTTTGTGCCTGTACTAGGTGATAATGTTTGAAACTTATGTACGCGTCATCCTATCTCTGTCTTGCATCCTCCTATTGGGGAATGTCTGAAGCATCTTGGATGTATACAGTCTGTTTTAGATAGAGCAAAATGTCATGATGGTGTTGTTGTTGGTTATATTACTTTTTTTAAATCTCTGTAACCTCAAGCATGCCATATTGACAATGAAGGTGGTATGTTAATGTTGTGTCAATCATTTTGTGCCACTTTTTCCCCCTACAATCTTTCTAGGGTGCATTCTAAGTGAAAGGATTTCAAATTAATGGTTGCTCTTTTCCATCTTGTTTTGTCTTTGCCTTCCTTCCGAAGCCCCTCTCAAGTAGGTTACTGCTGTCTCATAACTTCTATGTTGCACTTTCTCAATTTTAAGGCTTTCCAGAGTTGTCTTCTTTATGGCTTTTGTTCAAGTAAATTACTTACCTCTCGATTAATGGTTGTGGTAATCAACTCAAATGTGTCAGGTTGCATATGTTCTTTATCTTATGAGCATTTATATTCCTCATTTAAATACCTTCCTGATAAAAATGTTTAAACTGGCTGCAGATATGCAAGTTTGCTTCCAGATCCATGCTATCTTGATCTGTTTTTCGGAATTTGTGCATCAACTTTTAACTCTGGTTTGTTTTAACGTTAAGATGGATTCCAGCAATACTCAATCTGAAGGATCGCAACCATCTATTCCAAAAAACCCTGCCATGGCTTCATGCCGCAAGAAAAAAACTGATGACGCCACCTTCCTCGAAGATCTGAAAGACCACATCGACGAGTTCATCTATGCCTCCATGGATGAGCACAAGACCTGCTTCAAGAAGACCATTCAGAAGGTCAGCTGCGCTAACACACTGAAACTTGCCTCTTTCCTCATCCTGCAGTTTTCATGTGTTTTATGCTTTTCGATCTACTGTGCAGATGTTTGGGATGTCAAAGGTCGTCGCAGAGCGCTCCGCAGAAGTAAAGGAAGCTGAAGTCGAAAGTGCTTTGCCTCTTCAGACCAGTGTGTCGCAGTAGAATGCAATGGCGGTGGCAACATGTTGGCTTCTGGCGTCTGCAAGGCTTTTACTGCTGGTGTTTTCTTTTTGCGACGTTTTCTGTACTATGGACACCACTTTATATTTCGTAAGCAGGCCTTGTACAATAGTAGTACAACCTGAGACTGAAACTAACATCGCCAAGTTTTTGCTGAATTCTGCTGGTCATATCACACTTCTCTTATTTTCTGCTATGTCAGGGTCCGAAGTCAAAGCTTAGTTTCTGATAGGGAACTGGAATTCGGCCCAAGAACAGTGCTGGTGCTACTGATGGGGCCAATTTCATGCATCTCACACCTAATCTGTTCGTCAGGAAGACAGGAACATCCAACGTGTGATCTCTCTCTCTCTCTCTCTCTCTCTCTCTCTCTCTCTCTCTCTCCTTCAACCATCTTGTCATCCTCAAAAATGCAAAAGAGAAGAAAAGCCGATCCTTACCACTAGTCTGGTTCCACTGTCTCTCACGTGCTGCTTGTATTGGCTGCTGCTTGTTTTGTCTGTGGTTGATGGTTTTATTGAAAATAAAATAATATTGGTTGAAAGAAGTCTCTAAGAAGTAGGGAGCGAGCAGTAGAAAAAGTGATAAAGAAATACATACTGAAACAGGAGCAAGAGAAATAAAGCGCGTGATACATGCATAACGTTCTGTCTTATCTTTAAAGCGAGAAAAATAGAGAAACCGTTTAAAAAATTAGATATTTATATTGACTTTTCTAAACAAAAACCAACGTGATGACCGGTTAGCCGTGGCGTACAAACATTTCTGCTCGTTTCGAGCGTTTCATTCAGATTTCAGCGGAGGCTTTCGCCGTCAAGGGGTTGGTGTCCTGATGTTATCTTGCTTGCTTTTCTCTCTCTCGTATTCCATCTCTGTCACTCTCTGTGTATGTGCGTGTTTTTTGTACAGGAGAAGTTTGCATCTAATTGCGGCGATTGAATCGTCCAGGTACTTAGAAGGAAATGCTATAGAACTCGGATTTGCTATATAACTCGGCTGAAACAGACGTGATCTTGATGTAACTAACTAAAAAGGCTTTTGATGGATTAGTCAATATCAGGAGGCGCCACTGCTTCATACTCCATCGGCACTAAATAATGCTGCGGCATTTGATCAAAAAGATTTAAGGGGGTGGCTGTCAGGAAACAGGACCACATCTAGATGGACGGTCAAACAATACCACTTCACCAGTTGATGAGGGCAATTTATGCGGAGTATATGTGCCTTCAGATGCGTGTCACATGTAATGCAGGAACTTGATCTACAATAGTGCAGGAACTTGATCAACAATCAATTCATCGTACCAAGAAACGATAAAAAAATATATATTTTTGCAAATTGAACTTTAAACATACGATGATTTGGGGGCTTCGTATTGTATTTTGCTGATAATTTTTTGTTGAAAATGAATAGTAGTAACTGAAAGAAGTGGCTTTAGAAAGAGGGAGCAAGCGGTGCAAAAAGTGAGAAAGAGATACGTGCGTTTGACGAGTGAGAGGAGTTGGGTGAGTGGCGCCCATGACTCCCTGTTTTATCCCGGAGCGAGAGCGTGGAGAAGTCGCATCGAGAAGATAGGTATTCGTCAGTGGCGGAACTAGAACAAAAATAACGTGAGGGCCTCATGCTCTATACATTTATTTATCAACACATCCATCAATAATATAGTAAATAGTAATGTATTCTAAATTTTGTAACAACTAATTTTATAATAAAGTTCAATAATAAATAACTATTTGTCGGATAACATACCAAAATAAGAAATCTACTATTAGTAAATGATCTATAATGAATTCGAGAACAAAAGATTGTTAGCTATTGAAACACACTTGAATTAAAAATATTGAAACGCATTGAAAAATTCCTTAACTCAATTGTTGTAAAAATAGAAATAGGGCATTCTAATTTTAAAGCCATAACTCACAAATATTTTAAAGATCATAAAATTGAAACTGTAAAATCTAAATCACGCAATTTAGTACCTATTTTGGTCAACTGATCGTTACTTCATTAACTATGAAGATAATTAAACTTTGAAGCAAGGAGCTAGTCAGCTAAGACGAGACGACGAGTGGTTAGTGGACGACCTCACATATTGCTGTGACCATCTACCATACTGCATACATTGATACATACACTGAGATTTAGGGCCTATTTGATATGGCTACGGCTTATGATTTTTGGTTGAAAATTTTAAATTTTAGCTATTTGTGACAGAGATTACAGAAAGAGAGATACTCGCTTGTGATTTTGGTTAATACAGATATTGGACTTTTAACGTGTACTACAATTAACTTGTAGACTCCGTCTTGATAAAATACTCCGTTTGAAAGTTATGCACTATAGCAAAAACCAAAAGCCGCTTTTAGAAGCCGTTAAAGAATAGGCTCTTACTCTATTTGTATCCATGTAGTGAGATCAACACAACGAGAAATCTAACCGTACCATCCGAGTCCGACGCATGCGGGCGTAGGCGAGAAGCGGCCAATGTGCTCCCAGACGACGGTAACATTGGCGCTGGGCCTGTCACCGTTGCAGATGAAAGGACCAACTCACCTAAGGTTGCATGCGTGGCCGTGGCGTAGGGAATAGGGGAAGGTAGGTAAGACGTCGTTTGGACCTGACATTTCCTACTTGGTTGATTTGGGGCTGGAACTGGCTTCGATGCTTGGGCTTTAGGCTGGCATTGGCTTTGGGTTAGACCGAGTAATGGCCCATGCTCGATCGGTTCAAGCAGCCCCTCTTATTTTATTCTTTTTTCACTGTCAGTTGATATGCCGTGTCGTACCAACTTCAACTTATACGCATTTCTTGGAGTATTTTGCTTTCTCAACGTCGTGAGTGTTTTTTCTTTTCCCCTCTGTTTGTCAACGTGTTTAAGTCTTCTTTCTTTTAGATAGATATAGTTCTTGACATGTGGAGCACTAGTTTTTACCATGTGGAGTATATACTGTGTAAGTTTGAACTCTAAGTAATAAAAATTAAAAATCGGCGTGGGGCCTATGCCCCCTCATCTAAGAATGTGCATCCGCCCCTGTGTTTGTATAGGTTTTTTGTTTTTTTAAATAAAAATTAGAAACAAAAGCAAATATGAATAGTGTCTACCTTACTAGCCTGATTAAAACAAGGAAATAAACCCTTGTTTCTCACTCAGACAAGTATCAGTTTCCCTCTTTCATCAGATTAGAGCAGGATAACCACAATTCCATACAGTACAAACTGAAACCCTAGTCTTCAGCCAACTCAATCGGCAACATAAAGAAAGCAAGGAAAGAACGAATAGTGTGGTATACTATAATTCACATGTCAAAAGGCCGGTAGTAATATGGATCACGTCCACGTTTGAAAACAGCCATATAGTACAAACTGAAAACCTAGCCTTCAGTCAACTCAATCGAACTCATAGTAAAGAAAGAATAAGGATCTACTCTACAACTCATTTCATAATAAAAAGGCAGGGTCATATGGTCTATGGTCTGAAAAAACAAATCGTTTCATGCATAATAGATGGTCTGAACAACAAGGAGGATGTGATTGCAAACTGCAGCCGCCTCATCATTTGAGGCTCTCTCTCTCTCTATCTCGTTGATTCCGAACTCTGACCACGGCTAATCATCCACATATGACATATACGCCAGTATCCTGACTCCTGAGTCTACCAGGCACAAAATCTCGTGCGAATTTAGTGTCCTGTTCTGAATCCTGATGATCAACTGATCACCGGTCTGGTGTAATTAGAACACGCTGCAAGCTGCTTGCTGCCATGGACTGAATTTATCTTATATTATACTTTTGTACCTACCTAAACTATTTCCCTCTGCACGTTCGACTACTGCAGCTAACTCGGTCGTCGTCGTCGCCGTCTTTCAATGCGCGTAGTATAAGCGTGTGCGCCGTATGTACAGTACGGCCGAGCATACAGTTTGTTCTCGTACGTACGCACTGTATGCCGTACCGGTGTACGTCGTGTGGCTACTGTGGTTATACGTACGGAGGTACCGTATCCATGCATTATTAAGTGTTCGCTGCATGCCACGTGTGCCAAAGAAAAAATTTGCAGCTTTTCGAACTTTTTGTTACATTAGCTTTAAGCTTTATTTGTATTGATTTCGCTTAAAAATTTTAAAACCAATATAAATATCTAGTTTTTAAAGTGTTTCTCGCTTCGAGATAATGCAAGAGGTCATAAATACATTACATACTACACCCTTCTCGCTTCCGTCTCGTATATGCATCTCTTCATCGCTTATTCCATTGCTTATTTTAATCCACTTCTTTTAACCATTTACATCCTCTCACTAACTTCTCGCTTCGAGGTAATACAAGAGGTTATAAATAAAAATCAAGGTAATACAAGAGGTTATAAATAAAAATCACTTCTTTTAACCATTTTTATTTATTTGTAGTTAAAACCAGTACGAACGTCCGTTTGCTTCTGCATTTTTCACAATACGTCCTCCTTGTTGGGCTCGCAGCTGGACCCGTACTTTACATGGTGCCCGGCTCGTGCATGGCATGTGCAATAACCTCGCACAGTCGCACCATGCCACCACACCAGCTTTTGTACAGTGCACTGCACCATCGACTTGATACGTAACAAGAATCATAGAGACATACTATTAACTTGAAGGATTTGGTTAACAGAATCATCTTAAGCTTTAGCAGCAATATGTCTGAGACATTAATCTTAGAAAATCCGCATGTATAACGCACCTAATATGCAATTTGGTGAGAACCAAAGTCTGATCCTTAACTCGGAATTTAGACGGCAAACCAGTAATGGCATCTGTAGTGTATGAAAAGAGGAGGTCTTAAGCCACCTTAAGGTCAACATTATACATTACAGGGGTGACCTTAAGCAGATCCTAAGTAAAAAAAGCTTAAGGCTGGTCCTCAAGCTAAAGACCTGGCCATAAGCATTAAAATACAATTTTTCTTTATCTGCCAAGTGGGACCGTCTTAAGGCCCCTTGGGTTATATACACTATGGAGTTGGTCTTAAGGTTTAGATGGGACCTACCTTAAGACCCTTTGGGTTATATACACTACAGATACCCTAACACCACTACACCATTAGATTAAATAACCAGAGTCGTTTGGAATGTGTAAGTTTTTCTAAGTTCTTATATGAATTGAACTATTTCTTTTGAGATGCCTCCAAACATGCCTTAATGATTGGCACATACTATTAACTTGATCATGATTGTACGGTAGGTACCTGTGCTTAGCTGTTAACTAATAATTGCTGTACTTGAATTTTCAGGTTAAGGAAATGCAACTCGATTATTAAATATGTTATGTTCACATGGGATTAATTAGTTTTTATCACATATTCATATATGGGGATTGGTTACATGAGAGTGTGCTTTGTGTGCTAAGGTTCCTGACTGCAGGGACATCATCAACGTCAAAGACAGATGCCCTATTCAAAAGTATTGGGGTTTTGGTTTCTTGCTGTAGCTTTTGATTGATTGCGAGAGATTTAGAGAGTAAATGATATTTATGTTGAGAACTCACTCCGTTTAAAATGGCTCCTACAGTAACTCCTATAAATAGTTTATAGAAACCAACTTAAAAAACCACTCTATTTAAAAATTGACTTCTAAAATTCAAAGACAGAATTCAAAGACGGGAGTTTGAAATCGAGCCAGAGGAGGAGAGAGATGAGGAGAATGAAGAGTTGCTTTAATTATTGGGCTGCATTTGCAGGTTTGCATAAAGCACAAGGTCCCAGTAATAGATGCGTCGCCCACTAGTTATGGACGCCCTTTTTGCTATGTCAAGAATATGTTGGGAGCTTAATGTGTGGTTTACTAGTCTTAAATAATTTAGCATAAGCTTTGTGGTGCTTAAACTGATGCTGCCTGTGTTGGTCATCCTTGTTATTTTAAGAGAGACCATGTTAGGACCATTTCTGAAGGAAAAGACATTACTCTGGATGATCTGCTATGGACGCTCTTTTTGCTATGTCAAGAATATGTTGGGATCTTTATTTTTTGTATGGATTAGTTTGCTTGGCCTGAGATATATAGCAGAACATATAATTCATCGGATCTAGAATTCAACTTTAAGCTTGTTACATCACACAGGGATTGATGTCTTGCGGTTACTATTTGTTGGAATGTTCAATGGTTCTTTTGTGCCTGTACTAGGTGATAATGTTTGAAACTTATGTACGCGTCATCCTATCTCTGTCTTGCATCCTCCTATTGGGGAATGTCTGAAGCATCTTGGATGTATACAGTCTGTTTTAGATAGAGCAAAATGTCATGATGGTGTTGTTGTTGGTTATATTACTTTTTTTTAATCTCTGTAACCTCAAGCATGCCATATTGACAATGAAGGTGGTATGTTAATGTTGTGTCAATCATTTTGTGCCACTTTTTCCCCCTACAATCTTTCTAGGGTGCATTCTAAGTGAAAGGATTTCAAATTAATGGTTGCTCTTTTCCATCTTGTTTTGTCTTTGCCTTCCTTCCGAAGCCCCTCTCAAGTAGGTTACTGCTGTCTCATAACTTCTATGTTGCACTTTCTCAATTTTAAGGCTTTCCAGAGTTGTCTTCTTTATGGCTTTTGTTCAAGTAAATTACTTACCTCTCGATTAATGGTTGTGGTAATCAACTCAAATGTGTCAGGTTGCATATGTTCTTTATCTTATGAGCATTTATATTCCTCATTTAAATACCTTCCCTGATAAAAATGTTTAAACTGGCTGCAGATATGCGCAAGTTTGCTTCCAGATCCATGCTATCTTGATCTGTTTTTCGGAATTTGTGCATCAACTTTTTAACTCTGGTTTGTTTTAACGTTAAGATGGATTCCAGCAATACTCAATCTGAAGGATCGCAACCATCTATTCCAAAAAACCCTGCCATGGCTTCATGCCGCAAGAAAAAAACTGATGACGCCACCTTCCTCGAAGATCTGAAAGACCACATCGACGAGTTCATCTATGCCTCCATGGATGAGCACAAGACCTGCTTCAAGAAGACCATTCAGAAGGTCAGCTGCGCTAACACACTGAAACTTGCCTCTTTCCTCATCCTGCAGTTTTCATGTGTTTTATGCTTTTCGATCTACTGTGCAGATGTTTGGGATGTCAAAGGTCGTCGCAGAGCGCTCCGCAGAAGTAAAGGAAGCTGAAGTCGAAAGTGCTTTGCCTCTTCAGACCAGTGTGTCGCAGTAGAATGCAATGGCGGTGGCAACATGTTGGCTTCTGGCGTCTGCAAGGCTTTTACTGCTGGTGTTTTCTTTTTGCGACGTTTTCTGTACTATGGACACCACTTTATATTTCGTAAGCAGGCCTTGTACAATAGTAGTACAACCTGAGACTGAAACTAACATCGCCAAGTTTTTGCTGAATTCTGCTGGTCATATCACACTTCTCTTATTTTCTGCTATGTCAGGGTCCGAAGTCAAAGCTTAGTTTCTGATAGGGAACTGGAATTCGGCCCAAGAACAGTGCTGGTGCTACTGATGGGGCCAATTTCATGCATCTCACACCTAATCTGTTCGTCAGGAAGACAGGAACATCCAACGTGTGATCTCTCTCTCTCTCTCTCTCTCTCTCTCTCTCTCTCTCTCTCTCTCTCCTTCAACCATCTTGTCATCCTCAAAAATGCAAAAGAGAAGAAAAGCCGATCCTTACCACTAGTCTGGTTCCACTGTCTCTCACGTGCTGCTTGTATTGGCTGCTGCTTGTTTTGTCTGTGGTTGATGGTTTTATTGAAAATAAAATAATATTGGTTGAAAGAAGTCTCTAAGAAGTAGGGAGCGAGCAGTAGAAAAAGTGATAAAGAAATACATACTGAAACAGGAGCAAGAGAAATAAAGCGCGTGATACATGCATAACGTTCATCTTATCTTTAAAGCGAGAAAAATAGAGAAACCGTTTAAAAAATTAGATATTTATATTGACTTTTCTAAACAAAAACCAACGTGATGACCGGTTAGCCGTGGCGTACAAACATTTCTGCTCGTTTCGAGCGTTTCATTCAGATTTCAGCGGAGGCTTTCGCCGTCAAGGGGTTGGTGTCCTGATGTTATCTTGCTTGCTTTTCTCTCTCTCGTATTCCATCTCTGTCACTCTCTGTGTATGTGCGTGTTTTTTGTACAGGAGAAGTTTGCATCTAATTGCGGCGATTGAATCGTCCAGGTACTTAGAAGGAAATGCTATAGAACTCGGATTTGCTATATAACTCGGCTGAAACAGACGTGATCTTGATGTAACTAACTAAAAAGGCTTTTGATGGATTAGTCAATATCAGGAGGCGCCACTGCTTCATACTCCATCGGCACTAAATAATGCTGCGGCATTTGATCAAAAAGATTTAAGGGGGTGGCTGTCAGGAAACAGGACCACATCTAGATGGACGGTCAAACAATACCACTTCACCAGTTGATGAGGGCAATTTATGCGGAGTATATGTGCCTTCAGATGCGTGTCACATGTAATGCAGGAACTTGATCTACAATAGTGCAGGAACTTGATCAACAATCAATTCATCGTACCAAGAAACGATAAAAAAATATATATTTTTGCAAATTGAACTTTAAACATACGATGATTTGGGGGCTTCGTATTGTATTTTGCTGATAATTTTTTGTTGAAAATGAATAGTAGTAACTGAAAGAAGTGGCTTTAGAAAGAGGGAGCAAGCGGTGCAAAAAGTGAGAAAGAGATACGTGCGTTTGACGAGAGTGAGAGGAGTTGGGTGAGTGACGCGCCCATGACTCCCCTGTTTTATCCCGGAGCGAGAGGCGTGGAGAAGTCGCATCGAGAAGATAGGTATTCGTCAGTGGCGGAACTAGAACAAAAATAACGTGAGGGCCTCATGCTCTATACATTTATTTATCAACACATCCATCAATAATATAGTAAATAGTAATGTATTCTAAATTTTGTAACAACTAATTTTATAATAAAGTTCAATAATAAATAACTATTTGTCGGATAACATACCAAAATAAGAAATCTACTATTAGTAAATGATCTATAATGAATTCGAGAACAAAAGATTGTTAGCTATTGAAACACACTGAATTAAAAATATTGAAACGCATTGAAAAATTCCTTAACTCAATTGTTGTAAAAATAGAAATAGGGCATTCTAATTTTAAAGCCATAACTCACAAATATTTTAAAGATCATAAAATTGAAACTGTAAAATCTAAATCACGCAATTTAGTACCTATTTTGGTCAACTGATCGTTACTTCATTAACTATGAAGATAATTAAACTTTGAAGCAAGGAGCTAGTCAGCTAAGACGAGACGACGAGTGGTTAGTGGACGACCTCACATATTGCTGTGACCATCTACCATACTGCATACATTGATACATACACTGAGATTTAGGGCCTATTTGATATGGCTACGGCTTATGATTTTTGGTTGAAAATTTTAAATTTTAGCTATTTGTGACAGAGATTACAGAAAGAGAGATACTCGCTTGTGATTTTGGTTAATACAGATATTGGACTTTTAACGTGTACTACAATTAACTTGTAAACTCCGTCTTGATAAAATACTCCGTTTGAAAGTTATGCACTATAGCAAAAGCCAAAAGCCGCTTTTAGAAGCCGTTAAAGAATAGGCTCTTACTCTATTTGTATCCATGTAGTGAGATCAACACAGCGAGAAGTCTAACCATACCATCCGAGTCCGACGCATGCGGGCGTAGGCGAGAAGCGGCCAATGTGCTCCCAGATGACGGTAACATTGGCGCTGGGCCCGTCACCGTTGCAGATGAAAGGACCAACTCACCTAAGGTTGCATGCGTGGCCGTGGCGTAGGGAATAGGGGAAGGTAGGTAAGACGTCGTTTGGACCTGACATTTCCTACTTGGTTGATTTGGGGCTGGAACTGGCTTCGATGCTTGGGCTTTAGGCTGGCATTGGCTTTGGGTTAGACCGAGTAATGGCCCATGCTCGATCGGTTCAAGCAGCCCCTCTTATTTTATTCTTTTTTCACTGTCAGTTGATATGCCGTGTCGTACCAACTTCAACTTATACGCATTTCTTGGAGTATTTTGCTTTCTCAACGTCGTGAGTGTTTTTTCTTTTCCCCTCTGTTTGTCAACGTGTTTAAGTCTTCTTTCTTTTAGATAGATATAGTTCTTGACATGTGGAGCACTAGTTTTTACCATGTGGAGTATATACTGTGTAAGTTTGAACTCTAAGTAATAAAAATTAAAAATCGGCGTGGGGCCTATGCCCCCTCATCTAAGAATGTGCATCCGCCCCTGTGTTTGTATAGGTTTTTTGTTTTTTTAAATAAAAATTAGAAACAAAAGCAAATATGAATAGTGTCTACCTTACTAGCCTGATTAAAACAAGGAAATAAACCCTTGTTTCTCACTCAGACAAGTATCAGTTTCCCTCTTTCATCAGATTAGAGCAGGATAACCACAATTCCATACAGTACAAACTGAAACCTAGTCTTCAGCCAACTCAATCGGCAACATAAAGAAAGCAAGGAAAGAACGAATAGTGTGGTATACTATAATTCACATGTCAAAAGGCCGGTAGTAATATGGATCACGTCCACGTTTGAAAACAGCCATATAGTACAAACTGAAAACCTAGCCTTCAGTCAACTCAATCGAACTCATAGTAAAGAAAGAATAAGGATCTACTCTACAACTCATTTCATAATAAAAAGGCAGGGTCATATGGTCTATGGTCTGAAAAAACAAATCGTTTCATGCATAATAGATGGTCTGAACAACAAGGAGGATGTGATTGCAAACTGCAGCCGCCTCATCATTTGAGGCTCTCTCTCTCTCTCTCTATCTCGTTGATTCCGAACTCTGACCACGGCTAATCATCCACATATGACATATACGCCAGTATCCTGACTCCTGAGTCTACCAGGCACAAAATCTCGTGCGAATTTAGTGTCCTGTTCTGAATCCTGATGATCAACTGATCACCGGTCTGGTGTAATTAGAACACGCTGCAAGCTGCTTGCTGCCATGGACTGAATTTATCTTATATTATACTTTTGTACCTACCTAAACTATTTCCCTCTGCACGTTCGACTACTGCAGCTAACTCGGTCGTCGTCGTCGCCGTCTTTCAATGCGCGTAGTATAAGCGTGTGCGCCGTATGTACAGTACGGCCGAGCATACAGTTTGTTCTCGTACGTACGCACTGTATGCCGTACCGGTGTACGTCGTGTGGCTACTGTGGTTATACGTACGGAGGTACCGTATCCATGCATTATTAAGTGTTCGCTGCATGCCACGTGTGCCAAAGAAAAAATTTGCAGCTTTTCGAACTTTTTGTTACATTAGCTTTAAGCTTTATTTGTATTGATTTCCGCTTAAAAATTTTAAAAACCAATATAAATATCTAGTTTTTTAAAGCTGTTTCTCGCTTCGAGATAATGCAAGAGGTCATAAATACATTACATACTACACCCTTCTCGCTTCCGTCTCGTATATGCATCTCTTCATCGCTTATTCCATTGCTTATTTTAATCCACTTCTTTTAACCATTTACATCCTCTCACTAACTTCTCGCTTCGAGGTAATACAAGAGGTTATAAATAAAAATCAAGGTAATACAAGAGGTTATAAATAAAAATCACTTCTTTTAACCATTTTTTTATTTATTTGTAGTTAAAACCCAGTACGAACGTCCGTTTGCTTCTGCATTTTTCACAATACGTCCTCCTTGTTGGGCTCGCAGCTGGACCCGTACTTTACATGGTGCCCGGCTCGTGCATGGCATGTGCAATAACCTCGCACAGTCGCACCATGCCACCACACCAGCTTTTGTACAGTGCACTGCACCATCGACTTGATACGTAACAAGAATCATAGAGACATACTATTAACTTGAAGGATTTGGTTAACAGAATCATCTTAAGCTTTAGCAGCAATATGTCTGAGACATTAATCTTAGAAAATCCGCATGTATAACGCACCTAATATGCAATTTGGTGAGAACCAAAGTCTGATCCTTAACTCGGAATTTAGACGGCAAACCAGTAATGGCATCTGTAGTGTATGAAAAGAGGAGGTCTTAAGCCACCTTAAGGTCAATATTATACATTACAGGGGTGACCTTAAGCAGATCCTAAGCAAAAAAAACTTAAGGCTGGTCCTCAAGCTAAAGACCTGGCCATAAGCATTAAAATACAATTTTTCTTTATCTGCCAAGTGGGACCGTCTTAAGGCCCCTTGGGTTATATACACTATGGAGTTGGTCTTAAGGTTTAGATGGGACCTACCTTAAGACCCTTTGGGTTATATACACTACAGATACCCTAACACCACTACACCATTAGATTAAATAACCAGAGTCGTTTGGAATGTGTAAGTTTTTCTAAGTTCTTATATGAATTGAACTATTTCTTTTGAGATGCCTCCAAACATGCCTTAATGATTGGCACATACTATTAACTTGATCATGATTGTACGGTAGGTACCTGTGCTTAGCTGTTAACTAATAATTGCTGTACTTGAATTTTCAGGTTAAGGAAATGCAACTCGATTATTAAATATGTTATGTTCACATGGGATTAATTAGTTTTTATCACATATTCATATATGGGGATTGGTTACATGAGAGTGTGCTTTGTGTGCTAAGGTTCCTGACTGCAGGGACATCATCAACGTCAAAGACAGATGCCCTATTCAAAAGTATTGGGGTTTTTGGTTTCTTGCTGTAGCTTTTGATTGATTGCGAGAGATTTAGAGAGTAAATGATATTTATGTTGAGAACTCACTCCGTTTAAAATGGCTCCTACAGTAACTCCTATAAATAGTTTATAGAAACCAACTTAAAAAATCACTCTATTTAAAAATTGACTTCTAAAATTCAAAGACAGAATTCAAAGACGGGAGTTTGAAATCGAGCCAGAGGAGGAGAGAGATGAGGAGAATGAAGAGTTGCTTTAATTATTGGGCTGCATTTGCAGGTTTGCATAAAGCACAAGGTCCCAGTAATAGATGCGTCGCCCACTAGTTAGCTGGATTCTAAAAGCATTGAGAAATCTGGACTTCTTTTTTCTCCTTTCGGTCAAAAAACCATAATCACTAATGACACTTGGGTCACTGTATAATAGATCTGGAGAAATCGGAACTAATAGAAATTAGTATGCCTAGTTTGTATTTAGCTTGAAATGAGAGGATTAATTAGAATCACATTCTCATGAGACAGTGGTGATCGGTTCGGCTGAAAAGCCCATGGCTTATGGCTGAAAACATCAGAATGATATTGAAAAAGCATCATGGTGACAGAGACTTATTTAGCATAATTAAATTTTAAAAAATTTAAAAATATAAAAAATATGTTAGCCCATTACGTATAATACAAACAAATACGGGAAAAAAAGAACCGGCAAAAAAGCTCAACAAAAAACCAAAAGTTCAGAAAAAGACGAAACTTATGAATAGTGAAAAATAAGCCAGAAGCCGAAGCCGAGTTGATCAGGGTCATATCTTCCAAAGGATTAGTTGGTCAAAACCTACCAAATCCGAAAATGCTCCTACCAAATCCAAAAATGCTCCATAGTGTTCATGCACATATAAATATCGATTTATTGTGTCACCTGGCCTCGGCTGAGTTAAACTGGTCCAGGACAGGAAATGGACCTCCATTAAAGTTGAGCTGAACTGTTTGGTCCAGTGCAGAAGTACTCCAGATAGAGAGGCTGCTAATAGCACTCCCTTCTCTCTCTTTTCTCCGACATGAAGCTTCTATTACTGTTACTCGTTAATTACCAGATCATATCGCTCCTTTTGGTTCACACACCTACCATTATGTTAGTTTCATCGAACACCCACGTACACTAACATGAACCCAAAAGCAAACATCTATTGAGAATCTAACTTCAGGTGCTAGTACATGTTAATGCATCGTGTGATAGCTGAAATGGTCATCTGTTCTTTTGTAGATATCGTTTTAGAATGTATATAGCCAAAATTATAAAACTTTAACCTCTAATATACATAAAACATTTGGATTTGTCATATTGAAATGAAATTACTATATTTCATGCCATTATACACACACACACAAAATTTTGCTAACATTCGGTTAGGAAAAAGAATGATCAAATATGTGTATGATAAGTACAAAAAAAAGAACGAAGGCAGTATCTGATGGGTCCAATTCGAAAGGATGTGAAAGTGTCACTTGGATGACATTTCACAGGTAGCCCTCACTAGAAACAATAGATCAGAGACCCCAGCTCCTCACCTTGCTTTGAGTCTCAACTCTCAACAAGCTCCTCACCTTTTCTCTCTTTTTAGACCGAGGAAAATTGAGTATTCCAGTCATCTCAAGTATCACAAACGTTGTGAGGTTTAAATTCTAGAAAACTTTATAAAAATCATACACAGATAACTCACCTGATCCACCGTTAATTATTGGAAATAAAACTCTGGTTGTTGGTCAGAGGGCCGAGGTGCCACAATAGAACTGGTCGAACTGTATTAGTACCACTGACGTAGAATCCACCTGTGAGCGTTTTAATGTTTTCCTTTTGGTTTTTTTCAGTAATTTGTACTTTGTACCACGTAGTTTATCGTTTGTTTCATTGTATAAAGATTAATCCATACTTTTACTTTGCATCATGGTAAACCAAATAAAATTTTATTTTGCACTAGCTCAACCTTATTTTTCTCAAACTGGCTCTGCACACGACAAGTCACTATACACAATTTTGATTACTCTGTTCCTTAATTTGATTGTTTTGTTTGGAACTAAAATTAATTGGTTAGTACAAAGTAAAATTTTATTTGATCTAATTTACTATAAAGTAAAAGTATAAATTAATCCTAGTATAAATTAAAATAAGAGATAAATTACTCGACATAAAGTGTAATTTACTCTCGATTTTTTTTTAAAAAGAGCAATTTGACTTGACTCTATAAGTAGGCAAGTAGCTTTCTCATTGATGGCTGGCGCGGTGATGCCATCGCGGGCAGGCGGCCGCATGCAACGCTTTTGACGTGAAGCCCCGACCTCGGTTTTGTCTACCAGCCAGTGTGGTGTTGACGTGTTGCGCGCACGCTTGTGCACTCGTAAGGGCAAGTACAATAGAAGAGGTGGCTGCCACCTCTAGAACTAGCCACGTAAGCAAAAAGACTACATGTGACTCATGTGGAGGTAGCTAATACAATGAGTAGAGTAGAGGTTACCTCTACTAAAGCACTCAAACATTTAATACTTACATAAATATATTAGGGGTCACCTCTTGCATGAGGGGTAGTTTATCTCTCTCTCTCGTATAATGTGCTAGAGGTCACCTCTGCATGAGAGCAGCTTGCTTCTCTCTCTTCTTTTCTCTCTCTTCCACTTAGGATTGTGCTGATGTGGATTTCACTAGAGGTAACCTAGTCAGCACCATTGTACTTGCTCTAAGTCGTTATCTTCGGAGGTGACTCGCCGTACACACATTATCACAAATACATGCATGTATATATTGTCCTGGACTTTTTAGTTTAAGCAGTGTTCGAGGTACGGGAATTCATTCTGTAGTGTTTAGCTTAGAATTTTGCTAAATTCGAGAATTAAACTGATGAAAAATGATTTAATTTGTTAAAAAAGAGCAAAATGTGGTTTCTTTTTTACAAATGCTCAGAGTGGCAAGCAACAAATTATGGAAGATGTTTCTATGCTTTCTTTAAAGTGATTTACACAACTTTTAAAATAGAATTGAATGGTAGATAGTGATTACTTATCTCTTCGTGAGTTTTGAGATTAATATCATTTTTGTTAGAGTAGAAAGCATGAAGACGCTACTCATAAATTGTATATGTTGTACGGTGGCAAATTATAAAAGTACATTCTTTGAGGTAGCAAATACCTAAAACTCCATTTTAGAAAGTAAGAACCCTTCAACCATCCCTTCAAACTCGCATTCCTTTTCTACGGAATACGTACCTGCGTTCAAACAGGTTTCGAAATTTCAAACTCTCGCTCGGATCGCGATCGATCACAAGTTCTTCACTAGACGCAAAAGCTCGCCCCACGGTGCCATTCATCGGTCATCCACTCATCACGCGTCTCGTCAAACAACTTGGGACGACGGAATGATTGCCGCGGCAGCTACTACTTAAGGATAGACTGCGGAAAGGTCAGAGACTATGGGCGTGTTTGGCAGGGCTCTAGCTCCCAGATTCACCTTTGGTGGAGCCAGAGCCGTGCCAAACGGATGGAGATTCGCAAAAATCTGGAGCCGAAGCAGTGTGAATCCCCTCCAAAAATAGTACTAT
The DNA here is from genome assembly GCA_036346575.1 of Dendrocalamus sinicus. NCBI lineage: Eukaryota > Viridiplantae > Streptophyta > Magnoliopsida > Poales > Poaceae > Dendrocalamus > Dendrocalamus sinicus. Next base: position 8,378,235 of record CM070648.1, read on the forward strand.
GGTGGTGGAGCAGAGTCCAGATCACTCCACAGCTCCAGCTCCACCAACTCTAAAGATGAATCCGGAGCCCTACCAAACACGCCCCATGTTAGAAGACTTAGGATTTTATATGATGAATTATTATTAAATTTATGAATTTGAAATTTGAAATTTGCTTAATTTGCACTTTTTTAGAGGACATTCTGTCAAAGAATCGGTCAGGCTGGCTGGGCTCAGCGGTCTGACCGGCAAAATTGTGTAATTCGTAGTTCTGTGATTTTTGGGAATTTGTTTATGGTTTGGTTTGATTGGATCAAGGTCAGTATATTTATATTGTATGAAACATACTTTGACTAACATTGGTCGAGTTATGAAAAATTTATATCTAGAAATGATTTTTTATCGTTAGATGTGCAAAGAGACTTAAAGTCAACAGCAAGTATCATGGCTACGCTCAGGAGGAGCTGAGGCCTAGAACAACCAAGAATGTTGGGTGAGATGACTGAGCTCAAGTATGGCATAAGAAAGGTAGGGGTGCAAACGGGTCGGATTCGGACGGATATTGTTGTTACCATATCATAACCCATATTTTTTCTCCGGATTCGGTGCCGGATCGGTCGGGGTTAACCCGTTTGTAAGGAATGCATACAGTACAGCAAATGGAGTAGGAGTACGTACTGTCAAGAACTTGATGTTACTACTTAATAGCTGATGTGGAAGATTTTATTTTACCATTGCAAAAGAAAATGAAACGTCAAATAGTAGCACTAACCTGAAATCAAACTTGAAGACGTATCGGATTCGGACGGATATTGCTATTACCATATCCTAACCCATATTTTTTCTCCGAATTCGTTACCAATCAGATTCGGTACCAATCGGATTCGGTGCCGGATCGGTTGGGATTAACCCGACCTGTTTGCACCCCTAAAGAAAGGTAAAAAATATTAAAGGGAAGGTTCAATTGACGGGTTGTACCAAATGACTTGATGGTTCAAGTGAGGTGCGATCCGATGGAATCAAAACGGGAGAAACTTACCAATACATGATAAGCTAGTGGTGCACATACTCATGGCAATTATGACGATTACTAGCAAGAGAGGATGAAGACTAGGTCAAGAAATGGTATTTGGTAAGCTTGGTAAATACTGAAAACCATGCAGATTAATACCGCGGTGCTTGAGTGCCGGGGGGAGGGGCGCCGCCACCGGTGTCGCACCCCGGACAACCTCTAGCTTTGTGCACGTTGGACTACCTCTAGCTTCGTGCTGCACCCGGCCTCGCTCATTCTAGGCTTCATGTCGAATGCCTCTGTCATCATGCAACACCTGGCCTTGTTCGCTTTGAACCGCCATTGGTGTTGCACCCCGGACCACCTTCGGCTTCGTGCCACACCCATGCTAGATTACTCCAGACCGCCATCGGTGTCACTGGTCGGGCCACCTCTGACTTCGTGCCATGCTTGGTCTTGCTTGCTCCGGTTCACTGACGGTGTCGCTTCCTGAACCAGCTTTAGCTTCGCATTGTGCTTGACCTCGCTCGCTCTGGACCGTCGATGGTGTCGCGCCTCGGACCATGTCTGGCTTTGCACCGCACTCAGTTTTGCTTGCTCTGGATCACCGTCGATGTTGAGGCCTGGATTACCTCTGGCTTCATGCGGCGCCCCGCCTTGCTTGCTCTGTACTACCATCAGTGTCACGCCCTACACCACCTCTAGCTTTGTGCCGCGCCCAGCCTCGCTTGCTCCAAACCACCATTGGCGTTGCAACCCAGACCACCTCCAGCTTCGCTCCGCTTCGGACCACCATCGGTGTCGTGGCCTAGTTCACCTTTGACTTAGTGTTATACCCGGCCTTGCTCTTTCCAGTCCGCCATCGACCCCAGTCCTCGGACCGCCTCTGGACCTTGTCCGGGGTTGTTCTTGGCTCTGGACCCCGTCTGGCTCTGCACTTCAAACCACCTACGGCTTCGCACCGCACCCAGCCTCACTCTCCTTAGACCGCAGTTGGTATCGTGCCCTAGACCGCCTTCGACTTCATGCCACGCTTGGCCTCGATCACCCCGGACCATCTAGACTATGTTCTACCAAGTCCACCTCGCTCCCCTGAGGAGGCCACGCACAATACACGCTCGGCCTGCATTACGACCTGTAGCATGATGCCCCGAAGACTCAACCTCGATATGGAATCCACACATAGGGTTAGCTATTTTGATGTTTTGGTGCCTTGTAGGTTAGGAGGAGACGTTGTCCTGAGGCCGCGCACCGACCCCTTTTCCTAGGCGATGCGCTGGTCTGGGCGGGCGATCAATGACCACCCAAATCAGCAAGGGGAAAGCTACATAGAAGGGCTACCTAAAATCGGCCAAGCGAAGTAGCGACCCTTTAATGAACATCATGGAAACCCAACTTAGAGGCCTAGGCATGACCTATCGTATGATGCTCACAAGAGGACTAAGATATTTTAATGTGTTGTCAGAATGCATCATTGACCAAAGGCCGTGCGCCAATCCCTTTTTGAAGTTTGTGCACCGGCCCGGGCGAGTAGTTGATGGGAGCGAGAGGAGTGGCGAAGCCGACTGTTCATATTTGTTGAGGGAGAGTCCCCGCGCTAACTTAGGCTAACGACAACTTCAGTGTGTTGACATACATCGGGAAATCTGCTCCGGATGGGGTCCACGTCACCCCAGACAGGGTATGGGAAACCAAGACAGTGCCCGAAAACCAACCTTAGCCAAGATTCGGAGTGCACCCCGGCTGATGTCAGGAGTCCCCTTGGACAGGGTCTGCACAACCCCAGGTGAGGTTTGAGGGCCAATCCTAGAGGTCAACCTCGGATAGGGTTCAGGAGCAACCCGAGCGAGATCCGTATATTGGCCCCAAAATCCCTCGAATGCGACTGGGGCTTACTTGGCGTGAAGGACGAAAATACTCTTAGAAGACTTGTAACTTCATTCACTTGCTCCTCCCACTCTATAAATAGGATCCCTTATAAGTAGAGGGGTTTACCATTTTTGTAACCCTAGACACTTATATGCAATAGATTTGTTCATCTATCCATGTGTGATTCTCGTTGGGTCCCTTCACATCTTGGCGGTCTTTGAATTTAATTAGAGGTGCTTATAAATGTACTGTTTGATTTCATATTGACGGCAATATTAGTTTCTAACTTCTCCGAGTAAAAGACAAAAGCGAAAACAAATATACACAACCCCTTATCACGTGAGCTAACAGAACGGCCGTCGTACGTATCCATGCAGGCATCCATTCCCCGCAACCTTTTCGTCGATCTCTTTATAAAAGAACAACAATGCCATCTGGCTCATATATATACTCTACTATGTGCCATTTGCTCTATCCTCCGCTCCTTTATCGGAACGGATCAATGGCTGGCCTTGCTTGCAGGGCGAGGAGGAGGATGGCACTGCGAATAACTGTCCCCGTTGACGTGCCCACCAGAAAGCTCACATTAAACCACTTGTTCTTTTCCTTAGATCGCATCTGTAATTACATTTGGAATTTAATAAATTAAATTCGAAAGAACTCTGACAACGACAATTTTGGGACCATGTCAAAATTCTGGTGACCATGTCAAATTTCTGGTGATCGATCTCGGCTACCTAAAGAAAATTCCGTGGTGATGGGAGGGTAGGCTCGTGAGATTTGATCTCTGGCAGTGTAGTGCTGGTACACTCTCGTAGTACAGTGAAATTTCTTACTGGGATGGAGATACAGTGCACCACATCTTGCTACTTCGCTTGCCTATTGGGACTTATGGCCTGTTTGGCCAAGCTTGGCTTTGGGTTTTGAACTTTGGCTTCAAGAAAAACTAGGAAATTGAAGCTTCAAATTTCTAGTTAAATTTGGACTCGGTTTCCTTTTGGCTTCTCTGTGGTTCGACTTCGAAGCCCACGTGTTTGGTTGGAAAAATGGCTTCGAAGCCAAAAAAAACTGAAGCTTGGGGGGTGCTCAGTTTGGCTTAAATAAATTAGCTTATGACTTGTTTTATACTATAACTGTTGATGATTTTTTTGTGTAAATAATTTTTTTTAAAAATAAAAATAGAAAAACAGGTAAGCCCATCATGAACAATACAAACGAAAAGGCAAAAAAGCCCAAAAATCATGAAATTAAGGAATAATAACTAGAAACCAGAAGCTGAAGTTGGAGTGAGCAGCCCCAAGACGCTATAGTCTATACACTCCAATGATATCTCCTACCCGTGATGCTATTTCTAACACCCCTATTTCTAGGGGCATCATGTTTCTCTCGCAACTGCTTAGGATTGATCAGCTGTGAGGTACTGTAGTTGAGTATACATCATTGCCATCACATGCTCAAATACAAAAGCCAGCTTTATTACAAGGTAATGGCTTATCAGCCAGATTTTACAGTGGAGCATGCGGCCCTTAAATATATTACAATACAAAAGAGCACCATAGGTGTGCCTGAGTACAGAACAACCCTAAATCCAAACATCATCTACTTCGTAGTATTCTTCCACGTCGTCCTCGTAGACTTCCTCATTTTCTTGCCACGTACTTTTTGTTAATGTTTTTAGCAAGTATAAGTACAAACAATCGTACTCAATAAGTCACATGGGGAAATGCTATTTAATTACATTCAAGGATTTCCAAGGGATGCGAGTGTATGGATTTATTTTATGTGGATGCAATTTTAGTTGTAAACATTTTTTAGCATAAAATCATAAACTTCTTAAGGAAATTGGGGTTTCAACATCTTGATTACCAAACTTAAAAAAAATCCCAAATCTACTTATCCTTTGTTGTTGGATTCATCCAATAAACACATATTCATTTACTGAAAGCACGACTTATTCGAATATCATTAAGTTTCGACACTAGAGAGCTGCCCAGTTTTACCTACAACATCTCTTAACCCCCTCGACTGAGTTAAGAAAACAAGGCTTTTCACTGCTCAATTCTTTATATAGCCTCTACCCAGTAGGTCTTTGATCCCAACAAACTCGAGTGGCCAGTGACCTCACCTGATTTGAAGCGGCTCTACTGTTATTAAGTATGGTTATACCCCTCCCATACCACAAAAACTCTCTTGGTCTCCCCCATCCTTTGTAGATATTCAATTGAACTTGAGAAGCTACTAAATTAGGTTTGATGAATCAACGCTTATGATTAAGTGATCACTATATTTTTTACTTGGTATAAGGTTCTAGTTCTTATATTTTTACCGAGGCAACTTCCATCCACAAACCTTTGTTTTAGTCCCCGTCTGTACTGTCACCCTTCCGGTCCAAGCCTCCACCTTAGGGTAAGGTCATAGGACCCAACCATCTCGTGACTTCTCGTGATATCTCCTTATCCTAGAACCACTTTAAAATTTTATCTGCAAAATGCCAAATCTCTTAGTAGTGTAAAACTGTTGAGTTCCTGGTCTACTATGATTATTAAATAGTATATTTATAACAATACTAAGTCTTGTCAAGTTAAATATGGCCATCGATTTGAACTGGGCTTTATTAGGTGGTAGGATATAACAATATCATGTCATTCTAAACATTTGTTGTACATGAAATAACAGTGTGTAAATAACATAATAAAAATACTAATAAATAAATAAATAAAGGAATGTAGGATCAATACGATCAGAAACATGTGACTTGCCTTGCGGATCAATGTATTATATAAGTTCATATTCTTCTGTGTCTTGTGTTTGTACTTGAGAATCTCCCTCCTGGATTGGCTGGTTTGCGATGTCGTGAGCTAGCGCAAAGTAAGGAAATAATTCAATTCCGTGCTCAAAGGAATGAGCTAGGAAAGAAAGAAAGAAAATAAAGAAATAAAATCTAGAAAGATCAAATAAAATAGGTTTGGGGTTTATAGGAGTCTGGCATGGAGAACTTAGAAATGGATAGACGTGCTCTAACGATCGAAATATATGTATATGTGTATTTTAGGGTTTTGTGAATAGTAACAGGTAGGGTTTATGTTCACCGTGAGTTTTATTGTTCACACCAGGTCCGGTTACTATTCACATCGGATTCGCCCGCTACAGTAATACACAGTGAAACCGATTTGCTACAGTACACACGACCTTTTACTGTTCAAGCCCAAAGCACCACTGTTCATCTTCTCCATTTGGTGCTACTGTAGTGATCGAGAAATAGGGGAGAGAGGAGGCGGTGATTGGTGGGGTTGGGGTAATTTGCGATGGCATCTGAGCCCTTAGTTGGGTTCCTGGGGCCTAGGGGATTCCATTTTAGGGTTCAGTGGCGGCTGAAAGTCAAGCGAACGCCGGTGGCGAGGTTTTCCTTCCTCAGGACTTTTGAATGGCACAGGGGTAATGGCAGGTTAAGAGGACAATGGCATTTGTGATTGAGCATCTCTAGGTGTAGGGGAAACTTAGGGATGTGGTGGTTTGGTTCGAAGATGGTTGAGCCGAGCTACCCACAGTGAGGCTCTATGGCCGAGCGGTGAGCTTCAGTGACAGAGAAGAGGGGAGCTCGAGAAGCTATGGCAAGGCTTTGGTGGTGTTTTTGGAAGTATGAGGATGCTACGGGTGAATGCAATTGGAATATAATCAACTAGTTATGGAAATTGAAATATCGCTTACTTTGGGGTCGTCGGTTGATTGTCGGTGGTGTAAGGGTCGTCGGAGCAATAGGGAGTGGGTGGCTCACCTTGGGCACCGGTGCTTTCGAATGGAGGGGCTCAGGGGTTTAAATAGCATGAGAGGTGGTTCGACATAGGGCACGGGTCATGGTGGCGGCAGCGCGTGGTAGGGGTCGGGAAGGCGCGGAAGGGAGTGGTGCAGCTGGCAATGCAGATATTTGACACTTCCTCGGGCACGACATTGCGGTGGTCAAATGGAAGTATAGAGTGTCAGGTCGGCTATGAGAGGGGTGAGAGCAGAGAGGGAGTAGAGGTCGGCGAGGTTGTGGGGAGTGAGGTGGTGACGACGCTCAGCCAGGTGGTGGTCAGGGCAATTAAGTGGGTGAGGTACGGTTGCTCAGGCTAGCAGCGGTGGCTTCACAGGTTCAAAATCTGCGATGCAGGAGAGGTCGCCCGTGAAGGGGAGACAGAGCAGAGGGAGCAGAGTGGCGGCAGGTGAGCTCTAGCTTGACTTCCTCGACGCGCAGCCAGAGGCATTTAAAGGCTATCAGCGCGTAGCAGGCGAGGCGTACGGGCTTGACTAGATTGCATCGGTGTGGCAATGGTGGGAGAAGTCATGGCGATGGCGTGTGAGTGGTGGCTAGGTGGAGCGGTGATTTTTTTGGGTCATGAACAGTGCCGATTTGCCGCACTACTCATAGGTGGATGAGGTGGTTGCTATGGCAGAAGCGAAGGAGTTTGAACGGTGGAGAATTGAGGTGAATAGGATGAAGAATCAATTGAAACCAAAATCCAAAGCAATTCAAATCCTTTTTGAAGTTAGGTCATTTCACTATTGATAAGAAACAACTAGACTACTGTACGTACTAGTACTGGTCCATGCTAGTATATACCAATTCCATCTTGTCTCCTTTTGAGCCACAAAGTATATGTCCTCTTGTCAAGGGAGCTTGCATCTTTGTAGTAGAAGTATTAGTTTAAGCTTGGGCTAACTACATTGTCAATAATGCATCGACCATGCGAGTGCATGATCTCCATTTCAGAATCAATTGGGTATACCTGTTCCATGGAATCGTAGGTTGGTAGGGAGTGTAAAGGTAGAGAGAGAGAGAGAGAGAGAGAGAGAGAGAGAGAGAGAGAGAGAGAGAGAGAGAGAGATGGGCAGTTCACTGGACGGAGCACCTAAAGTTTTGGACCTGTTAAGTGGCAGCTCACTTCACAACTGGGATAGGTTGTTTAAGGCTAGAAATAGTGTTGCATCCTCCTTGAGCACATGTATTTCCAGGGAACTTTTAACTAACACGAGGCCTTGTAGCTAGCGGCGTTCATGGGCCCATGCAGATCCCAGTTGCATAGTGGAAGAATCAAATCTCTCTAGCGGCTGATGAGTAAAATAGTAGTTGTTAGTTGTGACGCATTACCAGCAATGACCTCTCTCTCTGTCTCCAAACGTAGGATATCGTTGATTTTGTACATCGAGTTTTAACCATTAATATATGTTAAAATATATAAATTAAATACATAAAAATAGTACCATTAGATTTAGGTTGCAAAATACTTTTATAATATATTATTTATTATTTTTACTAGTATATTATGATAATAAATTATAGTCAAAGTCTTACGTTAGAGACCATAACACATAAAAAACAAGCTACATTTTGGGACGGAATAAGTAACTAATTTTTGAGTAAAATTGTATTATCTCCGTCCAAGTTTATAAGATATATTTTCTCTTATTACGTAGATCAATAAGATAGTGGAAATGGCTAGACTATCCCTAATAATTATCTCTAAGCATTTTATTTATGCATGTATGTAGAGAATAACAGGTGTATTTATTATGGTTATGAAAGAAAATATTATACTAATTTTATATTGAAACATGAAATACGATTTATATTTATAGACAAAATAATTAAAAAATAACATCCTATAAACTTAAATGGAAGAATCAATAATTAATAAGATGATAGACCAAAGTAGCAAACCCATAAAACCTTCACCGTATTTGTCGTTTCAGGCAAGTTACAGTGGCAACACCAGAAGGACCCAAGCACAAATCTCGAGCACATGCTCATCAATTCCACAATGCAAAAACTGCAAACCCACGTCGTAGCACACACAGGCGGCGAAGCAGTCAAAAAGAAAGAGAGGACGTACGCGCTCGCGGCAAAAACCCAAGGGGCAAAGGCGAAGGGGAAAAAAAAAAACATTCCCCCATGCGTCCGGCGCCCGTGAGCTGCGTGCGAAGCGTACAGGGACGCGCGGACGCGGACGCACGCGCAGATGGTTCCGCCGTCGCAGCCGCGCGCAGGGATGGGTTTGCGCTGCGTCTAGCGCGCGTGCGTAGCGGCGATTCAGCGCATGGTTTTCTCGGATCCCGCGACGTGGCGGGTGGCGCCGCCGCTGTAACGGCCCGGCCGGCCGCCCCCACGCGCGAGGTGGTGGAACCCATCTCGCCCCCGTGCCCGTACGCGTCCGATCTGAGCTCCACGTAGGAAGATAAGGGTATACTCGGTTAGACTCAAGTAAGCTATTTTATAGTTAAAATAATATTGTAACTGAATAAAATTTCACTATAATTAATAGTGGCTTATTTAGCGTAACTAAATTTAAAAAAATTAAAAGATAGAAAAAACATGTTAGCCTATCACGAACAATGCAAGAACGTAGAGAAAGAAAAGAGAGTCCGAATCCAACTGCCGGCCGCACGCAGCCGCTGAGAATGTTTCTTTCGGCTTCTGAAACTTTTTTTTATTTTTTCGGTAACTAACTTTAAAATAAAATAATTTTTAATATAGAATCTATAAATTGATTATAGAATACACTATAGCAACTTTATTTATATCAAATAAATATATATATAAATTTCTATTACTTCATATTTTTTTAATAAACAGTATGAAAATACCACTCGGAAACTGAAAAGAACAGACAATCCGAACCCCGTCCCGTCACTTATCGTTGACTTACCCCGTCCCATCACTAAAACCCCCACCAAACCAAACCCCCCCGCAAACCGCCACTAAACGCCCGCACCCACCCGACCAACCCACACCGCACCGCACCAGTGGCACCGCGGCGATTCAGCCCGAACCCCAGGGGCAGCGCCGTCAAAACCCACGAAAAACCACACGAGCCGATCGAGCCCACCCATCCCCCGCGGACCAAACGTGGCAACATACACAGGCACAGCGCAGCGCTGGAGAACACCTTCCATTTAGGCCCGAAAATTCAAAAACATTAAACAGCTTCCTTAAACAACCAACCCCCCCCTCTCTGCTCCTCGTCTCCCTTTCTTCCTCGGCTCCGGCCACCGCGCCGCCGCCGCTGCTACCACTTTCTCTGCACTCGTTGGCGCGGCCGCCGGCGGCGTCGCGAGCTGGAGCAGCAGCGGTGGAAAGGGAGTGGAGTGGCGTAAAATTTGGGTTCGAATCGGTGGGGAGGAGTAATAATTGGGAGGCAGCTGGGGGTGTGTAACTTTGGGCATTGATGGCGGGGCAGTGAGGAGAGGTGAGCCCCCAAGGGTGGTGGTGCCTGTACCTGCGTAGCTCTCCCCTCTCATCCTCCTTTATTGCTTTTAATTTCCCTCCCAATTCCATCAGCTCCTCCGCTTCCTGCCTGCTTCTCCCCAATTCCATCTATACTTTTAACGCGGACGACGCGCACGCGCAGAGGGGCAGTAGTAGGCGCGGTCGCATCGTGGGCGGGCAGCGGCAGGAATGGGGAGTGGCGGCGGCGGCGGGAGGAGGAGGTGAGGATGTGCGCGCGTGGCGGCGGGCTCTGGGCGCTGCTGCTGCTGCTCGTGGTGCTGGTGGCGGCGGCGGTGCCCGGGGCGGTGGTGGGGCAGGGGAACCTGACGTCGCGGGCGGATCTCGCGGGGCTGTACGCGCTGCGGGGCTCGCTCGGGCTGCGGGCGCGGGACTGGCCGCGCCGGGCGGACCCGTGCTCCGCGTGGGCGGGGGTGGGCTGCCGCGGCGGCCGTGTCGTGTCAGTCAGCCTCGTCGGGCTGCGGCGCACGCGGCTGGGACGCCTCGCCCCGCGGTTCGCCGTCGACGGGCTGCGCAACCTCACGCGGCTCGAGGCCTTCAGCGCCGCGGGGTTCGGGCTGCCCGGGTCCATCCCGGCGTGGCTCGGCGCTGGGCTCGCGCCTACCTTCCAGGCCCTCGACATCTCCGCCTGCGCCGTCACGGGGGAGATCCCCTCCTCGGCCATCGCCGGCCTCAGCAACCTCACCACCCTCAACCTCGCCGGAAATCTACTCTCAGGGCAGCTCCCGGCCGCGGCGCTCGCGGGGCTCGCGCGGCTCAGGACTCTCAACCTCTCGGGCAATGCCTTCTCGGGCGTGCTACCGGACGCCGTCTGGTCGTTCCCGGAGCTGAGCGTTCTCGACGTGTCTCGGACCAACCTCACCGGCGCATTGCCCGAGGCAAAGCCTACACTGCCATCCAACGCACAGGTGGTGGATCTGTCCGGGAACCTCTTCTATGGCGTCGTGCCGGACTCCTTCCGTCAACTGTTCAGCCGGGTGCTGCTGGTCAATATCTCTGGGAATTACTTTGACGGCAAGCTAGGTGTATCCAATGGTGGTGGTGGGAATGTGTCGTTTGCATTGGATTGCTTCCTCGACGTTGCGGGACAGCGTAGCCAGGCCGATTGCCAGCAGTTCTATGCTGGGCGTGGTTTGCCATATGATGGGCCGGTTGCCGCACCCACACCACAGCCTCCGCTTCCAGCTGCACCGGCGAGGAAGAGGCGGCGCAAGAATTTGAAGTACATCTTGATTGGGGCCATCGGTGGGGGCGTCCTGCTGGTAGCTGCGGTCGCAGCTGTTGTGTTTTGCTTTGTGTGTTCTGGGACGAGTACGGGCAGGGTTGATCAGAGGGAAAGTGGGGTACCAAGTGCACCGTCGGGGGTATCAGGGACTGGCGGGGCTGCAGCTACTGGTGGCACGCAGCCATCTGCATCGTCCGCAAACTTCGCAAAGGTTGGTGATTCATTTGCTTACGACCAGCTCGCCAATGCCACCTCAGGGTTTGGGGAAGAGAGGCTTATCAAGCATGGTCGCTCAGGCGATCTATACCATGGCGTGCTCCAAGATGGGACCTCTGTGGTTGTGAAGAGGATTACTTACTGTGTGGTTAGGAAAGATGCATATCTGTCAGAATTAGGTTTATTTGCCAAGGGATTACATGAAAGGCTGGTGCCATTCATGGGGCATTGTCTTGATAAAGAGGAAGAGAAGGTTCTTGTGTATAGGTTTGTCCGGAATGGCGACTTGTCAAGTGCACTGCACAGAAAGTCAGGGGAGGAGGAGGGAATGCAATCTTTGGATTGGATAAAGAGGTTGAAGATTGCAACAGGGGTGGCTGAGGCTCTGTGCTATCTTCATCATGAGTGTACTCCACCGATGGTTCACAGGTATAAACTTCCGTGTACTTTTATGGATGCTAAATTTGTTTCAGTTGGGTGTTTCTTTGTAACTAGTCACATGCACAATAGGTAAATTTACGGATTTCTCATGCAAATTTGATCTTTTATCTTACGCTCATAGCTCTGTACTTCATTGTGATGATCATATAATGGGTTTGCGTGCTTGCCCAACAGTCTCCACATTTTGCATTTCATTGTGGGTTCTCGGACAATTGATTTATGTCTTTTTGGTACTGGGTGGTTTTGAGCAATGGCCACCATCAGATGTCCCAACAGAACTGGTGACAGCTAGGAATACACTGGTCACGTACTTAATGGCTTGACATTGCTGAGTCAGCATTCGGCCATTCAGTACTACATATAATATATTATGTACCATACCTGAATACCAAAAATTGTGTGTGAACTGTGTTATTTGTTTATCTACCTTGTTCGAGATTTTTTTTTTCTGGTCTGTAGCATCATTTTATTATTTAGAATATTACAATTTTCATAAGTAGACATCTTTAAATTCAGGCATACTTGTGGGTTCCTCCTCTGCCGTTTCCCTTTTATATGAAAAAAATCAGGCATACTTGTCTACTGTCATGTCATTCTAAGATCAAGTATCATTTGGACTTGTGTGATCTACTGACAAACTATTAATCTCCATATGGTTCATCACCACCTCAGTTGGTCTATAATTTCGTTATTTTTTGTTTCAGTATTTTTGTGACCCATCAGTGAGATCATACATTGTACTGTCAATTGTTATCGAAAAGTTTCTGATTTTGCAAACTGTTCAAGATGCATTTAAACACCCACCAATATCCTCATGCAAAAAGGATAGGGAGTTCTTTGTTATCCTCATTTCACTAGGAAAATTATGTTTTGGCATCAACGTGAGCCATGCTGCAGATCATGAGAGAAATATTGGTTGTTGAGCTAATATGATCAATGCTCTGCCACAGGGATGTGCAAGCGAGCAGTATTCTTCTTGATGATAAATTTGAAGTACGCCTTGGGAGTTTGAGTGAGGTGTGCCCTCAAGAAGGGGAAGGTCACCAAAATGTTATCACAAAGCTGTTGAGATTTTCATCGTGAGTTTTAACTTCTATCACTGCATGCTTGGCTCATTTGTCTTCCATGCGTTGAGACTCAAAATCTCTATAAAATGTATTATTGCATTGTGTTGTTCATTGATCACCTATTTGTTTGCATACATCTCTATTAACCTATTAAAAAGCATCTACTGTATGGGCGCAACTTAACTGTAGCTTCAATAATTTTGGATAAAGTGCATTCTGAAAGCATGTGGCCGACTTAATCATTGTGCTGTCCAACCTATTCCAGTCAATTAATAAATGACCTTTTTTTATTATAAAAATGCTTGGTCTATAATTTTTTTAGGGAACACGCAAAAGATTGTACGTTGTTGCATTAAGATAAATGAAAAGGTTAGCACCGAAGTGCGAAAAGATTACAAAATGGGCGCAAGAGCTAACTGCCAACTTGCAAAACTGGCAACGCCGCGTAAGCAGCACTATGGAACTAAAGGAGCACTCTTTCAGTGGGCGGGAGTGACCCTACGCTGGCCCGGCGCCAGCAATCTAGTTCGTCAAGGAGGTCGTTTAGGAGGGTTATGGTCTCCTGAGTCGAGCCGTCGAAGATGCGGGTGTTCCGTTCCCGCCAGATGGTCCAGCAGAAAAATATGACTACTAAGTCGAAGCCCTTTCTGTTGTTTGTGGGCAAGCACATACGCCACCTCTACCAACAGTATAGGAAAGTATCGTGGCGGACTCAAAGGGCCTGGTATGGAGTAAAGATGCTGAAAAGTTTTTCCCACGCTTGCTTCACCCAATGGCAGTGTAGTAGTAGATGGTCGGTGCTTTCTTGGTGCTGTCTACAAAGGACGCAAAGTGGCTGCACCGGCAGACCTCTACGCACCAGGTGGTCGGTCGTCCAACATCGATTATTGATCGCTAGCCATATGAAAAACTTGCATTTCAACGGTGCTACACTCTTCCAAATTTGCTTATAGCCTGGGAAAAAGGTACCCCCAATAAAGAACGCGTTGTAGGTTGACTTTGTTGAGTAATCCTCCGAAGAGTTGAGCCTCCAAATCAGCCTATCTGGAGTGTGCGGTTGCAAGATCACCGAGCGTACTTGAAGCCAAACTTGGAAGTATTGAGTGAGCGCCTCAGCATTAAGTGGCCCAGAAATGTTCGCAATCCAGGCATTGAGATTGATACCTTGGGCCAGGGAAGTCCGAGATGGTTGAAGCATCTGTTTTCTTTGGAATAAGGGTAATAAGAGCGCCATTTAGATGGAGGTATTGGCCCTTCAAATCAAAGAGAGCTCGAAATGCTTCCAGAATGCTCGGTTTTATCACAGGCCAAGCAGTTTTGAAGAAAGCCCCCATGAATCCATCTAGTCTTGGTGATTTTGCTGTTGGGAGTTCCTTAATACTTCCTCCAGCTGCCAACTGCGAGTCTATTCTTTTGCACTTACTGAGATTTGAGAATGTGACCAGATCTAGTCATCTAGCTATTCAAAATCCAAATGATTTCAATAAATTTAGGACAAAACTACTGCTTGTAGGCCCATGGTAGCAAAAAGTAAATGAAAGATATATTTTTTAAAAAAAAATCTGCTACTTTCAGATGCTAATACTAGTCATATTTTGTTTGATAATTACATGATTGGTGGTTTCTTTTAAGTAATTTCATTTTGTTATATTAAATTTAATTCTTCTCATCTTCTAATGTCGTGTTGTTTTGTGGGAATGCAGGACGACAGATCAAGGTTCTTCTGGTAAGTGCATGCACACGTGCTTTCATTGCTTTCAAGCATTTTCAGTCTTGACAATTAATGAAACTGAGGACTCTAACATCGTATTGTCTTTCAATAACAAAATTTGGACATTATCTTTATATTCTTTTAGTTTATGGATGCAAGTGCATTGACCAATCTCTCTAATGGAAACAGGTTCTCCATCTCCATCTTGTTCATATGATGTCTATTGCTTTGGAAAAGTTTTGCTGGAGCTGGTGACAGGAAGACTTGGTATCAGTGCATCAAATGATGTTGCAACGAATGAATGGCTTGATAACACTCTGCGCTACATCAACATTTATGAGAAGGAGCTCATGAGCAAGATCATTGATCCGTCACTTATCATCGATGAAGATCATTTGGAGGAAGTTTGGGCAATGGCAATTGTTGCGAAGTCCTGCTTGAACCCTAGGTCTTCTAAACGACCACCAATGAAATATATCCTAAACGCACTAGAAAATCCCTTGAAGGTGGTGAGGGAAGATAACGGCTCTAGCTCAGCCAGGTTGAGAGCTACATCATCACGGGGCTCATGGAATGCTGCATTCTTCGGGAGCTGGCGGCATAGCTCGTCTGATATAGGCCCATCAAGGGACGACAACATGTTGAAACGCTCAGAGACAATCAAATCATCTGGAGGGAGCAATGGTGATCATTCTTCCTCCCGAAGGAGGCAATCTAAGGAGATCTTCCCCGAGCCATCTGGCTCTCGTGACACTGAGGATTAAGGAGCTTTCTTTCTTTTCGCGATTCTTTGGGTTAAAAGAAATGTCCATGAAGGGCTCTGCTGAAGCTTAGCTGCCAGCATGTGATTGACTTCTTTCAGCTGACAAATCCGAGTTGAATTTGCTTGTTGTCAATGACTTCACAAGCAGCATACTGGCGCGAAGGTACCATTTTTTGGGGGAACAGCGGGAGGTGATCGTATGGAGGTTGGTGCACCTTGCCCGGTGCACCGTCTGGACAATGGCGCGGAGTCGCTCTGGTTTCTCTCCACTGTTCTTTCTTTACCCTTTTCCCTCCTCTTGATTAAAGAAAGAATGGCGAGCTGATTCTTTTTCTTCCTACAGTAATTGATTGGTTCATTGTTGATCATAGCAGGAATGTTCGTTCCTTGCCTGGCTGTTTCTGGTTTTTGTGTTGCTTCCTTTCACAGTATTCATCCCCTTTTGTGTATTTTTGATTCTGTGTAAGTTTGAGGGATTGTCTCCTTTTTTTCTTTTTGAATTCACCGATTGTCGGTACAAGTTATTGGCATGCCGTCAGTGTCAGGAGAGTGTGCCATTCTAGGCGAGTTGGCCGAAATTGAGATGGCTGCCTTCCAGAAAAGGCCAAGATTTCAAATGTCGTTTGCAGTATGCCGGCCAGGCCCAATAACAACTGGCGGGAATACCATGCTAGAGAGCGCCTGTAGCTCAGTGGATAGAGCGTTTGTTTCCTAAACAAAAAGTCGAAGGTTCGACCCCTTCCTGGCGCAAATTGAAAATTGAAAATTTTCTTTATTTGAAAAAAATGGACAAATCTCAGTGTCAATGTTTTTATTACATCTATAACTTTATACTTCAAAACTCGGTCCCTGGATCTTAAAACTCACACTTGTTTTGTCTCGGTAACTCGAAATAGACAAAATCAACAAATGTTTTTGCACAATATAGGGGACAATTGGGTGGGTTCTTTGGCTGTTTGCGAGAGACAGTACACAGAGAGAAATAGTTGTAAACTATTTTAGTCGGTATAGCTGAATTTTATACATTGTCTACTACAATCTATTTGTAGATTCTATCTTAAAAAGATGTAACGTTTAAATTAGGTAGTGATAAGATAAAGCCAAAGCTAAAAAACCATAGCCAATAATGACTAAACTGAAGCTCCACAACCTCAATATGAAATAAGAATCGTTTTCTCTCTCTCTCTCTCTCTCTCTCTCCACATTCTCGTTTCATACATTGAATTATTAGAAAAAACTATTGAAAGAGTAACAATTGCCGAGATTGAAATGACAAATTTAAATAGCGAAAAGAGTGACAGCGACTGAGAAGTGAGAACTGCTTTGAAATGATTAGAGGTGATCGGTTGGGCTTCAGCTTTTAGCCTCCGACTTATTTTTCACTATTCATAAATTTCGTCTTTTTCTGAACTTTTGGCTTTTTATTGAACTTTTTTGCCGGTTTTTCCCCGTATTTGTTTGTATTATATGTAATGGGCTAACATATTTTTTTTTATATTTTTTAAGTTTTTAAATTTAATTATGCGAAATAAACCTCTGTCAGCTACAGTGTTTTTTCAGCCATAAGCCACAAAAAATAAGCCCAAATGATCACCATCACATCATGATCAAATATGAGTACGAGGCTGAGCGACACACGTCGCCCGATAACTATTCTTTACGGATGAGAAGATCCATATGTGAGTGGAAAATAATTCTCTCGCACCGGTGCTACACTACAGTGTATGGCACCCTGTCCCTGGAAGAGACGTATCTATTCGAATCTGGGCTCCTGGCCGCTGGCCTCCTGGGCTGGAACCGAAGTCACTAAAACCCATGCCGTGCGCTCTTCAGAAACCAACAACCGCCGTGAGGGCCGCTTGAACCATCGCCACGGCAAGCTCATTAACGCCTAAGGATGCGCCGAACCTGAAATGCCACGGTGACCGCCCGCCATGCCCCGAAGGTCACCGAACACCCTAGAGCGCCACTACCGTAAGTACACACGTCCTCTCCCGGGCCAACCTTCCTCCTGCTCCCACCACCTCCCAAGCCCTATAAAGCCGTGCCCGAGCCTCCTTTAGGAGAAATTTTGATATTTGACACTGAATACGTGCGCCTCTCAACTTTTAACCCCCAATTCGCACGCCTTTGAAAATTTAACCCTACCACTGCAAAATCTTTTGATTTAAGGAATTCTCCTCATTTTCTCTCATTTTCTATTTTGACACTTGTCACTGCGAAAATGGAGAGAATCTCTTGGATCAAAAGAATTCGCAGTGACAAGGTTAAATTTCTAAAGACGTGCAAATTGAAGGTTAAAAGTTGAGAGGCGCGTATTCAGCGTCAAATATTGAAATTTCTCCTTCTTTAGTGCTCAATTGCTCGCCCATGCCTTTTCCCCCTCAAGTCCGGCCGTCGCGATGCCTTTTCCACCATGGGAATTCAGGTAAGTCCTTTCTCCTGATTCTGTTAAAGCCTCCACTATTTCCCAATTGCCTTCGACCTTGGGACCGGTGCAATCCCACATACTCTACCATGCCTTTTCCCCAGACTTCCCGAGCCTCTAGACTGCCGGCGACGACTTCCTCCGCTTCACCACGCACCCTAATCGTGGACAGCTCGCCTCGGAATCCTAGGGACAAATCCAACACATATCATAGTTTTACCACCCCTCCTAGATGCTTAAAAGCTGAGCTATATCGCCGGAAAGCCAACCTACTGTCGCCGTGCCTTGGAAACACCCGAAGAACCACCACCCACCGCCGGCGAAAACCATTGCCCTTCGAGCTCCCTAAAATCCAAAATTGGAATCAAAGTATCTAGTGGAGCCCCTCCGTACCTTCTACAGCCGTCGACGAGCTTCGTCGGAGCCAAATCGCGGCCGCTGCCGTATGCTCTGTTTTGTGAACAGAAGCATCGACTAGGGGAAGAAAGAAGCGGCACTGATCATTCGTTGGGCCAGACCGTTAAGCCCAGAAAAATCCAAAACACTATTCACTCCTTTGGGTCAGGCCGGCACCGCCCGTAGGTCAAGAATCCACAGAGGACTGGTCTATTACTGTAGCACTGTGCAAATCACCCGGTGCATTTCCTTCAAACCCGACCCAATTACTGTTCAGAACCCGATTCGACAACTGCTGGCGACCCGTTACCCGACCGCTGCTATTCCTGAAACCGATTCGCTGTGAACAGTACTAGACCCGGTACTGTTTATCCGAAGCCTAATAGCTTATTTGCATCCATTTTGACCCATGAAGCCCACTTTCAGCTCTGTTTTGCCTAAAGAGACTCCGATAAAATCTTAACTAGCCATTTCGAACTCATGTCCAATATGTTCCAGCTATTACTATTCATCGAATATATATATATATATATATATATATATATATATATATATATATATATATATATATATATATATATATATATATATATATATATATATATATATATATATATATCAGAGGCACCATGGTGCCTAGGCTCCATGATTGCGTCTTTCCATACATGATTAAGACTTTTATCCATGATTGATTCAAAGATGCTAAATGAATGACTTCCTTTCCAAATCGATGCTTTTTGAATATATATATATATATATGTGTGTGTGTGTGTGTGTGTATATATGTATGTGTATGTGTATATATATGTATGTATGTATGTGTGTGTGTATATATATATATATATATATATATATATATATATATATATATATATATATATATATATATATATATATATATATATATATATATATATATATATATATATATATATATATATAGCCATTTCGAATGTCTTGGACCTTTCTAGCCCAATTCCAACTTCGTTCAGCCAAACCATGCTCCACCTAAATCCTGACCATCCAAACCTATTTTCTCTATGTCTTTTTGGTTATTTTATTGTATTTTGTTCTTAGCCTGAATTCTGCGAAGCAGAAACTTATTTGTATTCATTTTTTGAGCTACTATTCGGACCTAGCTAGTCAGTCAACGAAAGGGCTGCAGGAGCAATTAAAGTAGTTGGTGTAAACCTGGAGCCTACAATACAATAATCAAAGACTATGGACAATGAGGCAAGTCACATGTTTTATCAATACTTCCATTTTCTTTATTTACACAAGATTGTTTATTTAAAAATAATTGTTCAAAATGACATGATTATTAGTTATATCCTACCACTAGAAAATGTCATGTTAAATTTGAGGCCATATTCACCTTGACGATCTTGGTAATATGTAATTACTGTTTAATTACTTGTAGAATAGTTGAACCAAAATATTTGTACTACTAAGTGATATCGGCATTCTAGGGTTAAGGACGAATCGTGGAAAGCCACTAGATGGTTCGAGTCCATGACCTTATCCTAGAGAGGAGACTTGGTTGGAAAGGTGGTAGTGCCATAGAGCACTAGGGATCTGGGTTGTGAATGGCTGCCTCGTTGGTGAAAAGTAAGAACAAGACCCTTATACTGAGTAAGGGACACAAATCGCTCAACCACAAGTGTTAACTTGTCAAACCTGATCTAATAGCTACTCAATTCAATTGAATATCTACAGGATGTTGGTGTTCCAAGAGTGGAATGGCTTACGTGTAAAAGAGGTGGTATGGGAGTGGTAAAACTATACTTAACAATGGTAGGAACACAAGAAATCGGGGAGCCCTTTTCGCATTGGCCAATGGAATGCAAATTTGCATGTGGCCTCAGACCTACTAGGTAGAGACTAAAAGAAGAGAGCGGTGAAAGATCTTATTTTCTCAACTCACTCGCACGCTAGCTAAAACGTGTCTATTGTATGACATTAAGAGTTTAAGAAATATTAATGGTTACGCTGGGCAACTTTACAGAGTTTAACAAATGGTGTTCAAATACACCGTACTTCTGGTAAATAAAGTTGTGTTTCATGGGTGATTTCAATAACAAGCCATAAGTAGATTTTTGAGAATTTGATAATGGAAAGTATGGATAACAAACCCCCCTTGTTAATTAAATAATATTTTACTATTTTAAAAATATAAAGTTCTTTACCAATAAAATTGCATCCACAAATATAGTAATAATGAACCCAACTCACTCCATCATGCTGGCAATTAGTTAAATAGCATGTCCTTATGTGGCTTGCTGAGTACCTAGTGTACTGAATCTTGGTTAATTCCATCAAAACAAATACCGGAAGAGGAAAGGATACTTTAAGTTTTTATGTTAGGGTTACAACAGCACTCAAGCATTCCTGTGGAGATTTCTTCGGTTCTTCTGAATGTAAGTTATGTTTTTTGCTCGAACACCATATTGTTACTAAAGTATTACTACTAGCGCTAAATAGTGCTTGCAGATGTAGCATAACCCAGGCGAAGGTTGTGGTTTATATTTTATTTTTGGTAGTATATACCTACTGTTAATTTGTATCCATTTGGGAGGACCGAGTTGAAAAGGTAGGGTGCACTTTTAATTTCTCATTTCTAGTCCGTATCCATTTGTGAGGGACTGAATCGAGGAGACGAGGTCTTCATATCTTACCTTGATTCGTATTCACTTGTAGGGACCAACATAAGAAACGAAGGATCAAGCACTTGTTCTTCGTGTTTGTATCCACTAGTGGGACCGAACCAAGACGAGCCAAAACGTAAACAAAATGAAGCACCTTGATCCGTATCGTGATGGCCGAACTGAAGGGTGATGGGGGGAGGTAGATATGGAGAATGCTCCTCGAATCGTACCGTGATGGCTAAACTGAGGAGCAGAAGGCGAGAGGAAGAAGAAGAGCAAGAACTTCACCTTCTTTCCTGATTGACTCTCTCACCTTTTTTCTTCTCCCGAGTGTGCTTTGCGTGTCTCCCTTCTCCCAGAGCTTGCTCAACGCTTTCTTCTCTTGCAGAAGCTCCTCCGTCCGTGTTCGTGTATCTCCGCTCCGTCACACTCTTCGCCCCTACTTATAGAGTAAGAATGAGAGGGCGGTTCTTTTGAGGGAAGTTATGGCAACTTCTCTGTTTGATTTTGTTTTTCTGCCAATGGGCAGTTCAGGCGCTGCAACTGGCTCCGCTTGTGGTCGTGCAAGACGTGGGCTAGTGGTGTTTGAATGAGTCTTTCTTGTGTGTTATGGCTGAACCGTGGCTCCATTAGCGATTACTATTAGTCATTATTAATTATTTAGTTAGAATGGGCTTAACTTTTGTATGCATACAATTACAGCGCCACTTTCCTATTGGCATGGGAAAAATATCCACGTATGTGTTTGGTTGACCAGTGCATCATTTAGTGCACATGGAAGAAAACAACGTGGTCGACAGCACGTGGTCGAAATATCCTAGTCGACCAACGTGGTCAAAATATATGGTCGACCAACGTGATCAAAATATCATGGTCGAACCACGTAGTCGAAAAATCATGGTCGAATCACGTGGTCGAAAAATCATGGTTGAACCAACGTGGTTGGAATATCATGGTCGACTCACGTGGTCGAAATATTTTGGTCAACCAATGTGGTCAGAAATATGATAGTTGAACCACATAGTTGAAAATATCATGGTCGAACCATGTGATCGAAAAATTCTAGTCGAACCACGTGGTCGAAATATCATGGTCGAACCACATAGTCAAAAATATTATAATCGAACCATGTGATTGAAAAATCATGGCTAAACCACGTGGTCGAAAATATCATGGACGACCGACATGGTCGAACTATCATAGTCAACCAACGTAGTCGAAGATATCATGGTCGACCGACATGGTTGACCGACGTGGTCGAAAATATCATAGTCGAACCACGTGGTCGAAAATATCATGGTCGACTGGCGTGGTCAAAATATAATGGTTGACCAACTGTTCACTTCGAGTACTATTCACTTTTTGAGTATTGTTTACTTTTCGAGTACTGTTCACTTTCAAGTACTATTCATTTTTAAGTGCTGTTCATTTTTGAGTGATGTTTGTTTTCAAGTACTGTTCATTTCAAGTGATGTCAAAGTCTTCCACACATAAGGCAGTCGAAGAAGTTTTCCGAAAGTTGGGAGTCTTTCGAGTGCTCAAGACACTTAAAGGGGTCTTTCTAGCATAGAAGCTTATGTCCACGTGAGCCAAATCTGACACTGACGTCGAAGAAAACCTACGTGGTTGTAACAGATTTTTATCCATCAACATAATTTATTAGTTTAGTGATTATTTATTTTAGATATATATTCATTCATGTTTTATGTTTCGGACAAAATCGGTGTCAATAATAACTTTGAAAAATATACTCGATTTCAAAATTTCAAACAATTTAGATCACATGCTTTGATATATATATATATATATATATATATATATATATATATATATATATATATATATATATATATATATATATATATATATATATATATATATATATATATATATATATATATATATATATATATATATATATAATCGTAACATATCTACAATCAAACTATCATAGAAAAGGCAACTACAATTCGAATTTCAGTTTAAACTTGTTTGAACTAGTTAGTAAACTAGTTAAGTTCAACATCCAAAAAATTCTAAATTTTTTTTGTACACGATACATAGAGAAAATAACTATTTAGAACATGGTGTCCCAGTTTTACACACACAAGTACGGTGTGCTATTCTGCACCTGCACGTACTGTGCAGGCTGAAAAGTTACTGTCGTGCGTGAGTGAAATTACTGTCAAATACATATGGAGTTACTATCAGTTTTATAGTGTTACAAATGACAATAACTCTACATAAGACTATTCACAATTGTACCAAACCGAATAAACCGAACTGTATTGGTCAACTCGGTTTGATCGGTATTTTGTATTCGGTACGGTATGCGAAAAACCTGATTACGGAATGAACAGTCCTAACTCTACATGTGTTTGACAGTAATTTCACTCACACATATAGCAGTAACTTTCCGATGCGCATTCTACATCTACACGTAGAATAATAATTATATATAGACAAACACACACACGGCTGTGTTATTCTGCCTCTGCATGCATTATGCGCGCCGAAAAGTTACTGTCGTGCGTGAGTGAAGTTACTATCAAATATATATATGTACTTACTGTCATTTTTATAGTGTTACAACTGATAATAACTCTGCATATATTTGACAGTAACTTTACTTACACACGACAGAAACTTTTCAGTGTGCATTCTATACCTGCGTGCAACTCTCTCTATATGTGTGTATGTATATATGCGGAGATAGCTCCATGGAAACACGCACGTCTAGAACTTACAAGCAGATTGGTTAACACAGACATCAAGCTTATTTTTTTTCTCTTAAGTACAGCAGTGACAAAAACAATAGGGGTGAGTATTTGACAACTTGACATCGAGTTGGAGTGGGTCTCTGCTACGTTTTTGGACAATAAACAGCACACGGTAACGACACCTTGACAAGGTACAGGCCTTGTTTGAGTAACGACAAATGTTGTTCATTAGAAAAGAGAACTGATGTTCTGCAACGTCAAGATGTAATAAACATTTGTTTTTTTTCCTGAAGTCTACCCATCCCAGTTTCGAGTTATTACGACAAAGAATCGAAAGAGGTTAAAATACCGAGAATACCATTCAAATATAAAAAAAGAAAAAAATGAGAGAGAAGACAGCTAATACCAGGGAAAATTAATTAGTGTGAAATTTCCTTGTCCATGCGATAGTTCTTATGAAATCACTTATCTGTAATCACTTATTTGAGGAAGGACAAGTAATATCTGGTGCTGTAACATTACAAGTGAGATATTCTGCTGTTTTAAGTTTTAATTATTTCTCTGAACATAATATTCGTCCTCAATTTATCTCTCTACGTTGTCTTTCAGAGCTATACCATGCACCCCCATCATGACTGGTGGATGTGCTCCTCAACTTGCTTTAGCAGCAAGTAGTGACGGCTGCGGCGTAACCTTGGGAACCGAGTGCCCGTTCATTACATGGTTAACATGGTCAGTTTTTTCATCTACTGCCCAAAACCTTGCTGTTTTGATGTCATCTTCCATCATCAACTTGGAGTAATCCTCGT
The DNA here is from genome assembly GCA_036346575.1 of Dendrocalamus sinicus. Taxonomy (NCBI): domain Eukaryota; kingdom Viridiplantae; phylum Streptophyta; class Magnoliopsida; order Poales; family Poaceae; genus Dendrocalamus; species Dendrocalamus sinicus. The sequence goes on from CM070648.1 coordinate 8,402,777, forward strand.
GGTTGTACACCACATTGTTCTTCCCTCCAAACTCTACCGGAAGGACTTCTGGATCAATGTACTTGTGCATGATCTTCATGCTGTCCTCGCTCTTTAGGTACACAAAGTTCAACCTCTGAATTGATTTCGGGTCAAGGACATGTTTTACAACCTGAAAGCATTTGAAACATCTCAGTTAGAAAATAAGAACCACAAAACTTTTCTGTATCGGCACCGCAACTCAATTTTTTTTAATCTTTATGAATAAAATTAGGCACATACAGTACTACATTTATGAAAGGGAAAGGTTCTCAAAGCCTACACCTTATAAAAAGCCTCAAATACTTTGGGGGGATTAAACAGAAATGCAATGGCCAGCCTCTCAGGGTAATGATTTTGCAGGATATTTGCACTTTCTCTGGCAGTCTTTATGGGGGTTGCATTTGCCAGTGTCCATCCTGTGAAGTCTATCAACCACACCATTTTGTCATGACCTTCAGGCAGGCTGAGTATTGCATTCTCCAAGGCATATACAAGAAACCGCAACTGCCCTTCATGGGATGATGTATTCTGAAATGTGAAAGAAATGTATACAGGTGTATTCTGAGCTAAGCTAGAGAGACTGATGTTTTTTTAAAAAAAAAGGAAAAAAAGCGCAAGGATGACTCTTTAAAAGAGTTGAGTTCTTGCCTCGTTCGCAGGTTTCATAACGACAACAGTTCTCCCCTCTCTATCTCGAAAACTTGCCCTGTACATTTTACCTGTTTCTGCTTCAACAGAAACATCAGGCTGAAATAAAGAGGAAAACAATTAATAGGACGTTTAGTCACTTGTCAAGGTTTCCAAAAAAAAAAAAAACTTGAGCAATACATGCAAGTGAAAGAAAATGGACGATCATATTTACCCAGCGAATATCCTCTGGCCTGTAAGCTGCCCTCCACTTGAGACTTTCTTCTAACATTTTTCTAGACTTATCAACATTCCAGTTGCGGGCTTCTAGATATCTTCCCAAGCATGCTTCGCTACAGTACTTCTCATTACTGGAAGACATAGGCCCAAGTGCAGCTCTCAGTTCATTGATCTGCTCACAGGAGATGGTTGCATGAGAAATTGATGAGAAAATAGTAGATATGTTTGAACAAACTAGAAGCATTTGTTATTTGTCATGTTTGTATGATTTATACAGTTCAAGCTAGGCCAAACGGGCAGAGTTTTCTACTACGAGAACTAGTATGTATTGATATTTGGGCTTCAAGTCAACTGGAAACATCAAAAGGGATCCATAAGAGAGCTCGTGCAGGCTCTGGTGCGCAAGGCTACTATGCGGTTTCAGGGCCTGTTTTTTTTTTTTTTTTTGCTTCGGTTTATGACTTTTCGCTGTGGTTTTTAGTTTTTGAACTATTCGTGAGAAAAAGAAGTACGAAAAAGAAGTACTGGGTAACAGAAACTGGTATACGATTTTGGCTGATATAAATGAAATCGATACAATATGTACTATAATCAAATTGTAAACCTCACTTTGAAAAGACACTTCGTTTGAAAGCTAATTACTATAGAAAAGCCAAAAAGCAACTTTTAGAAGTTGAAAAGAAGAGACCCTCATTTGTAACAAACAAGTGTATAAGCATAGGTAGATGAAAGCTTGTGTGATCATACGCTTCATAGTCCTAAAGTGCTACATTATGCGCTTTTGTGTAAAACAAACTTCCAACTAGTAGGCTCATGTAAAACCTAAATTGTCAACATAAGACTATGCAAACTAAGAGACATTTTATAATTTATAACCACAACATATTTCTTATCATTATCATCAAAAGGTAAGATGCCAACCATCCTTTGCAAGGAAGTATGTGAAGTAGATTATGTTAGGTATAGAGGATGTATGAATAGTTAGACGGTCTATTGCATAGCGCAAAGGGGCAATATATAGTACAAGACTCAACACAATCCTAAACCTTAGTACAATAGAAAATACCACAAATACCCTTAACACCTCCTCAAATGCAAGGCATATGCAATAACATTGCATTTGGAAGGGTTGACACTAAAATAGAAAAAATCCAAAGTCCGAGTGTTGAAGATATCGTCATAGCGTGCAGCTCTTAGAAAATTATGTCAGGGATCTCCCATTGGGATCATGCAACAACCCATAAAGCACAAAGTACAGGGGCTAAAAAAGTAGAGATAAACGGGAGCAAAGTTGACCGCGGTAACACGATGAAGAGAGTGTGGAAGGTGATACAAATAGAGAGCTGTCAAATCAAACTGAAGAGGGATAGATAGAAGTATAGCAGCGTAGATCGAACCCCAAGACTACGGCAACGCAGAAGGAAAGCGCAACAGCTTTACAAACTCGGGGTGACGGCTCAAAGAGAAGAGCGGCGGCTATGGCCACACGAAAAGGAAGGAGAGGACCACACCCGATCCAAGAGGATTGACCATGGCTAGCAAAACAGCCGGTTGACTGACAAGGATTTTGTGGACTCATACGGTTTTTACGAACTGAAAGATAGATGTTACGGACTTGGATGGACGCAACGGAAGACTCAAAGGAAAATACTCAAAATACTAAACAGTAATACCAAGCTCCTTCCAGACACACCAGCAGTTACTACATTCATTATCTTGCCCTATTTAGACATGGTAGCCCCCAAAGCTACCCAAAATGGCCACTGGCCAAAATAAGGCGGGAGGATTGCAACCTTCCAGCCCGATTCCTCCACCCAAAACCATTCTTAGATCCACCGCGCCGGAGCGACCAGATCTTTTCTCCTCTCTCCTCTCCTGAGGCTCTCTCCTCTTCTCCATTCTTCCTCTAGGCATCCCCTTCTGAGCGCCAGGTTGGATGGCAGCTTTAGGCGGGTGCGTAGCGACCGGAGAAAGGAGAAGAGGAGCATGCAAAGGACATGGAAGTGGGGGTTGATGGGGTCACAGTTGGATCCGTGGCCCTAGGCTGCCATGGCAGCGGCCGCGCTGACGGCGGCATGGTCCGATCCGGGCGGATTGAGGCAGAGGTGGGCGGATCCAGCACGGAGGAAGAGATAGTCACCGGAGATGGCCGGATCCAAGGGGGTAGGCTAAGGCAGAGCAGCAACCCAAGGACGAGCGGTGATGACCCGAGAAGGACGCGGCCCGGGAAGGGCGGCGGCAGGGCTCGGGAGGTGACGGCATTGGAGGAAGACGGGTAGCCTAGATCCAGTGGCGAGGAGCCCCGATCCGACAGATCCGGCGTGGCATGCCCAGTGGGATGGCGGCCAGAAGCGGCGAGCGGCGGTGGGGGTCCAAGAGAAGGACGGCAACGCGGTGAGGAGCAAGGGAGGTGGGCCGCCACCAACGAAGAAGTGGCCGCCCCCCGGGAGTGGAGATTGATCCTCCCGGGGTTAGCTGCTAGCAGCAGCGGAAGAGAAAGGAGGCTAGGTATTGAGCCTAGGCTCTGATACCATGTTAGATATAGAGGATTTATGAATAGTTAGATGGTCTATTGCACAGCCCAAAAGGGCAATGTATAGTACAAGACTCAACACAACTCTAAACTCTAGTACAATAAAAAATACCACAAATACCCTTAACAGATTATACAACTGGTTAATGCAATCTAAATTCCTTTGAACATAACATTACAATTCGGAGGTGCACATGAATATGTAGCCAGGGAGTTCATTTTTTACTGAGAGTCTTCATCATGCTAAAACAATACTTCTGTAACAGATGAAGGTGGGAATGCAGCCAAGTGCGAATGACACAGAAACTGGGAATAAACGGTTTGGCTCACGGAATAAATATATAATATATAGAAGATAAATCAACATATATCTCCCTTTGTTGTTGATTTACTACACCACAGGCCACAGCCTTTTAGGATGGCTACTACCTCTGCTATATTCAGGATTACAATTGTGCCAATTTTCATTTGTTTAAAAGCGCATTTAAGGTGTCAGCCTGAGAAGACAGACAGCAGCTGTATTGTACTAAGAGTATTAGTGGTGCAGCTGTCATTGCAGTTCTTTTGAAAAAAATAAAGCTAATGAATGCATCAGCATTATAATTAGTGACTAGAAGCCTTGTACTTTGTATACTAATAGTTCCACAAATTTATCATAACATGACAATTTTCAAAACTACCTTTGCTTCTCGCTGCTCAGCATCATCCGAATTGAAATGAGAGGCATGCTTTCTCCTAAACATGATTTCTTACACTCTCAGTGCTGCTCAACCCTGAAATAGATGATTCATAGTTAAAAAATTGGGACAAAACTAGGTAACCATGCACCAAATTCATTATCCAAGACATAACCAGAAAACATCAATAAAAAGGGAGTCAAGCATATTATTCCACAGTAGTTATCAAAATGTGCAAAACATTTAAATCGAAATTAGTTGTTTCCTGTCCTAAAAAAAGAAATTCAGTTGTTAATATGTACATATTAGGAATAACAGAATATTTACACATTGTTGATTCATACATCTAATGATACTTTGCTTAGCATCCTTCCAGATAAGAGTGCATGGTTAGCATCTTTCCAGATATGAGTTGTCTAAACTAGGGCCAGCTTCAAAGTTATTCGAAAAGGGCAGAAACACAATGCATAATGCAGAGGAGCAGTGTGGAAGTTAGTTTGATCTTCAATGAAACAAATACAGGTTAGTCTGATCTTAAATGAAACAAATACTGGTCCTAATCTGGTAGCCATATAATTAGCAATTAACCACATCTCTGAGCTACTGTGCACAATGGATAGATGAATGTAAACCGCTGACAATGTTTAACTCTTGTCCAAACCCACTTCAAGTACAATAAAATGTTGAATACTACATGGATGTGAAGTACGATATCCATGTTAGATTGAGTAAACAATTAAATATAACATGCATACACACACAAATACCTTCACACTGCTGAGTAGTCAAGAACCATGCATGCTTGTTTGACCCAACTGGCCAACTCCTAAATAAGCTTACAGTGAATTTTAAAAGAAACATAAACCTATACTGGATGAATAATATCAAAATTGATTGGATACTCTCAACAACTTCCATTGGCAAAAGTTGGTTTGGAATCCCACCAATTGGTGTGAGTTCGAGCTCATGTTGTGAGATGGTTGATATAATTTATTTGTTTTCTTATTACAGTTCACCCATGAACCTTACAAAAATGACAATTAATACTGGACAGAAAGTGACCATAATATAATAAGATTTCTAGATTTTACTTCACAATATTGTAGTATAAATAACATCAATCAGCTCTTTTGTGCGCCAATATTCAAAGTATACATATGCGCATATACAGATGCAAAGATTACCATACTATGCACATAGCCATACAGATGCAAAGATTACCATACTATGCACATAGCCACATACTGAGTCTGAATAAATTATATACCACCACAAGGATTTGGACCCCATTTCTGCATATGCAAATAAATGCATTGACATTTTTTTATTGTTTCTATCCGGAAAGGACAGGTGCCTTTTCCTGATCAATTACACTAAAGTAAAACATGCAAAACACAAGTAATTCACTGAACCCGGCATTCAAATGGGGTAAGGAAGGCAATGAACAAGTACAGCAACTACACAGATCTGCTGTGCCCCCTAGACACAGTTTGCAATTTCTGTTTGCTGAAAGGAACGTACATGCACAGAGAAAGGGGTGGGCTTTATTATTATTAATTAATGATAGGACGGACTTAACAACAGCCCCAATTGAATGTTGACTTGTTGCTAGTTGGTAGTACTTTTGAGTTTACGGGAAAACTTATGGAAGATAAAGGTTTTAGACTTGTTACTTTTATCATCTCGCTAACTCATATGGGAAGAAATCATAGATCTGCCAAGAAAACATGATAGAAAGAAGAACATGCTGAGTTCAAAACACTTCCGCAAATAGGCGTCAAGATATCGGAATTCTTACAAGTCGTACGGTGAACCTACACATCTTTCCCCTCAAAAGATGAACTTTCCCTGCTTACAGTACAAACAAAGAAAATCCAAAAAATTTGGTTTCAAATAAAAAAGAACAGGAAAAAAAGATTTTAACAGAATATGATGGAATTTAGGTGGACGATTACAGTCTACAAGGAAACAAGCCCAAGATTTACCTAAGGAATAACCAAGAACCTAGGGAATATAAGATATACAGCTTTGTATCATCAGAATATGAATGGGCAAGAAATCCCCCACAGCAGCTAGCGATCCAGACAGACAACAACGAGAAGAAATGAAAAGAAATCAAGAACGCATCCATACCAGCAGGGCACGCGAAAGGCCCCCCCCAGAGAGACGAACACGCCCAGCGAGTCGGCCCAGGAAGCAGCAGCGAGTCGCCCACGGCGGCAAGAACTGACCAGAGGCGTTAGGAGAGGAGAGAATAATGTTACGAGTTGGACTGGACTTTTCTCCGTCTGTCCCTCACGTGTCCTCTCAGGTCCTCTCCGGGACGCAAGAATAACCAGATTACGGCAGGCAAGTAGGCAACACCGCACAGTGGAAGCCTGGAAGGAATCACGCGCTCGCGCTGGCGATGGATTAGGAGGACTCCATTAGATGGTTAATATATGGTTAAGCATCAAGTCTAGATTTTAATGGACGACGGGATCGCTTTGCGGAGTACTAGTGGTTTAATGCCGGCATCGAGAGGGAGAGAAGGGATCGCTGATGTAACGCCACCATTTCATTTATGGGTTCGTTAAGATTTTCTATATTACACAACCTCCACTACTTTATTATTTTATTATTATAATTATTATTTTAAGATTACTAGTCATGTACCATCTGTCCACAGCATATATTTTGAGGTTAAGGATGAATAGATAGAAATCTTTTTTAAAAAAACAAAACTGAACTTAAGAAAATTCTAAGATAGATGAGTAGTATTTAGAAGAGAAAAGACAACAATAATGCTTACATTTTATGAATATTCTTTTGATATTTTTCAAATAATAATTTGTAAGCATTCCTAGTATAACTTAGGGTCTTATCCTACCGTCAAGCGAGCTGGTTTTGAAACCACTCTGGAATGCCCCTATTTCTGGGTCATTAGGATTTCCTCGCAACTACTCAGGATTATTCAGCTGCGAGTACTGTAGACGAGTGTACATCATTGCCATCACAAACTTAAACATAAAAACCAAACTTTATTATAGAATTAAGGCCTAGCAGTCAAGTTTTACCCAGTGGGTTGGGCGGCATAAAGTTATATTACATTACAAAATAACTCTACAGGCGTGCCTAAGTGTAGAATAAACCCTAACACAAGGCGTCGTCTACATCGTAGAGATCTTCAAAGCCTTCTTCAACGGTTTCTTCATTATTTTCCTAAGCATCTTCGGTTAATAGTTTAGCAATGGTGAGTACAACCATCGTACTCAACAAGTCATATGGGAAAACACTATATAGCTACTTATCAGGATTTTCAAGATGCGGATGCAATTTTTATTTATAAATATTTTATTTTAAACACAAAATAACAAATCATAAACTTCTTAAGAAATTTGGGTTTCAATATCTCGATTACCAAACTTCAATATTTCCAAATCGTTTCCAAATCTACTTATGCTTCGTTATTGGAATCACCCATTAAACACAGCTTCATTTACCGGAAGCACGATATATTCGAATACCACATATTATGACTCTGTAGAGTTGCCGAACTTTACTCACAAGATTTCTTAACCCCTGCGTCTGAGTTAAGAAAACAAGATTGTTTCATTACCTATCTCTTTACATAGCCTCTACCCGATAGACTAGGTACCTCTGTCACAGAATACGGCAGCCTGACAAGGCGCAGCCTATCGTTGTGAAAGTATGGTTTTACCGTTTCCATACCACATTCTTACGCCTGATGTTCCCTTTTCTGGAACAACATATTGTATTTTTATAGTAGATATTCAATCAATTTGAGCAGCTACTAAACCAGATTTGATAAGTCAATGCTTGTGGTTGAGCGATTACTATATTCTTTACTTAGCATAAAATTATAGTCCTTACTTTTCATCAATCAGGTAACCATTCACAAATAAATAACCAAGTGCACTGCGGCATTGTTACTACTAGTGTAAAGCGGTTGAATATTCCTAAACTACCATGGTATATTTATAGTAATTTATTATTACTAGGGCTTGTCAAGGTGAATATGGCCATCAAATAAAACAAGGCTTTTTCATGTGATAGGACATAACTAAATAACATGTCATTCTAAATATTTATCGTACAAGAAATAAGTGCGTTAAATAAGATAATAAAAATACTGGTAATTAAATAATTAAAGGAATGTACGTTCAATATGATAAAAAACATATGACTTGCGTTGCTGTTCAAAATATTCTACTGGCTTGTATTCTTCAATGCCTTGAGCTTGTCCTCGATCCAATCTTGAACTGGTTGCTCGACGTATTCGGGTGCTAGTGCGAACAAAAGCAAATAATAAATTCTGCGCTCATTATAACATGAGCTGGGAAAAGGGGTAAAATAAAAGTAAAATTCAGTAAAACCAAATAAAATAGGTGTGGGATTTTTTGGAGTCTAATATGGTGGAACAGAGTAGAAAAATGGTTGCTCAAAATAGTCGAAATGGACATATATGTGTATTTTGGGAGTTGGATGAACAGTAACGGGCTAGTTTACTATTCATTTTGGTCAGAATATTTTTCATGCTGGATTTTTACTATCCATGTGGGTCGGTTGCTACAGTACACATCTGGGATGAATAGTATGAATAGTGTCAGCCCGGTCCAACACTGCTCATCTCCTTCCTCCAGCGTCGCTACAGTAGTCGAGAAATAGGGGAATCGAAAACCAGAAAAATCTCGGGTTGTGGGGCTTTGTAAAGGAAACCAAGGATATGGGTAGACTCCTGGGATGAGGGGGTTCCATTTTTGGGCTTGGTGGTGGTCGATGGGCTATGGTTGGCCTGTGGTGAGGGGGTTTCTCTTCAGGATGTTTGAATGGAACAGAGGTTAATTGGTGGCTAAAAGAGTAGTTGCATGGTGGTGGAGACAGGTGAGTGATAGTAGAATGACTGGCTTGGCTTGCGGTGGCTTGTGTTGGTGTGTCCACGGCAGGATGGTTTTGGCTTAACAGGAAAGTGGTGGCTGATAGACTACGGGGTTTGGCGGACCATGGTGGTGCTTTGTTTGAGTTCCTGGGGTCATAGGGATACTATAGGAGTGAACAATTGGGAAGTAATCAATGAAATGGCATGTATCAAAAATTGGCTTACTTGTGGAATTCCGATGACAGTGGCTACCTGACGGCCGGTGAGGGGAAATTGGGGTGTGTTTAGGGCTACCAGCGCACTGATGCAAGGGGAAGGAGAAGCTTAGGGCCTTTTATAGCCAAGCTAAGGCAGTTCAGAGCAGTGGCCGTGCGGCTTAGGTGTTGGTGCGTGGCGGTGGCATAGGTGGTGTGGGTAGTCTCGAGGCATTTTGGTGTTATCAGTAGGAAGGTCGGCAAGTGTGCTGGTGCCTTGGGCTGGATGCCGCCTCAAGTGGTGCGATGCAGCGACCAACTTGGCTTGTGGGGTTTGTCGGCTGAGTGAGGAGGAAAGGCGGTGGTGGGGAATTTGAGGTTTATGGTGTCCGGCATCCGTCTAGCGCTATTAAGGAGTTGTCAGGGTTATGTAGGCGAGGTGTACGGTGGTTGAATTAGGGAGGTGGTGGTTGACTAAGCCTTGCGGCTATTGTTGTCACTCGATAGATTTTTCGGATGGTGAATAGTGCCATCTGACTGAGCTTCACATAGATGGATGATGGGGATGGTATGGCAGGGAAAGGAGGCACGAATGGGTGAAGGATGTTCTGGTTAGGGCTAGGAACTAAATGAAATTGAGTTTCAAAGAAAGTCAAACTCCTTTTGAATTTTCGGGGCTGTTTCAACCTACCCCCCTTAAAAAGAATCTCGTCCTTGAGATTCGAGTAATATGTTGGAGAAATCTCGCTGCAAATCCAACTCTTTCTTTTAAGTTTCTTCTTTGAATTTAGTGATATGATATTCTTGTTCCTTAATTGTCTTTCTATTGTATCCAATTTATTTTTCCAGAAGGATTCCACTCTTACTTTTAGAGATTTGAAAGGCATAGGACTTTTGTAAAGTAGTGAATAGGAACCTTTTTTTCCAATAAAGGCCAAAGAAACAAATGCATAACTCCAGGGTCGAATAAAAACCGATGAGGGCTTCGAGTGAACGTACCAATGAGGACATCGGTAGCTCCTGCTGCTTCTGTGTTTGAAATATGGCTTATTTTTCCTTGAAGTGTCTTTGGTCTTCCTCTCCCTTTTCCTACTAACATGCCTGTTGATGTTCTAGTTGGTTGTGGTGCGGGTGTGATTTGCTGAGGAATAGTTGATTGAGCTTGAGCCTTAACTTGAGCTTTTGCCACTTCAGAAGATAGTCCCCTTCTAGGGCATTGATATCTGAGATGTCTAGCTTGTCTGCAATGAAAACATGCGTCTCCCTTATGTGGGCAATTTTGGTAATAGTGGTTTTCTCCACATGTATGGCACCATTCTATTGTGAGTTGAGGAACATTATACTACAGTCTTGGAGTAGTAATGTACTGAGGTCTTGGGGCGGCGATGTATTGGGATTTTGGCATAATGATCACTTGTTGGTCTTGTTGATGTCCAGTTTGTGGTAATACCGGCATTCCTTTCCTAGGTGCACCTGATGGTGATGTCTCTTTCAATACCTTTCTTTTTAGGGCATCTTTCAACTCATTCCTTACTTTTTCAGACGCAATTAATTTATTCACCATAGCAGACAAACCTTTAAAGTCCATCACTGAGATGTGATACTTCAAGGACTTTTGTAACCCTTCCTTAAATCACTCCATCTTCTTTGCTTCGTTCTTGACATCATCCAAGGCATAACAAGCAAGTTGGTTAAGTTGGTGAAAGTGTTCCATTATTGTTCGTCCTCCTTGCTTGAGCGTGAGGAATTCTCGGCATTTTGCTTCTACAACTCTTGTGGGAACATGGGCTTGGCGGAATGATTCTTTGAATTCCTTCCATGATATTTCTTGAACTTCATCATGACTTGATAGTTCATCCACCATGCAGCGGCTTGGCCTTGCAATTGGTGGGACACATACAAAGTCTTTTCTTTATTTGTACACTGCACAGTATTCAATTTCCTTTCGATGTCCCTAATCCAATCATCAGCTGCTATTGGATCAGGCGACGCTGAAAACACGGGTGGTCTCATTTTCAGAAAATTCGACCACTTGGATATGATTTGTGTTCCCCCTTAATTAGTGGTAACTCCTGATGAGCTTCTTGCTATTGCTTCTCCTGTTGCTGCTCCTTGCATTGCTATTTGTTCCAAAATTTTGGCTTGTTGCTCCATCATTTTCTTTTGATTTAGTTTAGCATGGAATCAGTTTTGTTCCATTATTACTAAAATATCAGCCAAACTGGTCTGATTAACTTTCTCTGCTCGTGGGCTACCTTGGCCATGAGAACCTTTTCCTGCCATCTTAACCTTTGTTACTTGGGTTTTGGAGTTGGTTCTGCAACGGTTTTGAGAAGGTCAGATAGATAAGTAAGAGTCTAGAATTAAGATGAGAGTGGAAAGAACAGGATGAGGATTAAGATGAATAGGGAAAGTAGAGTTTTGAAGGAGGTGAGATATTATATATTAATAGCAAACAAATTATGGGATAACAAACATAGTTTTTATTTATTTTACAAGCTGAATACATACCATACATATTAGGTACATATTATAACTTGTTTTACACACAGAAGATACTACTACAAAAGGGTTACTTCTATTTTAACGTAATCTATACGACACAACCTCCACTACTTTATTATTGTTGTTGTTGTTTTTTGAAGGTTACTAGTCGTGTACCATCTGTCCACAGCGTATATTTTGAGGTTAGAGAAGGATAAATATAAATCTTTTTTAAAAAAGCAAAACTAAACTTAAGAAAATTCTAGGATAGATGAGATATCATTTAGGAGAGAAAAGATAACAATAATACTTATATTTTATGAAGATTCTTTTGATATTTTTCAAATAAGAATTTGTAAGCATTTCTAGTATAACTTAGGGTTTTATCCTACAGTCGAGCGAGCTGGCTTTGATACCACTTTGGAACGCCCCCATTTCTGGGGTCGTTAGGACTTCATCGCAACTGCCCAGGATTGTTCAGCTGCGAGTACCGTAGACAAGTGTACATCATTGCCATCACAAGTTTAAGCATAAAAACTAAACTTTATTACAAAATTAAGGCTTAGCAGCTAAGTTTTACACAACAGGGCGAGCGGCGCAAAGTTATATTACATTACAAAATAACTCCACATGCATGCCTGAGTGTAGAATAAACCCTAAAACTAGGCGTCGTCTACATTAGGGATCTTCAAAGCCTTCCTCAACAGTTTCTTCATTATTTTCCCAAGCATCTTTGGTTAATAGTTTAGCGAGCGTGAGTACAACCACCGTACTCAACAAGTCACATGGGAAAATACTATATAGTTACTTACCAGGATTTTTAAGAGATTGGAATATAGTGATTTTGTTAAAGTATTTGTGGATGCAATTTTATTTATAAACATTTTGTTTTAAACACAAAATAACAAGTCATAAATTTCTTAAGAAATTTGGAATTCAATATCTCGATTACCAAACTTCAATATTTTCAAATCATTTTCAAATATACTTATGCTTCGCTATTGGAATCACCCATTAAACATATCTTCATTTATCGGAAGCATGGCGTATTCGAATACCACATATTATGACCCTGTAGAGTTGCCGAACTTTACTCACAAGATTTCTTAACCCCCGCGTCTGAGTTAAGAAAACAAGATTGTTTCACTGCTCATCTCTTTACATAGCCTTTACCCAATAGACTAGGTACCTCCTGCCACGGAATATGGCGGACTGACAGGGTGGAGTCTGTCATTGTGAAAGTATGGTTTTACCGTTTCCATACCACATTCTTATGCCTGATGTTCTCTTTTTCTGGAACAGTATATTATATTCTTATAGCAGATATTCAATTGATTTGAGCAGCTACTAAACCAGATTTGACAAGTCAACGCTTATGGTTGAGCGATTATTATGTTCTTTACTTAGCATAAGATTCTAGTCCTTACTTTTCATCAACCAGGTAACCATTCACAAATAAATAATCAAGTACACTGTGGCACTGTCATTACTACTAGTGTAAAGCAGTTGAATTTCCTAAACTACCATGGTATATTTATAGAAATTTATTATTACTAAGGCTTATCAAGGTGAATGTGGACATCAAATAAAACAAGGCTTTTTTTATGTGGTAGGACATAACTAAATAACATGTCATTGTAAATATTTATTGTACAAGAAATAAGTGTGTATATAAGATAATGAAAATACTGGTAATTAAATAATTAAAGGAATGTAGGTTCAATATGATAAAAACATGTGACTTTCCTTGCTGTTCAAAATATTCTACTGGCTCGTATTCTTCAGTGCCTTTAGCTTGTCCTCGATCCAATTCTTGAAATGGCTACTCGATGTATACGGGTGTTAGCGCGAACGAAAGCAAACAATAAATTCCGCGCTCATTAGAACATGAGCTGGGAAAAAGGGGTAACACACAAGTAAAATCCAGTAAACCCAAATAAAATGGGTGTGGGATTTTTTTTGGAGTCTAATATGGTGGAACAGAGTTGAGAAATGGGTCGACAGGCTCGAAACGGTCGAAACAGACATATATGTGTATTTTGGGAGTTGGATTAATAGTAACGGGCTAGTTTACTATTCATTTCGATCAGAATATTGTTCATGCTGGATTTTTACTATTCATGTGGGTCAGTTGCTACAGTACAGACCCAGGATGAACAGTATGAACAGTGTCGGCTCGCCCCAACAATGCTCATCTCCTTCCTGTAGTGTCCAGGAAAATCTCGGGTTGTGGGGCTTTGTAAAGGAAATCAAGGATATGGGTGGACTCTTGGGATGAGGGGGTTCCATTTTATGGCTTGGTGGTGGTCGATGGGCTATGATTGGCCGGCAGCGAGGAGGTTTCTCTTCGGGATGTTTGAATGGAACAGAGGTTAATTGGTGGCTAAAAGAGTAGTTGCATGGTGGTTTAAGCTTCCTAGGGATAGGTGAGTGACAGTAGAATGATCGGCTTGGCTTGCGGTGGCTTGTGTTGGTGTGTCCACATCGGGATGGTTTTGGCTGAACTGGAAAGTGGTGGCTGACGGACTATGGGGTTTGGCGGACCATGGTGGTGCTTTGTTTGAGTTCCTGGGGTCATGGGGATACTATAGGAGCAAACAATTGGAAAGTAATCGATGAAATGGTATGAATCGAAAATCGGCTTACTTGTGGAATTCCGACGACGGTGGCTACCTGACGGCCGACGAGGGGAAATTGGGGTGTGTTTAAGGCTACCAGGGCATTGATGCAAGGGGAAGGAGAAGCTCAGGGCCTTTTATAGCCAAGCTAAAGCAGTTCAGAGCAGTGACCGTGCGGCTTAGGTGTTGGCGCGTGGCCGTGGCATGGGAGGCGCGGGAAGTCTTGAGGCATTTCAGTGTTAGCGGTAGGGAGGTCGGAAAGTGTGCTGGCGCCTTGGGCTAGATGTCGCCTCAAGTGGTGCGATGCAGCGGCCAATTTGGCTTATGGCGGTCTGTCGGCTGAGTGAGCAGGAAAGGTGGCGGCGGGGAATTTGAGGTTTGTGGTGTCTAGCAACCGTCTAGGGCTATTAAGGAGTTGTCAGGGTTATGTAGGCAAGGCATATGGTGGCTGAATTGGGTCATCACTAGGCATATTTTTCGGATGGTGAATAGTGCCATCTGACTGAGCTGCACACATATGGATGATGGGGATGGTATGGTAGGGGAAAGGAGGCACGAATGGGTAAAGGATGTTCTGGTTAGGGCTAGGAACTAAATAAAACCGAGTTTCAAAGAAAGTCAAAGTCCTTTTGAATTTTCGGGGTTGTTTCAGCTGACCTGTGTCCTGTGGTGTTGTGCCGTGCCTTGGATTATGCCTCCACCATGGTGAAACCGACGGTTGGGATGCCACATCAAGGCTTCTACGGTGAAACTGACAGGTAGGATTTTCCCGAGTTGTAGCGGGTGCCGAGTGAAACATGCCAAGTGTGGACAGCAACAATGTGCCTGTCAATAGGCATGGAGATGCGAATAGGGCTCTGAAATTAAGCGAGACTGGTCTTCTAAACTCGAGCTCGGTATAAGTTTGGGCTGGGCTTGAGCGAGTCTGAGTTAGGGTCTGAGTCTGGATTTAGATTCGAGCTCGATTTGAATAAGCTTGGTAATGGTCAATAATTCAACATACACTAATTTTCAATAATAATAGAAGATCGAGCTCGGCTCAAATAAGCTTAGTAAGAGTTAACATACAATAATATTTAAACTCAAATCGAGCCTTTATGAACTATTCGAGCTCAACTTGTTAAAACTCACAAATTTGGCTCAAACTGAGCTTGAATCGAGCTGATCTTGAGTACTAGCCTCGAGCTTTTTTATAACCCATATGCGAATAGGCGCACTTGGTTAGCACTCAGTGTTGCGTACGAGCAACAGTGTTTCGCTTCACACTTGTATGCCTGTAACGACCGTCTAAATACACGTGTGCAGGTTGTCACAGTCACGAATAAGTATAAATATATATCATAAATATATCCTGTTGCTATCGTTAGGTTTGTGATTATAAAAACATGTTGAGGGCATGATTTACGGCCACACATTACTTTGTACTAACAATATTGTTTTGCAAAATACATTAAAGCCTTGCATGCAGTGGATGTCTAATTCGTTATACGAATTAGGTCTTGTATAGAACATAAAAACTTTATAAGAATTTCATAGGAAGTATTTCAATTAAAAAAATCCACACCTTCCAAACGAACCTTAGTTAAACAGCTTTGTTTTATGGCCATACCGCCGAAGTCTCACGTCTATTTGGGAATACTATTCCGTAGGCTCACCAATATTCATATACCAAAAGATTTATGCTAATTTGCAAATAAGAATTACTGAGTTTAAAAGCGAAAAATATCAGCCATGAATTATACATCCTTTTCAACCAGATGGAGCTTGTCATGCATGGCTACAATCAATTTGCCAATGTGAAGTCAATGGATTCGACTGAGTGGTTAATTTTAAGTACTGAAACCGGCTCAGATAGTCAATAGAAGAGCTAATATCACCATTTTTTTTCTTTTTTGTGAGGAGCACAATGATATATCAGTTGCAGTACAGTAGATGATTTAAAGTTCTGGAGCCCGTTACGGTGGATGGTCAGTACAAGAGTGTTAACATCATGATTGTAACACCCCGCATTTTCAGAACTAATGTAATCGGTAAAATGTGGATTAACAACAGCAATCAACAATCAAAATTTACCTCATGAATTAAGTAACTCAAAGCTTAAACCCTTGCACATAAGCTTCCACTGAATAACACCCAATAAAATGAATGAATATAAGTTGTGTCATACGCTGCAATCAATAATTGTACAATCTATTGTAGTTATTACATCAAGTATAAAAATAAAATTACATTAGAAGCAACTCATACATTTACAATTACTTGGAAACTATGGAGAATATAAATTGCATGCATATCATTCCATACAACATTTATTTATCACTTGATTTCCAAAATAGCTGAGGTTTTAGTTGCGAGAAGAATGAATTTAAAGACACCAAAAAGACCGAACAAAAGAAAAGAATTAAAAGAAAGAACTGCTGTCAAAGCCTTAGAATTTAATTTCGAGCTAGGCATTTCGCTCATCGAGATACTAGACCGTTTGGGGGTCAATTGGCACCTTTCACAGCCATAAGATCATCATTCGGCGTTAAAAAATAAATCTATGTTTACTCGAGAAGTCTATTTTCTAACCCATCCAAACAAATATCTAAGTGCATTCCCTCAGCATAGTAGTCACAGTAAGGGCACAGCCACACACAGGAAGATGATAAAGGCTAACCCCAAGCCAGAGAGGAGAGAGACAACATTGCAATTGATCACACCACCACCAGCAAGAGCATACCATTCCCCTATCTCTCCACTTTCTCCGAATCCATTCATTCCCCATTGCCAAACCATTCGGCCACAGCAAGAGGAGCAAGGCCAGGAGACAAGCCACAAGCACAAGATGGAGCAAACAAGCATCAGAAGGAGGAGGGGCAGCACGTCAGGGAGGCCACAAGCTCTAGGAGGAAGCGACGACCAGCAGAATCAAGCCAAGAAAATGACCGATGATGTTAAGTCCTGATTCCTTCCCACACTGAGCCGATGAACAACCAGGTAGCCCCAATCCATTCCAATCCTTTGCCATTGCTTTCCCGAACCAAACCACATACATCACCATGTTCATGGAGCATCCAACCATAACAATAGAATCACATTGCATCACAGAGCAATAGGGAGAAGGGAAGAAAGGGGTAGAGAGGAAGGAGTATACCTAGGTGAGACCTCAGTGGCGATGGCATGCTATCACTGGTAAGCACAAGCACCCGATAGCTGTCCCGTGCTCCCTGGCATATGGGAAGGCCTCGAGCCCCATCCTAGCAAACCTCGTTGCACGTCGGCTTAAATAGCCTAGATCATTTTGCCACTGAACCCAGGACATAACCAAATCATGGTTCCGTCACTGCGTGATGCGATGCTGTCCACGCACGTCGGCTGCTACCACAATAGCCCAACGCGGCGAGTAGCTGTGTCGGCGTCACGCCACAAGCAACGGAGGAATGGTTTCATTGGTTTGGCTAGCCCCTGACCATGGCGCGGAGCAACAGCTATTGTTTTGATGGCTCGACGATATGATGTGGCTTCGACTGGAGCAGCAACCTACTACCAGCGTCCTCATGATTCCCATCGATGCCCTCTACCTGCGTGGCTGTCTATCCACGTCGCGGTCACCGACGTCCTCACATCGGCGTTGCCTCAAACAAGATTTGACCGAATCCAGACCGTTGAGGCCCACATTTGGCTATCATCACTGAGACGTAGTCGGGATCATCCATCCCTAGACTGCAAATCCACATAACAAAGACAAATTTAGGAGCTTGGTCGCTGCGCCAGGCCAAGCACATGCGAGAAACAGGGAAAGGAGGATGAAGAGTTGAGTGTTGTGAGAGGAGAGGAGAGATGGCTGCGAGATGTGGGGAGTAGTTCTGACGGTTCTGAGTTAATGGTGGCAAGGCCCATATATCAACACAAGGTTTTGTGTGAGGAGGAAGAGAATGACAAATGAATCACTAATCGTAAACCGACATCATCAACATATTTTTTAAGTAGCAGAGATCTTGGGAATTTGACCAAAGAAGACAAGGTGTGCTCTTCCGCTCGGAGCGCCGTCAAAATCCACATATGGCATCTGTCTCCAGATAAAAAAAATACACAAACGGCGTCAGCCATCAAACATTAGTCCTGTCCCGCTGGCAGGTGGGACCCCTTACTGGTTCTTAAGTGACACGTAAGCTAGCGAAGCGCGTGCTGCACGCGACGACCAGGACGGCGCCACCACGCCGTACGACGGGCCGATCCTCCAAGTCACACCCAACTTAAGGCCCCACTCGATTGGGCTGAAAAGCTATGCCTTATGGCTGAAATAGTACTGTAGCAGTTGAAATTTCACTGTATCTGAAGGTGGCTTATTTGGCATAATTAAATTTAAAAAATTTAAAAATAGAAAAAAAAATATGCTACCTCATCACGGACAACGAAACGAATACGGGAAAAAAAGAACTGGCAAAAAAGCTCAAAAAAATTAAAAGTTAAAAAAAGATAAAATTTATAAATAGTATAAAA
Organism: Dendrocalamus sinicus; assembly: GCA_036346575.1. Classification (NCBI taxonomy): domain Eukaryota; kingdom Viridiplantae; phylum Streptophyta; class Magnoliopsida; order Poales; family Poaceae; genus Dendrocalamus; species Dendrocalamus sinicus. The sequence continues at coordinate 8,421,535 of CM070648.1, forward strand.
TAAACTAGAAGTCAGAATCTAAAGCTGAAACGAACGGAGCCTGAGCAGACGCGATTAACCAAAAGCAATCCTAGTCAAACTTCTCCACCCCGAACAATATCCCGCCCCCTGTTGCTGGTTTCCGCGTCCATTTGCATTCCCAATTTCGATTGCCCCGTCACACTTGCAGAATTTGAGAGAGGGGGTGCATGGTTTGTGGTTAAATATGGACATCCTGGGTCACTCGGAAGATGTGGAGGAGCAGAGCCAGTACAACAGCCGCACGGGCTCAAGGTTCGGCGCGCGGCGGCTGAAGCGGAGGTCCCACAGCCACCAGCACCTGCTGCTCATGGATTATTGCGGCGGCGGCGGGGACAGGGACGGCGCGTCGGAGGAGACCGTGCCGCTGCCAGAGTATGAGCGGCTGCCCCAGTCCGCGCACCTCTCCGACGACCCCGACACAGCTTTGAAGAACCCGCCGCCGCCGCCGGAGCAGCAGATGCAGGCGGCCAAGCAGCGCGCGTCCCCGCCGCAGCAGCAGAAGCCGGCGGCGTGGAGGCTGATCGAGTACGTGCGGTCCAGGCACAAGTCGGGCGGGGCCGCCGGCGGGTGCGGCTCGTCATACGGCGACTCCAAGAGCTCCGACGGCGAGGAGGGGGAGGACGGCGGCAGCAAGGAGGGGAGCAAGGAGAGGAAGAAGGACAAGAAGAAGAAGCGGTCGTCGTGGCTGCCGGACCCCGACCGCCGGTGGCCGGTGCAGGGGTTCTACTAGGTTCTTTGCCTCTCGTCGATCGACTCGTAGTTGCGTTTTTCTTTGCATTCGAGCACGTAGAAGCCAGCAAAATCCATGACGTGTCCCTCACTCATGTCTTCGTTCCGATTTTTTTTTCTTTTCTTCCCCCCTTCTCTGTCATGTTCTTGTGATGTGGATGGGGAGGAAGACGAGATAAATTTGGCTGTGTTTTTGACGCTTGTATTCCGGGTTGAGTAATTGAGTCAACTTTTGGAAGCTGGGTGCTTCTGGAATAATGATGTACTAACGTAGAAAGGCATGGTATCAAATGCAAGATGAGCAAAGCAGCCAAAGCATCTTACTTCTTACCCCCACAAGCCCCTAATGTTATTTTTAAGAGAAACTTTTGCATGGTATATCGTCCGAATCAAAATCAATGGGATCCGTTGTGCCACCATCCTTCCTTAAGTCCAATGCCACCCCCTCCACCTCCTCTTTCAACTTTAGCATCACTCTCCCCTCCTCCTTCACCTCCGAGTTCAGATTTACCGACGATGGGTTCATCGTGCCCCCCCAGAAACATTGGGAGGTGGTGGTCCGACGGTAGAGGGCAGTGGTGGAGAGCGGCGACGAATGCGGCACACTGAATATTAGATTAGAAGAGGTGGTAGTAGCGGGGAGGGAGAGATGGCAGCGTAGCTAGACAGTCAGGTCGTCGCTAGTCGTTGGTGGTGGAGTAGGGGTAGGGGAGGTGGCGGAAGGGTGCGGAGCTACTTCAATGCTAGAGAAGAGAGGAGGATAGAGAGGAGAGAGGAAGGGGAGATAGTTCTCTATTTTTAATTGTGTGCAAAGATTGAGAAGAAGAAAGATCGTAGTGATGATCAAACTTCTGTTACGCGACAAAATTTCACCACCAGTTGGCTTCTAGAAACATTCTGGGTCTTTGTACGCGACCAGATGAATGGCATGATGCTGAAAATGAATGATGTTGCGTGCGTTGACCTCTACCACATTTGGATCCTGGGTTCCTAGAGAGTGGAGGAACAAGAAAACTCTGAATTCTAGTCAATCATGTCGTTCAGTAATCTTCAACCGGAAACAAGAACAAAATGCGACATAAATCAGGCGACTGATCTGCCACGGCGTCTGGAAACGATTTGACCTGTAGCTTGAGCACGTATTCTTAGGTCCGGTGTCTAGAACGTACAGAGCACAATATGAGCTAGTACTGGTGTTTTCTTTATAATAAAAAAATTAGTGTTTGCGCTGCAGACCAGAAGTTAACTTTGAACAAAATCACCGGGGATAGCAACTTTCCTGTCGTAACAAGACAGACCGACAAACCCCAGTTCGAAATCCTCAGAAAAGAAAAAGGAAAAAGATTCAACGGTTCAGATTTCAGAGTTCACTACTACATTTGGCCAAGATTGCAAGAGCTCCGTACAGTTATGCTCGAGTCATATTCACATTCCACAGAAAAGAACACCGCACGTAAGGACAGTTATGAGTTAATATGTACATACCATTTACCTTAGACTGTAATTATGGATAGCTTAGTGCATAAAGCAGAATATATAAAAGGCAGTGCTAGGTTAAATCCAGAGGATTTAGGGAGGCCTACTGTTAATTACATGTGAGGATGCACAACGAAACGAAGCTCGCATTGGTTGGATAACTCCAACAGTAGTTCATCTCTCAATTTTCCCTGCCTTGTGGAGCCCTGCCAGCACGCCTGAACCACGTCTTGAACGCCGCGACCAAGTGCGGGCAGTCGTCGACGTTTCGGGTAGAGAACCCGAGGCACTGTTGCAGCAGCTCCTGAGCATCTGGGACAGGCAAGGTGATGATCTGAAGAAACGTCTCCTCCAGCTCTTGGCAATTTTGTGACTTATATCCACTACACATAGGTTGAACTATGTCCCTCTAGACATTCAGGACAGGAAGCCAACTTCTGACGAGCTTCATCCTCACCTAAGAAATAGAAACGCATAGAGCTCAGACCCATGAAACACAACATCAAAACTAAAAGCATAAACTAACGTATAATCTACGAGCTATTAATAGGAAATCTGGCAAGAACAAGCTACAAGAAGACCTCCAGATTAAGATTGTCTGTTCAGTATTGCCAGAGATCAAGCGAATTCACTGAGTAACAGAAAACACCACATTTAGATACACTGCAACCTAGATTAAGAGGTCGCTGCTATACTAACTTTTCTACCACCGCTCCTCACAAATTAACTCCTCGCTCCATGTCGTGTGTCTTTCTCAGGTATCCGTCCGACCACAAAGGTTACCGCTGCCTCGAGCTCTCTACTAATCGCATCATTATCTCTTGTCATGTCATTTTTGACGACGATTCTTTTCCTTTTGCATCTTTACCGGCACCACCTACTCTCGATGCCTTTGATTTTCTTGACGATATTCTCTCGGTGGCACAGCCCCTTCCTCCCACTGTCATACAGCCACCCCCACCTACTGAGCCACCACCCCTGCCACCTTCTCTTGTCATCGAACCGGCGGCAGCTCCTCTTGTCATCAAACAGATACCCACACCCCCGTTCCAGGCCAAACCGCCTTCTCCTGCTATCACATCCACTCCAGAGTTGTGTGTGTGTTGGTTATTTAGTGGAGAGGAGACGAGGTGGCTAGATTCAAGGATTTCTTTAATGGGTTAGATCCGTTAAAGTTGTGTGTGTGCTGGTTATTTAGTGGGGAGGAGAGGAGGTGGCTAGATTCAAGGATTCTAGGGCTAGGGTTTCTTCTTATTCCTTGTCTCCTTCCATGGTTACAAGAGAGTTTGAGAGGGAAGAGTGATGTTGTGGATGCACCCTGTAATCATTTGAGCATGTAAACATCTTTCTCTACTAAGAAACAATCAAAGCTTTATCTTAATCATGTTATTTTGTATCCTTACTTGGTTTTGCTTATTCTTGAGCTTGATTGGTGATTCTGTGTTCGTGGTTGTTCTTGCTGATCTCTTGCTTGATTTCATTTGCTATGACATATGAGAATAGATATAAAAGTGTTTATGTCTTAGATCCCCACAAGCAAGAAGTAATTTGGGATTTAGAGTTTTTATGTTGTTGTGAACTAGATTCGATTCTCCTCGATTTAGTGAATTTCAGCCTAAGAACCTCATGATTCTTCATTGGTTTAGGATCCTGATGGCTTAAATAAGTTTCATACAAAATTTGGAAGTGTTTAAATGAGATTTGAGAAAGTTCATGAGATTTGAGCTTTTGTCTCAAGAGGATTTCAAACAGGACACAGAGGACTGATCGGACCAACCCTAGTCCAGCGGTCCGACCGGCCAGCGGTCAGATCAGTTCATGAACTGCGGTTTGACCAGCCTTAGCTGAAGGGTGTCTAATTTGTTGGCTCGGGTTTCTAGCTTTATCTTGCTAAGTCAATGTGGTGTAATATGAACTTGGTGATTCCGTAATCATTTGAGTAAAGATTTGGGAATTATTCACCCTCTCTGATTGCCGACATCGATCCTACACTGGACATCGGCGAAATAAAACCACCCGCATCATATCCGCATCCTCACCACCTGCATCTGCACCAACATCATATATGCATACAAACAAGCAATGTAAAGACGACGACCGCAACGCAACTTAATCAGAGATTCTATAGGCTTCTCCTACTAATGTAATTAACTAGACACCTTGCAAAGCTCGGGGAATTATCGAACTACACAATCTCCAAACAGATATACCCCTTAAGTATAGACGTAGAAATCAATGCAATGAATTCCCGTGGGAGTATGTAATTTTGTATATTCAGTATAGAATTAACGAAATTCCGTTGTGTTTTTGTTTTGACAAACATCATACTATCAGTTTCTGTACAACTAGAGCTAAATTTGCTCTGACCAACTATAACATGCAGCAGAACAGACACCAATCAAGCTAATTCAACTAAATTCCCCAATTATACCATCTAGTCATCAAGTAGATTCTTTTGGACTGATGGCTTATGGTTTATAGCTTACATATTTAAATTTTAGCTGTTTATGAGAGACAGTACGCAGAGAGAAATAATCGTATGTAATTTTGGCTGGTACTGCTAAACTCAGTACACTTTTTACTATAATTTTTCTATTAACCCTATTTTAAAAAAACACACACTATTTAAAAGCTAGTCACTATAGACAGTACAAACATAGCTAAATTTAAATCTAAAAGAACCCGACCATCATCACCATCCTAAACACAGTTTAAGGGAGGAAACTAATACAAAAGCTTCAAAACGATTTCCTAATAATTTCCTCCCTGATTCTATGACAATGCCACACACACGCACGCACGCACGCACAGATGCACAAAGAGAACACCTCACCGCCAAGCAGAAACTGTGAACAGAGGCCGTTTCTCCCATGCCAGCGACAAGAACGCAGGTTGCAGCTCAACAAGTGAATATTTGTACTTCGGATCATAGTTCCAAAGCAAAAGATCAGCCTGGCTCATGGCATAGTTGCTGAGCCGGACTGGCTCGAAGCCGCACCGCTCCATTAGCGTCTGCCACTCGCTGCTGCTGGCCATCCTATCCGTCCTGTCTGCGCCCTCCCCTGGCCCAACGGCCCTCCGGATGCGCTCCCCAAACATGCACCGCTCCACCCTCACCCTCTCCGGTGAGCTCCGCGCCATTGCCACATCCAACGACTCGAACACCGACCGGTAATAGCTCAGTGCATTCGCAAATCTATCGACGAACCCAGCTCGGTTCAGACTGGCCTCGTACTCCCCGAGGGTTACCACCGCTGGATCGAGTGATTTGGCGAGACTAAGGATTCGCCTTACCGGCTCATCGGAATCGCCAAGAAGGTGGTAGAGCTGGAGCATGAAATTGACGGCCACGGCCTCATCGGGCTCGACCAAGAAATCAGACTGGTCGAGCTCGTTCACTGGCCGAAGCAACGGAACAAACTCGAAGTCCACCCCAAGAAGCTTGGCAAAGTCGCGGAGACGAGCACTGGTTGCGGCAAGGGACGCCGCGGGCTGTGGCCCCAAGAACGGCGAGGGGACACCGGAGATACGTATCCGGGATGGCTTCCCCTCGGGCCGGGTGGCGAGCGCCTGGAGCAGCGCCGCCCACTGGATACCCTGCACGATCCCCAAGTCAACGATGTGGATCTTGGTCGCTGCGCCCGTGGCCTCCAGGATGGCCTGGTTGGCGGTGAGGTGCGCGAACTTGGAGTAGGGACAGGCGTCGTTGAGCGTCTTGTAGCAGAGCGTGAGCTCGTCGGAGGCGAACCGCGCGTCTGACGCCGTTGAGGGGCGCGCCGCGCCGCCGCATGCTAGGCGGTGTGAGAGCGCGTGCGCGAAGTAGAAGGCCACGCGCTCCGCGGGGTCCCCAGAGTCGGTGGCGGCGGCGTGGACCTTGGCGAGCTCCGCGGCGGCGAGCCCTGGGTCGGCCGCCGCGGCGCGAGCGCTGGCGAGGAGGGACTGGAGGATAGGAGCGGAGCAGGAAGCGTCCGGGGAGCTCGGAGAAGAACACGCTGCCGGCGTGGCGGCGGCAGCCTGGGGGAGCGAAGCCGGGACAGCCTCGGGCTGCGCGGCAGCGGCCTCGGCGTGGGCCGGGGCTGGGGGCTGGACGGACGGCGGCGGGGTGGTGAAGATGAGGCGCTCGAGGTCGGAGTCCAGGAACACGGGGGCGTCTCCTATAAGGCTCTCCATCCACCCATCGGAGTCAAAGCCCGCCGCCGCAGCGAGGTCGGAAAACACCGCGTCGGCGGCGGACGCCCCGAACGCGTCGGAGAAGAAATGCTCCGCGGGGGGCCACGCCGCGGAGGCGCCGCCGTACGGCAGCGAGGCCGGGATCTGTGCGTGCGGGGGCGCCGGGGCCAGCGGCGGCGGCAGGTGGTGGTGCCTCTGCTGGTGCTGCTGCTGCTGCTGGTGGATCACCTGCTGCGCGATGGCCATGAGGTTGCCGCTGTCCGCGCACATGTACGCCATCTCTCCTCCGCCCCTGCCGATCTGCGCGCGGCCGGTGGGAGAATCGCGGAATGGTGGGTGATCGACCGATGCGGAGAGCGCAGGGGATTTAAAACAGTAGGGCGTGGTCACCGGCGGCAGGCACACTCACACTGTGCAGTGCGGGGGCGCAATTACGAGATTGTCCTCGTGCTGTACTGGTGTGGTTCGCACTTTGGGGGTCGCCGACTTCAACGGTAAAATGGGAGTGAGTGAAGAGGGGGGCTGGCCACCCTAACAGCAAGTCCAATAATAGAGCTAAGTATTTAGCTATAAATCAAGTTATAAGAACCAAGTTATATAATAATTTGTTTTCTATTTGTCTACAAAAGATTTTTTTATTATTATGTGGTACAATGTCTCACATTCTCTTTCCTATTCATCCTCACATACATTTATTATCTTGGCCCACCACTGCATAGGCTCCTGTGCCCAGCTTGTTGCTTGCATGAGAGCCAAGCTCTCATCTCTCTCCTCTCTTCTCTCCTCCACATCAGCAAAAATGCTGACTAGCTTGGCTATAAGATCATTATTGTACTTGCTCTAACCTAAAAAAATCGCATCCTAATTAAAATAGTCACAAAAATTCTAAAAAATTTTGTATATATACCTCTAAATTTATTTTAACTATATATAACATTTTAAGTTCATATTCACTATATGTTAGCGATAACAAAATATAAAAAATATGACAAATATTAAGAGCTTAAATTTGTCAGAACTTTCTCTTTTTTGCTGTTTTTAATATAGAATGAATTTAAACTTAGAATTTTATATATAGATAGAATAAATCATAAAATACATATAAAAATTTTCTTAAAATTTTTTATAACTTTTTTAATTAATATATACCGTAAGAGCATCTAAACTTGCGCATAGTATACGTTGGCGGGCTGGGCTGGACTTGCGAGGAAGGCTGCGGAACTTGAACTGGCGTGAACAGGTGGGAGGATCTTCTGTGGATGCCAGAGGTATCCATCGTCTCTTGTTAGTTGTTTTATTGGTTGGGGCGTTGGGCACTTGCACGTGCTTTGTGCTTGGTTGGACTCACAAGTCTGATTCATCTTGAGTAGATAATCGTATCTTTCTCATAAAATTGATGTCGATGAATGAATATCTTGAGAGTTTATAGTATATTTAATATGTACTCGTATAGCACATAGCAATATTTCTTTTTAAAAACTCCACATACTTTAGTGAAATTGTCGTAAAAGCGTGTAAAAAAGAGAATGGTCTATTACCACTTACAAGGTAATTAAAAGAAGAGGTGAACCCTTGTTGGTGTGAGGTCTCGTACGGAACATGGGATTTTTTTTCCTGAATCCTGCACGAATAGAAATGTTTTGAATCTCTTTGATTCGCAGGATTCTAAAAACACAAGAATAGGAAAAATATAGGATTAGAATATCATGACCTATTGAATTCTGTAGGAAATAAAACCATATAAATTGTTCAAAAGATGTGTTTGATAGGTCACAAAAAATGCAAAAAAATTGAGATTAAATATTAATTGATCAGATACAGGATGGAGAGAGGAAGATAATCTGTATCGGAACTCTTAAAGGAATTCCTAACGTGAGGTTAGGCTTCATGCTATAATCCCTCTAAATTTTTATGATTTTTTTCTATCATATGAAATTCCTTTGAAGCAATCCTACAAATCAAATACCCCTTGTAGAAAATTTTCTTTTGGATTGAATTCCTCCATTTTTTTTTTCTTTACCATTCCTTTGAATCAAAGATGCCCTTTGTGTGAAGACCATGTGAAATTTCTGCACTCCAAACGAGCCCTATCAAAAGGACTAATGCGGCTTCAGTCTGATGCTCGATTTGGTTTATCTATTTTCAAAATATCCAAGTTAGCCTCTTATTTTCAAAATATCCAAGCTAGCCTCTTATTTTCAAAAATATCCAAGCTAGCCTCTTTACTTGCACTTTTTTTATCCATTTTGAGGGTGAACAATGATGTCGACGATCAAAACATCGATTTTATGAAATAATATGAGAAAAATGGCTAAAATTCTTAAGAGAGAATAAAGATGTTCTTTATTACTTATGAACTGGTTACATGAGTGCCTTCAACACGGTAGGAGACTGGCCCTAATTACACCGAAATAAATGACATTGAATCCATCTGGAATTAAGAGCGATTGATGGTGCCTTTGTCGTCCAGCCTTAAATACCAATGGAGAGATGCCAGTTATCTGTTGGGAGAGACGTCTTATGGAAACAACGCATCTGGTCGGGAAGACGGTTATTGTCAGAGGGAGAATGCCTGATCGTCGGTTGTTGTCAGCAAAAAATGAACATGGGCAACAACTGTAGGGTAGTTGTTGGCAAAGACTAAGGACCGAAACATCATGTTGTTTGAAGTGGATAAGACACGTGCTCCGTCCATCGGAAAGAATATCCTAGAATTGGGTTCAAAGACCAGTTCGACTTCTCCGAGCAATTATCTGGTCGGGCAATACATAAAGTGTTTCTCTGACTAAGATATTTGGGGAGTAATCTCTGGAGGTTTACGACTAGTGGGTCTATAACCACAGGGGTCCACAACCACGGGGCCACTTAGCTTTAATAAATATTAAAGCTATATTTATAGATTTATTTAATCCTCATCAATTGACATAGCTTAACAAGAGGTAATTGATATGGAAGCCAACAACTAACACATTAATTGTAAAAACAATTTTTTTAAAAAGACTTGCCTATACATCTATCTACCCTTCGATGGCTATGAAAAAAAGACAGTACTCCATCTCAGTACTCCATCCCACTGACATATACAAATAAAATACATTGGTGTAATCATACATATGAAAGTACTTTTTTCAGATAAATGTACACGTGCCCCATTTTCACATATCCAATCCATATATTCATCGAAGTATCAGTCTCTACTATAATTGACCAATTGAAATTACACTCAGTCCACCCAAGAATACGTCCCCCGCTGAGAGCACCAACCTTCGTGCACCCATAAAAATGCACCCAGCAAATTGTCTTCATTAAAATCAAGGGCTAAACAAAAACTCTCCCTGGCTTCAATCTAATCGTGCGACCTGGATGGAACGTAGGCTTCAACGCGAGGCTTCAACACGAGGCGCCTCCTCCGCCCTCGCTCCTCCTCCGCCTCCGTCTCCCCCGCTCCTCCTCCTCCCCCGCTCAGCCGTCGCCTCCTCCTCCCCCCACCCTGCGCCACCGCCTCCTCCTCCTCCCCACCCCACCCTGCGCCGCCGCCTCCTCCTCCCCTCCCCACCCCGCGCCGCGTCTCCCCAGTCCCCACGTTCTCCACCACTCCTCCTCCCTCGCGTCCTCCCCCACCCCGCACCGCCGCGCGCTCGCTCCTCCTCCCCCCGCCGCCGCCGTCTCCTCCTCCCCGCCGCCGCCGCGCGCCTCCTCCTCCCACCCCGCGCCGCCGCCTCCACCTCCCGAAACCCTAGCCAACCGCCGCCATGGCGCGGCCGCCTCCTCCGCCGCCTCGCGCTCCGCCCGCTCGCGCCTCTCGCCTCGCTGCGTCGTCCCCCCCCTCGCCCGCGCCTCCATCCTCTCGCGGCTCTCTCCCGGCGCCTCGACCTCCTCGCTGGTGCGGCTCCGCGGCGCGGGAGGTACGCCGCGCTCCACGCCTTCCTCGCCGCCGGCATGGCATCCGAGGCGTTCGACGTGCTCGCCGCGCGTCGCCGCGGCGCGGAAGACGCCACCTTTGTCCGCGCCGGCATCATCGCTGCGCCTCTGCTCATGGCGGGAGGTCCGCACCGCATGGAAGGTGTTCGAGGAAATGGCGCGAGGGTCGTCGCGTTGGGGCCGGCCGCTCGCGGTCATGGGAGGTTCCGCATTGTCCCGGATGAGATGGGGTTTTGATCAAGGAGTCGCCGCAGAAGAGCGATCGGCGACGGACGCCGCCGTCTCCATCCTCGGCTCATTCGACGGCCGCCTCTCGCGCTGACGCCGCCATGCGCCCAATCCAGTGCGCAACCCCGAGCCGCGCTCCCTTAGGGTTCTGCGTGCCTAGCTTTCATCGTGTTCGACGGCGTCTGTGGGCGTGCAGTGAGGACGCACGCGCGCGGGCGCCTACGAAAACATCGACCGACGCCGCGCTCGGCGGATGTGATCCTAACCCGCTCGATCGAACTCGAGAGGTGCTTGCTTCAAACCCAAATTCCTTACTTGTTACGTACTCTACTTGTATCCGAATCGCTTGTGGTTGGACTTGTAGCTTCATCCGTAGCTCATGAGTGTAGGGAGCGTGTAGTTTGATGTGATCGATTCGTTTCTTTGTTCTACATCCAAGGTATTGAGTGTACGTTTAGTTCCGTGCGCTACCGTTGATTAGCCCTTCCATTTCGATTGTTTTTATGCATATTTTGTTGTAAATTTGATCCGTATGGTTGAGGAGTCTGGAGCATGCATCGCTGGTTCAATTGCTCACTGGAGCTTCAAATCTTTGTTGTTTTCTCTTGGGTGGCTTCCGTTGTGATTGGTCAAGACAAGAGATAGTTTTAGTTGAAGCAGGAGCTTATTCTGTGGGTAAGGAGAATGAACACTTGCTTGATGTGATTACCCAACATATAGTCCGTCCTCTCCCATGGTAGATATCTCATTTGTTGTTGTATGTTTGAACTTTGTTGATGCACATGATTAACGTAGGAATGTTCTTAGCAGAATCGATCTTAACATGTTGGTGGGAAGATTGTGATTGTGTGTTTGGTTTTACTTTCTCAGACATGTGGCCATGTACATGGTTAGAACTTTGAACTGGCTTAATTTGGGACTTTCTTGTTATGTTTGTGCTATGTGGTAAATCATCAAGTACCCAACTTTGGAAAAGTCTGTCCATTACTTGATTTGGTTTCAAATGCCATAGAAGATTTTGGTTCAGAGCCTTTTTTAATCAAATCAGTTTGTTAAATGTCTTTGGTTTGAAGTGCACCTCAACCGACTAAACTCGTCATATTATGGAAGTGATAAAATGTGTAAATCATTTTATGTGGATGATGCCATTCGAATGTGTATTCGAGATTGGTTGTATTAGATTTGGTAACTATAATGGTTGGATGTGGATTTTCTTTTCAATGGAGAAGTTGAGATCCTTGAGCAAGTCTCATGAAAAACTAGCTATTTCTTTGTGTTTTGATGGATTGCTATTCAGAGCAAGGCATGACTTCAATTGTTGTCATATGTACAGCAGTAACGTGAGATACAAAGGGGCCACATGAGAACCTTCGTGGTTTTCTAGATGCAATGATCACCGAGAAGTATTGAGCGTTTCTTTAGCTCAAATAGGAGTTACCGCAGCAGTGATGGGGTGCTCACCATGTGAATGCCCTCCTTTCTAAGGCCCTCGTGAAGATGGAGGGTGAATTCGAAACCAATTGTCCCAGTAGCGGGTTTGTGTCCCATTATCAATTTATATTTGTTTTGTCCTCGACGTCATCTAACTCTTGCATTGTGCACCCTCCTAATTGTTTCCAGAAACCTATGGAGCTCGATCATCTTTTCGATTGCCTTCCATGTACACTTCGACCATCGTCGAATCTTAGCCCGAAGGTGGAAAAAACCCATCACCGGCGCACATTCCGAACATCAAAAACTCGAGGTCTGCAGATACTGATCCTCCCGCTCTTATTGAGCCAAAGTTTGTTCCTTTGCTAGCTAAACTAGCACAACAGATTGGTTCAAGCCGGATGCCAACAAAGAATGTTCGAAATATACAAGTACAAGGAGCTATACTTTTCTCTCTCATCACTCACATGGTCTCATCACTTATATGGATAAAATGAAACTGAACTTATTCTTTTATTGAGATTTTTGGTTATCATTTTTCTTTCATGTTCACGTGAATACACACAGATGTTTCTCTGGATTGAACATAGAAGCAAATAATACTAGATTTAGTGCCTGCAACTTCTATAATTAGCATTGTTATGTTTGCCAATTTGAGTACATATATCAACCATATGACCTTAGTCAAAACCATGAACAAGGGTTCAAATATTGGTTTGGAATGCCAGTCGTAATTGATGCACAGTAAGGTCCTGGGCCTTGGTTTTGTATCATTCTTGCCAGCTCAATTTAGGGAGTTAGAGAGGGATTTTTAAATGTTGCGCTCAGATGTGCCGAACGAGTGATGTGTACCCCATCAGAAGATGGTGGGAAAGTTGTATGTCCTCTATATATTGCCTTATGCTCATATCTTTTCTTGCCGTATCGACGCTCATTTTGTCGAACATTATCCAAGCATTATTCCCCGTGATAGTCCAACTTATTGCCTCCTGTCAATATGTGTGGTGAACATTTTCGGAGAACGACTTGTCGAGACGCCTCAGCGCTTGTCATGCGATAGGACGGCGCTGGAGGGCATTTGCACAAACTTTCCGTGCATCCGTCCGTTGATGCTTTGGTTTATGCTATCGCTAGCTAATTGATCCTAAGTTGGTACAATTATTAAAGATAGATCGGATTTGAGCTAGCTGGGCATTTGACACTTTATGGCGCGTTGTTTGGTGGTGCGGGATGCACGTGCGAAGCTCTCGCTCGAGCACCTTTGCCCACGGTCCTGCTAATGAAAGATATAACACACGACCACGAATCCTTCCAATCGGTAACAATTTTGTTCGGTACCACAATGCCATACTCATTGTGTAGATGGTGTTTCTTGAAATGTAATAACACTTGATGAACGCTAGGGTCAGAGCGGGAAATTTTGTGGCGATGATGCAACATCAACATTGTAGAGTTCAAGTTTTGCCCATCTACTAATCGTTTTCCAGAGTTCTATTTGCTCGGTTATATATGCAGGTACTCCCAGCCGTAAACCGTAATATTTGCTTGCCTAGAGCCTAGAGGGATCTTTCTAAAGTAATCGGTCTGATTTTGCCGTAGCGTTAGCACGGGTATACTACTAGTATCTGAAGTTACAAAGTTCGATTGCACGCAATCCTAAAGGGCCTAATCGGCACTGGCAAGGCTTGGCAAGTGGTGATTCTTGTGGAAGCCAAAAGTAAAACATTTATTCTCAAACAAAAAGAAATAAAAAAAAACTCACCTACGCGTCATTCTACTGGGTTCCTAAGAAAAAAGTCACACAACACTCCACCTTACTTACATATACATATACAACACATTGGTCTAATTCGTATTTACCGCAGGTTGCAACATATTTTATATCACAAGCTATATACAGAGATCAATAATCTAGGCAGAGAAAATTAAAGATATTACCACACTCCTATACAACTTGAAGTTTTTCTATATCAAGTGATAAAGGCTTTATTTCAAAGTGTTTTGGCTGAAATAACACAATAGCGGTTGTTGGATTTTTTCTAAAATATTTAATTAAAAAATAAAAAATAAAAAAATATCATTAAATCTCTACAAATAATAAAAATAGCCATGTTAAGAATTAGCATGTTCTAGACGGCTTCGCCTTTTGAAAATCATGCGCAATGCACCGATGCCATTGTGGCCTCTGGTCCAGCACGCTGCTCAGCCTCCAGCTGCCATCCGTTGGGCGACCGGTGATGCTTACAGAAAATCTTCCCCAACCACAGGCTGGACCACACTGCCACGCCGAACACTGACAGACACACCGCCACACACACCGGCGTCCTCCTGCTGATCCGTCCGGCGTCCGTGACGTCTCACTGTCCCTCCGCACCACGGGACCGCGGCCCCCACCTGCCAATGGAAGGGAAGGAACCGAGGCAACGCACGGCCGAGCGAGCGATCGATCGACCGGGCTCGAGGGATGGGAGTCGCCGTGGCCGTGGGCCGTCGCCCGTGACGTGACCCCGCATTTGCTCTGGCCCCTCGCACGGCCCTACCACCCTGCGCTGCCCTCCGTGAGGCGACACCACCTGACCGCCCCGCCACGTCGGATCTACTCGTACTACGGCCTCGGTCCGGTCCAATCCATTGCATACGTAACCTCGTAGCGGCTTTTGTTTTCCAAAAAAAATCTAACCCTCACTCAAATTTGCATTTCTAGTTTTTGGAACTTCTTACTATTTTGGAACTTTTGTAAATAAATGAATCATATGGTTTGGAAGGCACATAAAATTAGAATTACCGAAAGTAAGTAGGTTTTTTATTTTGCGTTTAAATGGACTAATATTTTGTAAGCTTCAGCTTAAGCGAGTACAAATCAGCGAAGATAAAATTTAAAGCCCAACATAACAATTGGTAATAAATGTGCGAATTATATGGCATACAAGATTTAGCCGGGTGTATATATTTGCCTTGCTATTCCTATTTCCTAAGTACAAATGGCAATATGCACGAACCATGAATATGAACTACAAGTATGATACAAATATCCCTTTTAGAATGAATAATACATGATGAATGGAAATCAAGTCATGCTTGTAGGAGATTGTTAGTGATATACCCTCGAGGCAATCATGGAGATGATTATATCTCTTTTGCGTTATGATCTTTTGAATAATATGTTATTTTGCCCTTGAATAAATATCTTTCGTATTGAACAATAAGTATGTGACTTGTTCGTGGAACTCTTTATTTATGTTTTTGATGTCATTGTAAATTATCCCTAATCTTATATTATTATGTGGGACAATTATGATTTATAGATTAACAAATGTATCGATTGAAAATCATGTTTTACGAATCATGAATATGGGGATATCAAATCAATAATGTGGACACATTTTAGAGAATATGGTGGACCCACCTTGAGAAATTGTTGAGATTGTTATATTTTTTTATGTGTTATCAGTTGGTCTCAAGCAATGATGGTGTATAATCCTTATATCTAATATCAACATAGTTTTTTACATGTATAATAGTGCACTTCAAGGTTGCCAAACGCTACTCTGTAACTGAGTAGTTATAAAAGTAGCTTTCGGCTATGATATAAAATATATGGAGGAATGCGATTAGTCGGATATGAGATTTGCCCCTCATACATAACAAGAGAGATATCTCTAAGCCCCTTGACGCGGCCAGATAAAGGAAGTGCATAGCCATGCCACGAGTGATCGAAGAGTCAACCACATGAAGTTATCCATCACTAGATCGAAAAAGTTTGAACAGTCCATAGATGACACGTTTCTTACGTAGAGTTCAATCAAGTATCATGAGGTAAGAGGAGAATATGCAAACATGTCATTTAGTCCAACATGATATGAACTGGTCGTGTGGTATAGTAACTGGTCATAAGCTAGTCAGACATATCACAAACTGGTCTACAAACTGGTTGTATGGGGATACAGACTGGTTGTAACCAGATACGAACTAGTCGTAAGAAGTTATGAACTAATTGTAAGTGATTAAGACCTAGTTGTAGATCATATTGCATAAGGTTCGTCGAGTTTGATCTTTGTGTATATTTGGGGTTCAATATGTCCTGCTAGGGACCACTACTGACTAATGATTGGAAAGGTGTTTTCGGGTTACAACCTGGTATACATGAACCAATATGGTCACACACTTAACGGGTTGGAACAATAAGGATTTGGATGATAGACTTCGAGTAAGTTACAATCTCTACTCGTATTGCATAAGGATCCGGTCGGAGGCTCTATATAAAGGGGCATATTAGGTTATAGGAATAGAAAGAGATCGCATCACACACCAAAACTCTAGCTGTCTTTAGGCTTATTACTCTTGGAGATCGGTGTTGACTCGGTAACCTTCCTTCGAGGAGCCTGTGGGAGGCACCAAGAGGGTGAAGATTAGAGTCCACATATCCAGAGTGGAGAAGAAATATCATGATCAGATGGCTTGATTCCTTGTGCGGTCTTCAACAAGAAATAGAGGGATCATCGAATCTCCAAAATCTCGGTAAAAATATATTGTATTCCTTGTCTTTTTTACGTATTCGTATTTACTTATTGTCTTTTATTTTCTAGCTTACTAGAATTATGCATATTAGTAATTAGGTTGCAAAACTTTACTAGAAACCTAGGCACTTAGGTTACATTGACAAAGATTAAAATTTTAATTTAGCTTGAGCAAAAAAAATCTCAATTCATCCGTCTTGGATATCCGATTCCTTCATATACGTAAACAGTAGAAAAAGTAAGAGAGATATATACGTAAAACGAAAACAAGAAGAGAGACAAAAGCCAGAAACTAGATCAGAAGTCAATACAACACCGTTTATACTGGACCGTCTTAACGGTGAAACGAGCATGATGATTTCTTTTTCTTTTTCTTGAGAGGTGCGAGCAACGTGTTTGGTGGCCGAGTGTAATCCTGTTTTAATTTCGTCACTAAGAAATAGTGGGCAGCATGTAACTATGTAAGCATTGCGTGATGTGATCTGCAAGAGGCAGGCCGACGACCCAACTGACGACGTCGCCGTTAGTGGGTTTGATTTTTCATTTGGACCGCACGGACGGCAAGTTCTTTTGGGACGCGGCGTGTCGTTCGATTACTGGAGTTGTTTTGGGCCGAACTGGGCTGCTGATAGTTTTGGGCTAACCTGAAGCGCAACAATGATGGAAGTGATTTCGCCAAGGAGCGAAGGCATTCGGTTTCATCATGCCAGGAACGCGAATTGCAGACAAGTAACATGTCCGTACGTGAGAGGCAGATGGTGGAGAAGGTTTGGTAGTGTCTCTTCGTCAGCTTTGGACATGTTCTAAGTTGTTTCTAAGAGTGACTTTTAAATTTTGTTACAGTAATTAACTTTTAAATAAAGTATTTTTTAAAAATAAAGTCTACAAGATTATTATAATATACATTATAGTAATTTTATTTATATCAATCAAAATCACATATAAAATTTTATTACTTTATATTTTTTTTCTCACAAACAGTCTAAAGAACAAGCCTTTGTAGCTGCCATGCCTTCAACTTTCGGCAACTAGCCCAGCTCATAGATTCCAAAAGGATGAAACAGCTCATGTGCAGTCGAGACGTCATAGTGCTGACCTTTATATATATGACATTCTACGTGTACAACTCCCGATGGAAACAAAGGTACGATAATTAATCTGATACATTAAAAAAATTATATAAAATTATTGCGTTCCAAACGGACCTGAAAAAAATTATATAAAATTATTGCGCTCCAAACAGACCTGAGATTTATGCACGAATTGATTTTGTTCTTCTAAAATTTCTGCCTTAAGCGTGCAACTTACAATTCAACTTCTAAAAGCTTGGGCCAAACTAGAGCTGTCACTTAATAGTGTATGAGCAATCTAAATCTACATCTAATTTTTATTCATACCTATTTAAAATGATATTATTTATACTCAAATAAAAAAGAGTATATCCAATGAGTTTGGGTAACCCAATAGGTAAAGAAGAAGGAAATAGAAGGGTTAAGTCAAAAAACCTTATAAGGAAAGTTTTCATAAAAATTCAGTATTTATAATTTCAACCTTGCGTTTACACCATAAAATTTTTTCAAAATCAATTGAAACTTATTAAAGATGATTCTATGTGTAGGAGAGCTACTTTATGCAAATTGGCAGGGCTGGACGCATATATAGGCCCCACATACTTTTATAGGAAGTTTTCGTAAAATTTCGGTATTTGAAATTTTAATCTCGCGTTTATACCATAAAAATTTTACGAAATTGATTAAAATTTATTATAAATGATTCTGTATGTGTGAGAGTTAATATATGTAAATTGACGTGTATAGATGCATGGATGACTTATATATACTTTTACAGAAAACTATAACTGAGTATGGATAGTCTAAACATATGGATAGTCCATGTGCACTCTTAATACTATGTTTGAATAGGTATAGATAAAAATAAGTTAGTGAATATTACCTTCTCTATACCTAAATTTAAATGGGTATTTTATTTTTTACTCATACCTATCTAATAGTAAGGGTATGTACTTAAATAAAGGTAATGCATACCCAGTGACAGCCCTAGACCAAACCGGAGAATTTCCTCCGTGCGCAGCGTGCTAAGTCTATTTTCAGTGTGTGCTTTCTAAAAATTATCCAATACCAACATGTCAGGTATTTCTAAAAAAGGAAACAGAAACAAAACACAGCGGCACCGCAAGCTGCTCGAAAGCGCAAAGCCATAAAACCGCCACAGCTGGAAGCGGCGTCACGGAGACTCGCACGCACACGCAGAGGCCGAGAAGCCCAAGGCCCCCGGCTCAATTCATTCCGCATGGAGAAGGCGCTCGTGGAGCGGCTCGAGGCGGCGGTGGCGCGGCTCGAGGCCTCCGGCGCCTCGTTTTCGGGCGCGCCGGGCGACCTCGACGTCCCGGCGGCGTCGGATCCGGCGATCGTGGCCTACGACGAGCTCGTCGCCGGCGCCGTCGGCCGCCTCACCGCCGCGGCCGAGAAGATCGGCGGCAAGGTGCTCGACGCCACCAAGGTCCTTGCCGAGGCCTTCGCCGTCGCCAAGGACCTCCTCGTCCAGGCCAAGCAGCTCCGGGTATGGAGACGCGATTCTCTCCTGCGTCGATCTGTTCGTTTTGGACGTGCCCGGCGCTTAGATCTCCGGGTGTCTCGTTCGGTTTTGGCCAATCCGGTGCAATGTCTGGGGAGGAATTGCGCGGGAATGGCTGATCGAGCTGAGAGATTTGGAGGCACGTTTAGGGAATTTCGGGTTTTGTTGATCGAGACGTATGGGGCTGAGGTCATCCTGTTGGAGCGGTTTCTGTAGGCAATAGTTATCGTATGATGATGCGCGTACAGGTTTATTGATAATATATTTAGAGAAGTTAATGCAGGCATTGAGGGATCTGAACTTCTGAAGAATGCAATGCATATTCTTACGTCAATGAGCAACCTTTTTTTTTGTGTGTTGCAGAAACCTGCATCAATGGCTGATGCACAGGAGTTCTTTAAGCCTCTCAACGATGTTATTGCAAAAGCCATTGCAATGACCGAAGGAAGGAGACCCGACTATTTCAATCATATGAAGAGTGTAGCTGACAGTCTCGCTGCTTTGGCCTGGGTTTCATTCTTAGGAAAGGATTGCGGTTAGTAAAGTTGTATCTTCGACTTCGTTTTTTTGGGTCCTGTCGACTACCAGAAATGTCCCTGATTTGTTTTTCTTCTTCCTCTCTGTAAGGCATGAGTTTCCCAACAGCACATGTTGAAGAAAGTTGGCAGATGGCTGAGTTCTATAATAACAAGGTAAACATTTTATTACACCATTTTGTATTTTGCTCCACTATACCTGGCCACCTGGGACATTTATGCCTACAGTAGCAGTTATATTCGCAAATAAAAAAATCTGATCAGAATGCATCAGGTTATTTCCTTTTGGGACGTGACTATCGTCATCTTTTCTTCAAGCAATGCATCCCATTTAGCATTTTATTTTGTTACTAGTAGTTTATTTCTCTTGTCAAACAAATTTGTTTTTGAAAAAATGGGAAAGAATGCAGTTTCCTACTAGGAAAGGTAGATGCGGAGTAGTTGCCTTCTTATCTACTATTCCTTTTGGAGAAAACTGTATACGTGCTGCTACAAAAAACCACAATAATAAAAATGCCACTCTTAAACTGAAAATTGTAAAAATGGCACTCTTACTGAATACTGTAGAAATGAGTCACTAAAAAAACACAGCTGCTATATTTATGCCATTCCACTCTTTTATGCGAACAAAAGGCCTTCTGAAAATGCAACTCCAAAACAGATTAATGTTGACTTAATTCATCTTTGATGCTTCCTGGTTTGATAAACATGCATGATTGCAAGGAAGAGGAACAAAAATTCCAGAAGGGTATAGTGGGGATTATGAAAAAAACGACAACCTATCTATTCTTTAGAATTCAAATTAGTTAATACTAGAAAATGGTTTAGAGTGACCTAAATGAGAATTATGTTTTTAGAGTGAATTTTTTATATACAATCATCTTTCTTCTATGTACTAGTTAATCCACTAATCAGTAATTTTCAGATCATTATATCATTGTGGAATGGAATATTCCCTTTTGTTTTGCCTGTATTGTCTCACAGTTTAGAGTAAATTTCTTAAGATGTTTGTTCCAAACAGTGATTTATTTACTGGAGTGAACTAGAAAGCTATCAAGATCTGGCTGAAAGTTTTCACTCTATGTGGAACGAAATGCACATTCATAATATTTTGGTTCATGAATCATGAAGCGCATACACCATTTTGTCCCTCTTAGGTTCTTGTGGAGTACAGGAACAAAGACCCTGACCATCTTGAGTGGGCTAAAGCTTTGAAGGAGCTCTACATGCCTGGTTTGCGGGATTATGTTAAGAAATATTACCCTCTTGGTCCTGTATGGGGTCCTGTCGGAGGTGCACCTGTTTCCCAACCGAAGGCTGCTGCTCCTACACCTAAAGCATCAGGGGCTAAGGCTCCCCCTCCACCAGCTCTTCCTTTAGCACCTCTTTTAAGCACAGAGAAATCTCCCAAATCTTCACAGCCTAAAGAAGGAATGTCAGCTGTATTTCAAGAGATTAGTTCGGGCAAACCTGTGACTGCAGGTACATGGAAACATGTCCTTCATCTTGGACTAGAGGATTTGTTTTCGCCTATCAGAACTTAACTACAGACATATGAAGCCCCATTATTGTTGCGCAGGGTTGCGAAAGGTTACTGATGACATGAAGACTAAAAACCGTGCTGATAGAAGTGGTGTTGTTAGCAGTACTACTGCTGCTCCTACTGCAGCTCCTGAGAAGACTCCTCGTGCAGGGTCCTTCTCCTTCAAGTCTGGACCCCCAAAACTGGAGCTTCAGATGGGACGCAAGTGAGTTTAACCATGGTTCTTACAAAACCGTTACACCGTCTAGTATATTGTCTAACATGTTAGTACAGGTGGTCAACAGGTACATTATGGGTTTGATTGGTGACCTCATCACAAACCAGGCCCAACCATGTGTAATCTTCGGGGGAAGCCTTGTGTTTGGTTAGTTGGGTTGCATTATAGTCAGCCAGTACGGATGGTGAAAGAATGGGACTTTGGGCATAGTAGGAATGTAGTAGGGACGGAAGCGTAAAATAACCTGTTGATTTCCAGTTCTGTTTATATCTTGATTAGATGATTGATTTGCGTTTGTTAAGGATTTTTAGGATGTAACGAGATGGACAAGGATTATTAACGAAGATTAAGTGTTATTAAGGTGTAGTAGACAAATAGCTTTCATAGCATTCATCTCACCTTGTATGTCCTCCACCTTGCATCACACGCTGAGCCTAGCAGACATCTTGCCTCACCCCGTTCATCCCAAGCAACCTGTACCGCCTCATCATGTTCGAACCAAATGGGTGCATCTCATTCAGCCTGATTGGACTTTTGCAGTCAAACAACCACACCTTATATGTACCTCCTGACATACTGCACGGAGACAGGTGTGCATGTCTTGGATAAATACTTGCCAAATCAGTTCTTTCCCCTAAAACTTACAGTACTCCAATTGTTCTTGATCTGCTAGAAAGACTATGACATTTATAAATAGTTAAATACAATTATAAGGAAAATGTTCTGCAAATAGAATTAACTCGAAACATGGAATTATGTTCGAAATTAAGGATCTGGTACAATTATATATCACAAAATATATATAATTCCATCTGATACGCAAGAATTGGACCTACTGGATTGACTCTGTTTACTTAACAATGGTGGTAACTTGTATATGTTCCTTACTGGAGCTTGCATCATTTAATACACAGAACTTGTCATTCTGGTAAAACGAACATATCTCTACATTTCCCTCTGAGATTTAAAAAAATGGCAGATGGGTGATCGAGAATCAAGTTGGTAAGAAGGACCTTGCTATTGATGATTGTGATGCTAGACAATCTGTCTATGTGTATGGATGCAAGGATTCCGTCCTTCAAGTAAATGGTAATTTATATTTTTAGTTTGGATATATCACATTCTTTTGTATGCTTTGTTCATAGGCTCATAGCAATTATAAAAATTTTTGCAGGTAAAGTGAACAACATCACTGTTGACAAATGCACCAAATTTGGAATCGTTTTCAAGGTTAGTGTAAATTATTTTGGTGCAAAAGGAACTAAGCTAATTTTTATTTTAGTGTAGTAGTAATACTAAGGGTGGGTTCTTTTAAACCGTAGCTTATGACTCAAAATTTTGAATTCTGACTATTCGTGAGAAGTAGCATGCAGAGCAAAATAGTCGCATGCGATTTTGGCCGGTACAACTGAACTCAGTACACATTTTACTGCAATCTTCCTGTTGACCTCGTCTTAAAAAACGCATCATTTGAAAGCTAGTTACTGTAACATAAACCATATGTCATGAGCCATAAGCCGAACCGAACGCAGCCTAAGTTTAGTTTGCTATATCTGTTTCAGGATGTTGTAGCAGCCTTTGAGGTTGTCAACTGCAATGGTGTTGAGGTGCAATGTCAGGTATTCAATTATTTTGTTTTCACGTTGTTTTCTCTGTATCTTGCACTATTACCCTTGAATCTAGGCATTTTTTGTCTAATATAACTGCTGTCCTATGTGTGACGTCTATTTCTTTTGCCACTTATATGCTTTAAAATGGTTAATTCAAATAAGATTTGGTTGCCTCCTTACTTCAACATATCCTTTGCTAATATGAGATTTCACATGCTGTTGAAATCCTTGTTAATTTGAACTCAAGTATTTTCCTGCATTTCTTGTGTGTATTCTGTTTGCAAATTTCAACGTGTTCATTGTTTGGTAGCCATTCTTTGATTATGTTGCACTACAAAATTTTGATTCCATCCACTACGTACACTCACTATGTTGAATGAAACTATTGCTAAAAGCCAATGTGTTTTACTTGCAGGGTACAGCGCCGACAATATCAATTGACAACACATCTGGATGTCAGTTATACTTAAGCAAAGATTCAGTGAGAGCTTCCATTACTTCAGCTAAATCTAGTGAAATTAATGTAATGGTTCCAAGTGGTTCCACTGATGGTGATTGGGTAAGATCTGGTCTTTGCTCATGGTATATTTATGGTGCTGCTCCTTCATACTGTCAAAAACTCACTTTGGAACCTCTAAATTGTCTATTTTTTTCTGTACATCTTTAGTAATTATATTCAAATTCTAGTGTGTGCGGAATTGAACTAGATTAACCAGCCCTTGCTGAGAACCCTTTATTGATGTGTCTATGAAAACCATTTGTGCAAGGAAGTTTGCCCATGTACCCATTGTATAGAATTTTGGGGCATTTGCCTTTCAGTATGTGGTTTCAACTTTCGAAATCCTTTTAACTCTTATATTTAGGAAAAGAATGAACTTATGAATCTATGCGGCCGCATTGCACCAACACTTCTTTTCGATGGCATACATTTGTCCTTTTAGAAGTATGATACAAACATAGGGTGGGTTCTTTTCGGCTGCGGCTTATACTTATGACTGCTACTTATGGTTTTTTTGCTCTAGCGCAAGCGCTTATGTAAACGAACCGAATGTCGATAAACCGCTTCAAAAAAACTGTCCCGATAAGCCACGTCAAAATAGTGGCAAAGAAGCCATCATATTTGTTTGTTCTAGAGAAGTTATAAGTCATAAGCTGAAAAAAAAATTTGGGCCATAGTTTCAATACTTATCAGAGTGACAAACGAGAAAAACAAAATATTTGCCTACTCATTACATTTTGCAAAGCTTTTAGAACCATAAAATGCCAACAGTGTATTATTTTGACTTCTTGATTAGATTAGCACAGAAACAAATCAAGTAACTTCTTTGCCACATCTTTTTTTTTCTTGCCATTTTCTATTTGCTGTTGGATCAATATTTTTGGGAGAAATTGTTTCTATCGCCATATCTGTGTTATTTTGTAAGATTTAAGGTGTTGGTATGTGTGCACATGTAGATTAGCATTTTTCTGGGCGATGTAGCTTGCAGTTTTCGTGTGTCAAGACCTCCTCTTTTATTTATTATCGTAAAATAGTACTATCTATCAGCAGCCTAGAGTTGAGTCCACAGCAGGGATAGAAATCTCGGAACTGGTGCAAAACCTAACTGGCGAGCGGTAATGATCACGTTTCAAATTTTGAATTTGGATGGTTTGAAAACCGGTAACCGTTCTGATTACTAGAAAAACCACTTAAAAACGAAAAAAAACCGACTAAAATCAGGAAAAAAACCAGAGAAAACCTAGCACAAAATGTTGAGGCTAGCATATTTATACATATTTAGTTCATACAATAGGTAATTTAACATAAAAAAAAAGGCATAAACCAACTTAGAAAGTGCATTTATAACCACCAAGATTTCGACCGGTTTTTTCCCTCTTAGTACCCACCAGAATTTCTAGTAACTGATAGTTACCAGCCAGTAACCGCCGGATTTTCTATCCTTGGTCCGTAGCTCCCTGAGCCAGGATAGGTCGACATATCACATATTCCCTGTTTCTGTAAATAAGTTAACAGTCTTGCGCCTAACTTTGGTTCTTCTTATGTTGCAGGTGGAACATGCTTTGCCTCAGCAGTACATCCATAGCTTCAAGGACGGTCAATTCATCACTTCACCAGTGTCTCATTCTGGAGCATAAATCTAATGATACCTGCTTTTATGTGTTTGTATGCTTGCTTGATGCTGCCTTCACCTTGTTTTAAGATGGTGGTAGTATGTTGAATTGTTGCGGGTTTTGACATCCGTTGGAGCATTGGGTGTTGTCTACGATTGTTGTTTCTATTGTCCTTGCTTAGCGTGTGCGGTCTGTATGCTTTCTTTACACATGGTTCTTTTGGTTGGTATATTTGTATGCCAACAAACTACTTGTATGTACCAGCTGATCATTCTTTTTACGACATGATTGTCACTACATTGTGATTGATGTCGGGTGCATGGTTTTGTTGGGTATGTTCTCGTCTGATCGTCTCTAGAATATATATAATTGCAATTTCAATTATATAAATATCTGCTATACAAGAGTAACTGACATTAGTTTAATAACGACCAAACAAAATAAATAAATAAAAATCAAATTGTTGTTAGAACCCTAGTTTAATTATCAAAAAAGGCATTTAGCTCATTGAGATACCAGACCATCCGGGGCTAGTCGACCAGTTATAGGATTTCATCATTCGGTAGTAAATTCTCATTCTTACTTATACCTTTTTACCATCTTACCTTCTCCCTCAAGGTGAGTCAACATGCAACCACCATGCACAAGGACACGTCCTAGCCTTGAGTCAAGCCCCCAACAAGGCCAGAAGCCAACAAGAGAAGCCAAGCACTCCCTTTGCCAATCATTCCCATTTTCTTTCCACTGCCCAAACCGAAGCCAAGCACATCCAAAAAGGCCAATCGAGAGCAAGCCCAAGGCACAGAGAAGCGCACACACACACACACACACACACACACAGAGATAGCATTCCCCATCGATCGATAACCAGTAGCCACAGCCAAGCCCACCTTCACCATTCCCCATTTCCTTCCCCTCCCAAAATCCAAATCCACCAACCAACCATTCATCTAGCCAAAGGAGGCACATGGAGTAAGGCAGCAGGGCCTCAAGCACTAGGAGAAGAAGGCAAACAAACTCCAACAAGCTCACCATCAGCAACACGAGTCAAGAAAGTGACCAATGAAGCCAAGCTTCGATTCCTTCCAAAACCAAGCCGACAAATGACCAGGAAGGTAGCCCACAATCCATTCCTAGTATTTTTCGTCGCTTTCTTAGGACACACCATGTGCACCACATACCCAATAATCATCCAATAGTAGCATCAAATAGCCATCACACAGAGTAGGAGGAGGTTAAAGAGGGGAGAAGTATATCGGAGGTGAGGTCACATGGCGACAGCATGCCATAGTCGACCGAGACACGCACCCAACAGCCACCCCATGCTCCCTATTGAATATTAATCCAGTACATTCATCATGGTGGTTTAGAGCTTGAGTACGATCAAGTTTTCTCCTGCTGCGCTCGTCTTTGTGGTCATAGTCATAGCGGTTGTGATCGTAGTCATAGCGGTAGTGGTCAAAGGATCACTGTAGCAATCATAGAGGTCGCGGTAATAGAATCACTATAGCAGTCGTAGCTGTCGTGGTCGAAGGATTACTGTAGCAGTCGTAGATGTCATGGTCATAGAATCATTGTAGTAGTTGTAGCTGTCATGGTCAAAGGATCACTGTAGCAGTCGTAGAGGTCATGTCGTAGGATCACTGCAGCAGTCATAACAGTTGTGGTCGTAGAGTCACTGCAGTAGATGTAAATACTCGACATGTGCTCAATCCACGTGAGAGCATGTCTTCCATTTTGTTAGCACTATGTGCGATATGGCTTGGATCCGTGGAATTGTGCAGGTGGTGGTGCATAATAAGGGTAGCTTAACCACCAAAGTTAAGCTAGGATTTCCTTTAAATAGTAAGCTAATACAACAAAAAGCTGCCCAATTTTCTAGCAGCACAAAAACTCTTGTGTTCTTGTTCTGTTTTTCCAACTTCGTGTTTCTAGCCATGGTGGAGGTGGAGTCAGGGCGCAAGCCCAAGGTGCTCTGAACTGACCACGGTGTGCAGCGGCAGTTCACAACCCCATATTTCTCATAGCAAAACGGGGTCATTGAGTGCCACAACTAGACAATGGTCACCATGGCATGCAGCATGATGAAGGCGAAGGGGCTTCTCGGGAGGTTCTAGGGCAAAGCCGTTTCCACCCCCGTCTTCATCCTCAACCATGCACCGACATAAAGCATTGACGGGAAGACGTTGTACGAGGCTTGGCATGGCGAGCGGCCGGCGGTGCACTTCCTCTATACCTTTGGCTGTGTTGCACATGTTAAGAACTCAAAGCCACACCTGAAGAAGCTGGATGACTGGAGCATGCCGATGATCTTCATCGGGTACAAGTCTGGGTCCAAGGCACACCATGTGTACGATCCTATCACCCAGCGTGTGCACGTGACCTGTGACATTGTCTTCGATGAAGCAGTGCAGTGGGATTGGAGAGCTCATGGTGAGGAAGTGTTAGACCATGTGGATGGTCGTGAATAAAATGATTATGAATAATTAACATTTGGATTGCTTTAGAATTTGTGTTTGCAAAAGTTTTGATTGATTGTAGTCAAAGATTTTGAATCCGAGTGATTTCGATCAGTTCTGAGTGACTCCGAGCGGTTTTGGTTTGCTTCAAGTAGTTTCAATCACGTTCGAGTGGTTTCAGTCTGCTTCAAGGATGTTCAGACCAGTTCAACCGGCTAAGTGACATCGGACGGCTATCAAGCAGCAAAGGAGTATCGGACGATGCTCTATTTTAAGGATGTTTGGACCAGTCCGATCGACTAAGTGACATCGGACAGCTGTCGAGTAGCGAAGGAGTATTGGACAGCATCCGAGTGGTATTAGGGGATCATATGACATTTGACTGCCATCAAAAGATTGAACTGCAGACTTCGACCTTGTCCAACTTCGACTATGTCCTGCTTCGACTACAGCAAAATGACCACGGCAGGTAATCAAAGATTTCAACCTCAAATAGTGAACCGGTCGTATATGAGTGCTTTAACTCTTGCTATCTTCGAGTACTTTGTGTACTCGTCTTAGGCCAGCGGTAGGACTAGCTGACGATGATCGGTAAACAGTGTTCGGAGGAATAGTACTCATAGTCAGAAGGACTCGGTACTTGGTAGTTGTAGCGATTGGTACTCAGTAGTCGATACTCGATAGTTCTCGGTAGTCAACAGCGGTGGTTGTTATTCCCGAGTATTTTGAGCAGAGCAATGAGAATTCTTGAGTACTTGTGGTTATCGAGTACTTGTTGAGCTAGTAGTCGTAATATGTTATCTGGGGCTGAGTTTTGGATAGCGATGGAAATTGTGGTCATGAATGGCATGGTTATTGATGATGGATGGTGAAAGGTGTGGTTTACCGTTTACGTATATGTGTTGGGAAGAACTTGTGCTGGAAAAATATTTCTTTAGTCTTTACATGGCAGGTGGGCGTGGAGACGATCATGGTCGATGACGAGGAGGACTAGAACTAGGAGGGGGTAATCTGAGGTCCAAACGGTCGGGATGTCACATGAGATGGTCGGGCTAACGCTGGAGCACATGGAGATCGAAGGTGCTGATACGTGAAGAAGCTACGGGCGGTACTGTCCTAGAGGTTTCGACATGGAAGTTGATGAGGCATGATGAAGATACGGGAGGTGTGGTCATAGAGGCTTCGTCACGTATTGTGCTAGGAGTTGTGGATGAAGTCCATAATAGAAAAGATTAAGAGTTTGAATGAAAACCTGTGTACGGAAGGGTTTCAGGTCCCTTAATTTGACATAGACATAAGATTTTGTATTTGTGTTTGAGTCGAACACGGTTTAGGGCTCTAGCATATAAAAGCAGAGGCAGGCTAAGGATTTTAGCCATGGGACTTTGCGAGGCTTTTTGGTGCTAGGGTTTTAGGGGTGCTTGTGAGGGCACTTTGTAACTTCACGAAAATTTAGCAATAAAGAAGATCTTGAATCAACATTTCCACGATTTCCATGACAGAACCTTGAAGAAGCATTTACTGGTTCTAGTTCTTGGCTCTAGAGCATGTACAATCGTGTAGATAGTTATTATCTGTAATACATCTCTATGTTGTTTATATATAGAACTAAGGATAGTGGTGTCTAAATAGACTGTGTCTAATGGGCCAGCCTGTGGCCCATTATTGTAGGCATGGCACTAGGGGTGGGTTGTGCTTGGGCCGCCGCCTTGGCCCACCATGCTGGCACGACATGGCATAAATAGTGTCATGCCGGGCCACGTCTCGGCCTATGGGTTGTCACAGTACGACCCTTTTTGGCTGACGGGCTAAACGGGCCACGCCTAATGAGCCCATGCCGTGCCTTGTCACCTATTTGGGCACATTTGACTAAAGATAACTTATGCAATGAATTATCTATATAATTTTGAAGAACCATGTGGTTGAAACCCCATGTTAGTGATGAGTATTTGACATGGATTGTGTATTGATGTTGTTGCTTGAGTTTGATTTTGTGAAGTTAAATTTCAGCTTGTGCACTTCTAGCGGTTTGACCGTGCGGTCAGATCGATCTAGGGAGGCGGTCTAACCGGTTGCCTTGTGGGCGATCTGACCGACGTGTGAGCCATGGTTAGACCGGCCCTACTGAGTTGGTTTGTTGGTTCTGTGAGTTTGGGTATTAGTCATGGCATGTGTCCGTGCAAGGGTTAGTCATGGGGGAGTCCATGCATATGTGAGTCATGGCGCATGTATATGCATATGGTTTGATCTGGGTCATTACTTGTGTGCATAAGGATTTAATGTTTGGTACTGGGGCTAGGATCAGTGACTTGGTTACATACTTTTTGCATGGTGCATTGTATAGATAAATAGTATCAATTGATGACTTTGTGTATTGTACAGTGCTACATGACGGTTTGCTTGTTGGTGTTGGTTGCAGGACTTTAAAGCTAGGTCATGGTGAGGTGTAGGAGGACTGGGACTAGACACAGGGTGGTGCTGATGTTCAGAACGATCAGGGAGATGCTGAAGATTACCGAGGCTTGCGGGGTGGTTGTAAGCTAGGGCGACGAGAAATTGACGCGGGAGCTACCGGTGGTGGACATGACAGGCAACGGCAAGGTTAACCGGGACTAGGCCCAGGGAGGAGTTGAGTTCCTATGCAGTTAAGGAAGCTAGGTGCCGTCATGTGCGAGAAGAGGCATGTGGTGCGCCAAATGACTTGGGTCGTTTACAAGCGAGGACGGTTCGGTCGGATCCGGACACATGAGAGGCTTGACGGCAAGTTATTGGGACCACGTGAAAAATGGCGAAGCATGGTTGATGCTTCGTGGCAAAGGAAACAGAAGCTTCGTGGAAGGCGGTAGAGGGGCATTTTGGTAAATTACCCAATACCAGAAAAGTGGCGGTATATGAAACTTCGTCATTAGCCTAAGTGGTTTAGATCGTGTATGTGCTAAAAATGTGAAGTGGATTAAGTGTTTATTCACTAATAGGTTAATGGTTGTAAGCTGCTTTGAAAAGTGTGCGTGAAAGAGTAAAACCCAGTATTAGGTTGGGTTAACAGATTATCCCCGGTTTGGCCAAATGGGTGGATTCATTAGATTTTGGTTCAGGTTGTTAGACTATATAAAGGGAGGAGAGGCAATGGTTAAGGTTTGAGAGGCATATGAAATTAGGGTTCATTGGGTTGAAGTCTTGTGTGTGTGCTCTAAGCTTAGAGTTCTGCTATCCTAAGGGATTAGCTGTAAAACATACCTCACTAAGCAAACAATACATCAATCTTTGATTTGCTTCATGGATTTATCATGTTTTGATTGATTTGCTCTTGATTTGTTTGATTTTGATCTCTGCTCTTCCCTTTTCTTAATCTTGCTATACTAAGGATGTGTAAGAGATGGAGACAACCTCTGAAAATCTATCTTCACCCATCTAGGCACTTCGACAACAAGATTATCAAGAAAACCCGATTTTGCTTGTTTTGGCCTCAAGTGTGATTTCTTGATACGAGAGTTTTTGATGTGATTTCTTTCGTATTCTTACTTGCTCGGATATGTGGAAACATATCTAAAACCATTTTGGCTATCGTCCACTCACGAGCAAGTTGTATTCATCGATTTTGGTGCACATTTCCTTCAAACTGAAAAAGGTCTCAATTTTAGCCATAATTTTCATGATCATATGTTGGAATATATTCTTGATATCCTAGAGTAGATTCCTGCAAAGTTTCATATCATCTGGGTCTATAGATCAAAAGTTCTCTCGATTTTCGTTTCTGAAATCGTGCTGAAAATATTATTCATTAGACTGGTTTTACTATAGCAGCAATCAGATCACCATTGAAAGAGCGGTCAAACCGCTTGGACTGATCCGACCGTCATTTCTGTCAGTTAGATCGCCGGAAAGTGGTTGCTTTAAGGGTTTTTTTGTTCTTAAGTCGTATGTCATGAGTTTTTGGGTGAAAACTCTATTTTCTACAATTTTGTAGTTATGTTATAATAGAATCTTAAATATTTGAGGAAAAATTTGAGTTAACACCATTCATACCCCTTTTGTTGTCATCCGATCGAACAAATTCTATATAGTAGCTTCACATAATTAATATGTTATATATAGTTGTCTATACAATATTATACACATGAAAAAAATCATCTATAAGACTTATCTACTAAATAGTCGATTACATTTTTCTTTCTCTTGCTTCTCTCTCCTACACTTACAGCTAACATACACTATTATACATACCCTTCGCAAGCGAATAGAACCTGCAAGTAACTGGAGTTTTCTATGGTACAGTTGGTAGGCTAGTAGCACACGAACAACGCATCGGACTTTAACAGCCAGTAAAACAATAGAATATTGTCTAGTTTCCAAACTCCTTTAACATTGCCTTCTAGCATTAGAGTTAGATAAACTACCATACTACTGCCTGACATAGCTTGCTGAACAACAAAGCCTTGGGAATGGAAATGCCGCAGCTCAGAACACACGAGCTTCGCTTACAACGCGGCTTGCAAAAGCAATATCAGTACATCACAAAACATCACCTCTTACACTGGTGCAGGTGCAACACCCAGTCAATAATTGCTTGGGGGGATAAACCACAAAACATCGTCTGATCAGCGGCCACCAGGCACCTCGTCAGCCAGAAGACCGTGGCGCGTAGCGAATAGAAAAAAGAAGCGCCAAAAGACCGGAGCGGCATCGCGACTTGTTGCTCAGCTGGTGAGCGATGAGAGCATGCCGCCGCCGCTCTTGGTGGGCACCACGACCTCCCAGCCGGGGCCTTTCAGGCGAATAAGTGGGGCGGCGTCCGCAGCGCCAGGCGGGCCGGTAAGGTCGCTCCGGTCCATCATCTTCGAGAGGTCCTCGTCGCTGATGTCCGTCTGGATAATCCTGTCTTCCTCGTCCTGCTCGTCCCTGAGCAGCGCCAGCAACTCCGCCTCCTGCGTTCCCATGAAAAAAGCACCATCAGAGACCATTTCCCAGCGTGACTTCACTTTGTTGTTTTTGTTCTTTTGGAGTTCCCTATCTAAAGAAGCATTATTAATACTTTAGAGAATGAAATTTTTACATCTAAGGCGTTAGGCTTCGCTCTATCTTGTTCAAACTGTCCCTTCCCGATCACCACATGCTCTAGCTTCAACTTTCCGAAAGCTTTCTTGATGATCCGTCCCTGCAACAATGAGAAGATCAGCACCTGTCCAACAAAAATAGCCAAGCAAATCTGAAGGGAACAGATTGTCCAACCGCACCTCAACAGAATGTGATGTTGCCAACCTATATACATGCACCGGTCGTGTTTGACCAATCCGGTGGCATCGATCCATGGCCTGCAAATCCATCTGAGGATTCTGCAGGACGAAGCAAAAGTTCACCATGTCACAACTATGACAGACTGTAGGCAAAATAAGTATTGTACAAAGGAGTACAGCAACACGCACAACCAGATGGCATGAAGGAACATCTTCTAATTACTACTTGTTATCTATAAAAACCTCTTCGATAGAGAATTACCCAGTCACTGTCATATAGGATACAGGTATCAGCAGAAGTAAGATTGATACCAAGCCCACCAGCCCGTGTGCTTAGAATGAAGATATTCATACTGCTGTTCAAGTCATTAAATTCTGCTATCTGCCACAGAGAAATAGTAGCAAATATGACTCGTGAGATAATGACAAGTATAGACAACCATCAAGTAGCTAATGAAGCAAGACTATTTGCCTCAGTAGAGAACATATAACAAAAGAAACATAAAGCAACATTTAAGATTTAAACACACTGGTTCCACAATAATAATAGCAATGTGCTTCCAAGCTACAGTACACCACCTGGTTTTTCACATATTATGTCATGAAAGAACTGATGTCACAAAAAACAGTAACATGGAAGGATATTACAATGCACCCAAAAATAATAATTTTCAAAGATTTTCTATTGTATTTCAAGAATGTGCAATTAACACATGCCTTCAGCACCACGCATGCATCAACACATATGGTCAAATCACATGCGAAACTATAGTCACGCACATGATTAGGAAAGTAAGCATATGTGCATGTGCCTAAAGTCCAATACATAATACTGCAGAGCCCGGGCAATTATACAGAATGTAGTTTATACCAAATAAAACAGTACAGGCATGACTACCACATTACCTGCCTCCTCCTCTCTTCCAACTTAACACTACCATCAATTCGGCAAACCTCAAGGCTTTTGGATTCCAAGTAATATTCAATAATGTCCAAAACCTTTGTCCATTGTGAAAATATTAGAACCTACAAATATATCAAGTGAACAATAGTTGACGTCTAAGATTAAAAAAACATGAAATCTGTGCTTGCATGCGCATGAATACAAGCCCAGATACAAAGCTAATATAAGAAGAGAAAACCATGTACCTTGTGCCTTCGCGCGAGTAGGAAATTTAGCAATCTGTCCAACAGCTGAAATTTACCACATTGTTCCAGAAGCTTCTCAACAGGTGGATACAGACCTGCAAAAGAACAAATGAACAACAATGTAAATAGAAGTCAGGAAACAAGCACATGAAGCAATAGATAACACATGTCCAATGTGGAACAAACCTGATGATTCGAATGCAGATTCTAAAAGATCAGGATGGTTACAATTCTTCCTCAGCTGAATTAATAGATTATTTAGCTTAGCCTTAATGCCAGGTCTCCGCAACACTACAACACAGCCCGAATTTGTCAAATTAGATAATTATTAATTTAGCCACAGACTGGACTTAACATATGCATGAGTGCAAGCATACATACCAATATCTGATTTCTCATGCAAGTATTTATCAAATGTTTTTTCAACCAAGTGATCCTGGATTTGCTTCTGATGTTCAGTCATGTTAGCATAAATGATTATCTCTTTCTTTCGTGGAAGCATCTGCTCTACATCCTCCTTCATCCGCCTTAGAAGGAATGGACGCAAAATCGCATGAAGCTTTGAAACAACATGGACCCTTCTCTTCTCTTCAGTTTCTTCTTCTTGATCTTCACCTCCTTTTCCAGAAAAATCAAACCTTCAAAGACAATTATCAACCCAACAGAAGAAAAACAAATCAAATGCAATATATGGAGCATTTTCAACAAGTGCCTTTATTGCCTTTGAGACAAAAATGTCTCACGTGTTACGGTACCAAATCCCATCTAGATAGTTGTTAGAAACATGTAAACATTACTTGGAGTCATCAGTAGACATTTAAGCATACACAACATATCAGTAAACAATATAAATCAGCAAAAATACGCAGGATAAATTTCTGCTATATTCAATAGACATTTTAGCAGACATGACATATACGCAATAAAAATCAGCACAAAAAACATGCACGTTTGCTACTCCTCGTTCTTCATTTCAACAAGAATGCTTCTTGGTGGGCTAGGCATACCAAATTTACAACAAGTAAAGTATTAGTATGCTTTATGAAGAACAGTGCTTCTGAACATCGTAATACATACAGCAACAAGAGAATATATGTTTCAAGAGTGGCAGCATTAAAATAGCGGAATTACTTGATTTATCGATGTGATAGTCTGTGATGATGGAACTGATACTGCACTTAAAGCAATTTTAACAGATTCTTTTAACAATGGTTTAATCACAATATGCTAGCTTTCGAGGCCCAGATGCTAATCACTTTACAAATACTGACAGATACTTGACTAGAACCAACATACATGTTCTGCTCGATCCATATACAAATTACCCGAGCTATCAATACAAGATCTGGGCCAATGGCACAGAAAGCTGTTACAAAATCTAGGCAAATGCTACATTGGAAGGTTCAGGAAACTTCGATTAGAATCGATACAAGACAAGAAGTGCTTCCAATGCATGGTATTTGCACCTCAGTGCTGAGAGTTGAGAACTTGCAAATAGGATGACAGGTATAAAAAATTACATATGGGAAAGGGTGGTGCTAGTGCCAACTCAGTGAATCATACCATGACTCAAATTCCTGATGAGATGAGAATATATCAGGCAAAATGAAATTCAGTAGCGACCACAGCTCTGCTAGGTTATTCTGAAGAGGTGTCCCAGTCAAAAGGAGCTTATTATCCATAGGCAGGCGCTTTAACTCCCTTAATAATTTACACTTCGAATTTTTCAACCTATGCCCCTGGAAAAAGAAGTATGGAACTGGCATCTAAATACAAAAGCAAGGGAACAAACCACAAGGACAATGATTTAGAGCATGTGTTTTTCCATCACCTCATCCACAACAACATACTTCCACTTATAATGAGCAAGAAATTTTGCATCTGACATGGCCATCTCATATGAAGTCACTATTAACGGAAAATCCGGTCCAACATTTTTAGGCATAAATTTTCTCCTTATCTCTGCCCGGGCCACTTTATCACCATGATAAATCACACCAGTTAGAGATGGAACAAACCTGAAATCACACATCTCCGTATAAGAACAACAGTTATGGACAGTGAAATTTTTACTTCAGATACTTTACCTTGAGATCTCATTCACCCAGTTAGAGAGAGTGGAAAGAGGAGCAATTATCATGTATGGACCATGCAGACCCTTCCCCTTGAGATGGGCTAGAAATCCAATAGTCTGGATTGTTTTCCCAAGGCCCATTTGATCAGCAAGTATCCCATTTAGCCCATTCTGCCACAGTGATATTAGCCACTTCACACCCTTTATCTGGTAAGACTTCAACTTTCCGCCGGTCATTAATGGAACAAGGTTGGCTTGCTCTTTTTCCCACCTTTCTTCTTCTGTGAGAGTACAATCATCAGGGGTGCGATCTTCGCGAGATCTTGTAAGCATGGCTGTCACTGCCGTCTTAGCCTTCTTCTGAACAACATTTTATTGTTTAGTTGTCCGAACTTAAAAAGGTTAACATAAAGTTTGCTCTATGAATAAGAATAGTTATCATACTTTTCCTTAACATTCATATCACTTATCAAGTCATCCACTAAACACAACACATTATCCTAATGACCTAACTCTTACAGAGGAAGGCAGCATCAAATCTCAGATGTCCTTTTTAATTATCATAGTAAACTACCGTAGAAGGATACTATAGATGGAAAAGTCATCAGTAAATATTGAAAAGAAGACATTAAGCACAACACAGCACTCTCCCTAGCATTCTTCCAGCAGCAACACATGTTTCAATACTTGCACAATATTACTATAGTTGGAAGTCCATATGTGCAAGTAATACATACTGGACGTGGTATATGAAAAACACAACATCTGCATAATCCACCCATCAGAACACAGAGAAACAAATGTGTACTGGCATATTTACAGAAAGAAGTAGAGGAATGTACATAAAGCCTGAACTCACATCATTGTACTGTGGCGCAGATTTCGCTTTCCTCTTTCTGCCACGTCCTTTCTTCTTCTCCTCTACCGGTGCCTCTTCAGCTTGAATTTCAACACCGTCCTGCTAAACCAACAAGCAACACCACCATCGTCAACAAACAAGCAAAAAATAACTAGCAAGATACAAGATACGAAAAAACAGACAGAACAAAGTGAGAGACTCCTACATCGGTGATCTGATCCATCTTCTCAAGCAGGAATTCCGAATAGAGCTGTGTCTGTGTCAGTAGCTCATCCAACTTGCTAAACCGTGCCTTAGGATCAAAAGCAAGTCTTGCCGCTTCTTCCCTCTTTCTGGCCTCCTCTTCTCCCTCTACCTTGACCCGGGCCTCATGTAGTTGCTCTTCCTCCTTCTTCATCTCCTCTGTGATGAGGGATGCATCGCCATTCTTGGCCTCGAGGTCAATAGGCAGAGATGAACTTGCATCCACAAAATCATCAGCCGTCTCCTCCTTGACGGACTGCAATAGCTGCTCTTCCTTCTTCACCGCCTTAACGATGGAGGGTGCATCACCGTTGTTGGCCTCGAGCTTGACAGGCAGGGACGAGCTTGAGTCCACAAAATCATCGGCTTTCTCCTCCTCGAGCCGCTCCTCCTCTTGCTTAATTGCTTCCCCATTCTTGGCCTCAGAAATTTTCTAATTTTGTTCAAATAATCAGATCAAGAACTGGTCGTCAGGCCAAATAATCGAGATCGTTGGAGAACTCGAACAGGCAAAATACATAAATCGCCCCCAATAAAAGCGAAGGAACTCCATCTACAGAACTATCAAAAAATTAACAACAAATCACCTCGTCCTCCAGAACGGATGTAGGAGAATCGGCGGCGGCGGCGGTGGTTTCCACCTTCACCCCGTTCGCCACGGCGACCACCATCCCTTCCACCACAGGTCACAACCAGATTATCAAATCCTGGCGAAACAGCGGCCCAAGTCAGCGATCATCTAAAACCCTAACCAACATTTCATCACCATTTACACAGATCAGTACTACAGTACAGCACAAGAGGCTAAAACCCTAAACCCAAACGAGCAAACTAGCAAATCAAAACATGATAGGTTGCAAGAAATCTAGCCCAAATTACATTTTCCAACGAAAAACACAGTTGTTTTTTACCTCACAATATAGTCTATTCCCCACCTTTCCTCAAAAGTTAAGGGGGGGGGGGGATCATAGAAATATCTCCCCCTAAAAAAACTTTCCCAATCAATTCTTCTCCGGTGAATCCTTGGACAATAAAAGGTTGCAAAAATCATCATACCTCGCAAGTTCTCGTCGCGGAAACAGCGTACAAACTAATCGGAGGATAGGGGGGAAACGTTGGGATCGACGCGAATAAATGGGAAGAGGAACAGGAGAGGAGAAGTGGCTCTAATATTTTAGGAGGCGACGAGGGCTCCCGAGAGAGAGGAGAGAGAGAGAGGGGGTTTCAGTTCAGGCGGGAAAGGTCGAGGAGAGAGACGACCGTAAAGGCTCCTGGAGTTGGAACGTATTTACGGTACTGCCACCGTGGGCATTTCCTCTTCGGGTGGACCCGGCGCCGCAGTGGGGCGTGCCGGGGGCATCCCCGTAATTCCGTGCCCCCGGGCCATTCAAAGTTTCAAACTGCGTTACTGCGCGAG
Organism: Dendrocalamus sinicus; assembly: GCA_036346575.1. NCBI lineage: Eukaryota > Viridiplantae > Streptophyta > Magnoliopsida > Poales > Poaceae > Dendrocalamus > Dendrocalamus sinicus. The sequence continues at coordinate 8,460,076 of CM070648.1, forward strand.
CCGGGCTCTGCTCCTGCCGAGAGACAGGCACAGCAGACCGAGCTGGGTGCTCCACTGACACTCTGGGTCTACATTCCCTGACCCCACATGTCGGTCACCGAGTTTCAGCGGCAGCGCGTGCTTCGGGACGGTGGCCCGTAGATTGGGGGCACAGGATGCCTGCCTGCCTGCCTCGATCCCTGCAGTCGCAGAGGGGATGGTATGGCCGCTCCTTCGAATAGACCCGGTCCGGTGGGCTTCATCGTTCTGTACGGTGGGCCCTGGTTTAGGTGTTTGGTGTGCTCACGGTGGAGCGGGTCTACGTGGTAGGGAGGCGTGGGGTGGTGCGGGCCTTCTGCGGCGAGCGCTACGGTAGAGCACGTAATTGGTTGGGCTGGCTGCAAACAAAAAGGCGAGGAGTGGGGGGTATGGCCGGACGTTCAAATTATTTCCTTTCGTTGTTTTCGATGGCTGCGTCCGGAGTAATAAATGTGTGGCGATGTTTTTTGACCGTTGGGAGCTCGGGGGCAGCCGTACTACCGAGTCGCGGCACTCGGAGTTCGGATCCATGGCAGGTCGGTTCCTGGTCGCACCGTGCAGTAAAAAAAAATCGGATTCACTGCACCAGCACAGATTTTCAGTTGTGCTTAATTGAGCTTATTTTTTGTAATTTATAGTTAAATTTGTACCATAGCTGATTAAAATTACACTATAATTGATAATAGCTTATTGACATAATTAAATTTAAAAAATTTAAAAATAGAAAAATGAATTAGCCCAGCATGTATAATGCAAACGAATACGGGAAAAAAGAACCGGTAAAAAACTTAAAAAATCTGAAAAGTCAGAAAAAGATAAGATTTAGGAATAGTAAAAAAATAAACTAGAAGTCAGAAGTCCAAAACTAAATAAGTGGGACTTTTTATAGGTACGTTTGTTTCAAGTGTCAAGTAATTTGCAAGAATCAGTGCGATACTACAAAAATCATGCCGGTCGGATCACTTGAATTAAGTTAAAAAAATTACAGCAGATGGGACAATTCCCTCGGAAATTCTACCGAATTCTCATGTTCCGAACGGGCTAAAAACAACGTGTTCCAAAACGGACGCTGAATGCGACTACGCCGTACAAAGTGTTAGAAAACTTGGTCTAAACTTGAAGCTTTAGTCTATAATAGACACATCATCATTAGACTATAAATAAAGAGCACTATTGATAATTTTGTAACAGAAAATCAGAAAGAAAGTGATAAAGAAAGACTAGGAGTTCTCTCTACCTTTCTGTGTTCCAATCTAATATTTCCTGTCTTCTGTAATCGATCTTGTTTTGCATAAGCAGAGGAATCGATCGGTAGGTGAACTGCCAAACATCTATTTTTATAAATTAGTAGGTGAACTTTTATAGAAGTCATTATATAAGAGTACTTCATATGTTTGGCACTAAAGTTTTTTTTTTTCAAATTTAGCCTTCAAACATCTATTTTTATAAATTCAACCTCACCTTAAGCTCAGTAGCAATGGCAAGTGATACGTATCACTTGTCGCGTTACCACAGCTTAGTAAGTAACTACCAAACTAAGGAAGTTTAGCAGGACGATGTGCAGAGCTAGACAGCCGCAACATATGTTTAACTAGTGTTAATCATATAATATAATACTTACTTAGTGTTAATTGTACTTAAGTTAATCAATGTATACACTACACAGATGGCTTCCGGGCTGTGGTTGCTTGATAGCTGCCGAGGTGTCGTTGCTCAATAGGTGGTCCTAGCGAGCTATGAGAGCTCAGTCTGTGCTACCGTGGTGTCCTCCTCTACGGAGCTATGGTATCACGGCAGACGATATGTGCTGGCAGTTGCCGAGCTTAAGGCCCTGATCAACTCGGTTTCGGCTTCTGGCTTATTTTTCACTATTCATAAGTTTCGTCTTTTTCTGAACTTTTGGCTTTTTGTTGAGCTTTTTTGTCGGTTCTTTTTTTCCGTATTTGTTTGTATTATACGTAATGGGCTAACATATTTTGTATATTTTTAATTTTTTTAAATTTAATTATGCTAAATAAGCCTTGTCAGCTACAGTGCTTTTTTCAGCCAGCTACAGTGTTTTCAGCTATAAGTCATGAACTTTTCAGCCGAACCGATCACCACCTAAAAGGGCTGATTTGTAAAAACAGATACCAATAACCAAATTTGAAGGGAAAAGGTAATTATAGTACCATATATGCGAAGGATTTGTTATACAGATCATCGCACGTTACGCTTCTAAAAGAATGGTACAACATCGCTGATGCCTGATTGGTTTGAGGTAACTAAAAGAATGGTGGTACAGATGGAGCACGAGGTGTCGGTTTCCCTGATCAGCTCAGCTGCGGGGCCGGGGCATCGCGTTTGGCGGTCTTACTGCAGGGGCGCCATATCCAACCGGTAATCTGTTGCCAGGAACAACATGCTGGTTTGGCCTGGACGGCAATGCACCCATGCGAGCAGCAATTATCGCATTCCGCTCCATCAGAAGCTTCTTTCTGGTCTTTTCAGTGTATTCTCTTGTTCGTTGGACCACGTGCTCAATTTCAGAAAATAACATCATCTTCACTTCCACCTTCTGTAACTGCAGGAAAAAAAAAGAAGTATAATTATTAGTTGCACAAGACACAATGGATCATTTGGTGAGCAAAGCATGCATAATTCGTTGAGTGTACCAGCTTTTCAACAATCCGTGCAGCTAGCTGTCGAATTTGAGCTTCCTCCTGCTCAGCAAGGAACTTGGCCTTCACAGCAGCTGCTGAAACAGCAGTAGATGCTGCTCGTTTTAGCCTAGTAATGGAATCATTATGGTTGGCGGTCACTCTTGAGGCCTTCTCTTCATCGGCAGCTACATTTTCAGTACTGTTAGGTTCTGAAAGATCAAGACAGATATCACAGAGAAGGGTAAGTCAGCTGGTGAGGAACTGGATCGTCATAGATATGACTTATGAATGATGCTAAATCTGTTTTCTCCATTCTAACCCTCTTCTCAATGACTTTATTCTCTAATTCCTACAATTCATTTATTTCACTGTGATCTGATATCACAAAGCCCCCACCAGGCCTATCTCTGTGGGAGGTACTTAGTATATATTTTCCAATATTTGGGCGGTACAAATAGATCAGACAACATTTATGTCTGGGAACTGAAAGATCAAGAAGAGAATCAAGAACTTAAATATAATTGCAATCATCACCCAACCCAGGGAGAAAAAGGAGAGAAAAATACTACCTGAAAATATTGACTCCTAATATAACTTAAAATTGGTGATAATGCAGAATAGAATAGTTCAAGCAACTCAACCTTTAGAATTCCAGGGTGATGACTATGTCTAGGCCTTAGGCTGGTACATAAAACTCCAGTAGCAACAAACGACACAAGGTTTTTGCATTTCGAATTCCATCACAATCAAACCAACCAAAATGACATATATTCATGGAAGACAATCATGGAAAAGTGCTACAGATAATAATTTGTCAGTTAGATCCAAAATTCTAGATTTAGCTGCTCCTGCTCAGAATAGCTTAATCTGGTGGCACAGTAACAAATTACTACCTATAAGTTGTTTAAAACATCAACACGGTCTTCAACGTGACACTTTGACCAACCAATATGACATATATTCATGGACACTTTGACCAACCAATATGACATATATTCATGGAAGACAATCATGGAAAAGTGCTACAGATAATAAGTTGTCAGTTAGATCTAAAATTCTAGATTTAGCTGCTCCTGCTCAGCATAGCTTAATCTGGTGGCACGGTAACAAATTACTACCTCCATGTCAAAATATAAGTTGTCTAGGACATCGACACAGTCTTCAAGGTGACAATTTGACCAGTAATTTCTACGAAAATATGTTATTTCAAATAAAAATAATTATATATATGTATATATATATATATATATATATTATGAAAGTATATTTCATAATGGATCTAGTGACATCAATTTCATGTTGTCAATCTAGGTAATTATTTATATATTAATGGTAAAACCTAAAAATGTTTGACCAACTTGGATCCTAGAACGACTTATATTTTGACAGAGGTATTATCATGGACATATAATAATGTGAAGAACCTTATCCAACATTAGCAGAAATATAGTCGAAATGTGAACTACTTACATGTGCAATTGATGCAAGTCAATTGTAGCAAGAAAGTCTTCTAGACTAGGAAATAATGAGGAGCTTTGATTAATCAGAGTGCAGTAGTTGAAATTGTATGCTTAGCCTTTACTGGTTTCATACAGATAGTTTCGATTAAAGAATAGATCAAGTACCTTCCAGATAGTTTCGATTAAAAGAATAGATGAAGTACGGCAGTACCTTCCATCTTGCCATTTCCCAATGTTTTGCTTTGCTCATGTTCTTGTATGATAGTTGGAGTAGAAACTGCATCTTCAGTCTTATTAAGCTCGATCTTGCCTTGTGAAGATGAATCATCAGCTGTCTCCACCTCAGAACTTGGTTTGTCCTTTACCAGTTCAGGATTACTCGCGCCAGTAGTATTTCCTGCAACAACCTCTTGAGAAGCTAACAAACCACATCTATTTGCATTATTTGGTGGAGTAACTGAACCTTTCATAGAACTTAATGAACCTTTCGTATTGTTGGATACACTCTTGTCCACAAGAGGAGTTGGATCACATGATTCCTTAGCATTATTTGATTTAGGCTCAACTGAGGGGGCTTCATCGCAAGATACATTCTTATTGTCTGATTCTTGGTGGTTTTTTTGTGAAATGGATGGACTGTTTTGCTTTTCCACAGATAAAGCATTCTCTTCCTTTTTATAGCTATCCTTTTTCTCAGTATCAATTGAATTTATAGTCATGTCCTCATCTTTTGTTTGATCACCATCTTTATTTGTATTACTGCAAATTTCATTTAACTAATCAGCAAAATTTTGCGATAGCACTTCTATTTTACAAAGGTGCAAGCATGCTTACCTTACACCAACAAAAATGTCTTTCAGATCACTCGGTGGATCCTCGATAATAAAACAGTGCCTACTTGCTAATTGGAGTACAGGAGACACCTCAGAGATAGCTTTTAGTGAACTACGGCACGAATTGGTAGCATTGCCATCTTCCACAAGACCAACTAAAAACGCGGCCTGCACAGACATTTAATAGACTGTGGGTAGTAAATACTGTATAATAAGTAAAGATGTTGACGGGTATTAGACAGTGCTTACTAGCGCCATGACAGGATGTCCTGCGTCAGCAAATGAACCTTCATGTTCTGGGAAGTGACCAACAGCCTCGAATGCAGATTTCAGGATATCAATAGCAATATTTGACACATTTTCACCAGAAGTATCGACATCAACAGAACTTTCCTTCACTGTAAGGTCAGCATCAGAAGATTTTTTTGGCTCATCAGTGCTTGGAGATGTAACTGAATCTATGCCACCTGAATTCTTGGTATCTTTATTTTCAACAACACTTCTATCTTCTGTTTTTGCTTCATCTTTTCCTTCCACTTTCTCTTCAACTTCCATTTTCTCATGTACGTCAACAGTGCCTTTTTCTTCCGAGGCTTGCTCTGTGCTTTCCTGGATAGTATGATGAATATCTTCACCATCATGAAAGCGATCCTCAATTTGCATTTGAAGAAAATGTAACATGCACTGTGCTTTTGTTTTTGTAGCAACATGTTCTGCAATTTCAGTCCATTTTCCACCAAAAATTTCTAAAGCTTCTAAAAGAAGCAATGTCTCCTCATCAGTCCAACTAGTACCACTAGCACCAGAAACTTCCGCAGAATCCATGAGGATGAAATCAGTTTTGGCCATGCCTGTATCGAACTTTCCTTCGTTGTAGCAATCACAACACAGGTCAAAATCTGCCTGTCAAAATAAAAGAAAAATCAATACTACCATACTTCAGATTTAAGACATGATTTTTTTAAAATTTTCTTTTGGCGGGTCACACAAGATGAAAGTACTAGCAATAACAAATATTTGACCTCACGAAGAGAAGAGCAATACAAGCAGTACAGGCTACAGAGAAGTAATTTGAATCACAATATACAGTACATAAGTATGATGATTATAATCTCTGATATTCATGAGAAGAATCAGTCTCCTTCAAGACTAAATTTTGGCAACCAATATCCCATATCTGCTACTCCAATAGTCAATTTTATACAGTATAGATAAGGTCAAAGTTATGACTGCTAAAAATTCAGCGGTTACCTATCAATTTGAAACAAGGGTTACAAACAAAATGTGATTCTAATAGCAAGAAAAGCTAAAGAAAAAAACTGTGCTAATTGATTAAAAAATTATGCAGCCATAACTCTAACAGAGATTAACAATCACACCTCTGTTGCATCCTCAAATTATGTTCATTGTGTGTAAGAGGATAAGATCATAAGAGAGAAACAGACACAAGGAAAATCACAAAAAAGAACAAGTGTTCAGAAGAACTCTAATCTACCTCCAAATTACATAACATGTATCTAACCGTACTATACTTTCAAACATAGAACCTGCATCACACAGTTACTTGATCAAAAGTGCAGAAACCATGGTTGTCACGGCGTAACTAGTGACCATGATGCCACTTAGGCGCCAGGAGTCCAGGACGCCTAGGCGACACCATGACGAACGCCATATGACGCTGTACATGGTTACATGCATACGGTCCACATGCAAGTCGAAGCCCGAGCCGGTCCCCTCCTCATATAACATTGACTCCTGTCTCTCTCCTGACCAAGGTTCCAAAAACCGGAACCGGAAGAAATCCCGGTCGGCGGCCGGTAAAACCGGTAACAAACCGGTCACAATTTGAAAATCAAAATTTGAATTTTGAGATATTTTGAAACCGGTAACCGGAAAAACCGGCCAAAGTTCAAAAAATCAAAAAATTCATACCGGCCGGTTTTTTGGTTACCGGTCTCCACCCGGCCGGTAACCGCCGGGATTTTGAACCATGCTCCTGACCGACCTCCTCTTCTCTCCCGTCTCCCGCATCCCCCTCACCGCCGCCGCCTCCCCTCCCCCCCAGCTGCCTCCCCCCCCCCCCCCCCCAAGTCGCAGCCTCCTCCCCCCAAGTCGAGGCGAGTGTGCATGGCGTCTACCAATCACCGCCGCGACGCCGTAACAACCATGGCAGAAACATACACACTATATACAAGGTGATAAAACATATAGTGATATAGCGAAATTTCAGCAGGGACTGCAGCACTGATACAAAAATAGCTAACCTGAGTCCGGCAATGGTAGCGCTTCCGTGAGCAATCAACTGAACAGGAGTTGCAGTGGTACTCAACGGAAGGCTCAGCTGCTGCAACCACATCTTCAATTAGTGCAGGATCAGGAAGCAAGCTAGGCAGAGGGGCTGTAGCTTTCACCTCTCCTTTCTTGGGTAAAGGGGCCATATACGATTGAATCAACTCAAATCTAAACAGCTGCTCAATCAGAGAAGCTTTCTCCTCATTGTGAGAAATGCTTTGGCTCTCCTCTGGCTTACTCTCCACTTGATCAGCTGGTGGAAAAGGGTGGAAATTGATCAGGCCCCAGTGATCCAAGAACTCCAAGACTTCCTGTCGAGCATCGACCTCCCCAATCGACAGCTCAGCCAAATCTTTGGAGTCCAGCTGCAACTGAGGATTGGCATGAAATTTCATCATGATGAAATTCCTAATCCCCAAGTATATCTCAGGTGCCCGCTTCTCAGATTTGCCATTAAAAAACGAAGGCAAGGTTTGCTTCTCAACTGGGTGGATTTCCTTCCATGAAAACCATCCTGTTGAGAAAAAATGTTTTATTTTTGTGCATTCTGAATTTCACAGGAAAATTTGTCCTAGGTAATGAATGAACAAGATAATACAGCCAAAGGACATCATAATTAATACACTTGGAGGGTGGGAAACAAAACAATAGAATAATTTGCCTGCTGAATAGTATTTGAAATAGTTTAGTTCTATAAAAACAGTTGCTAGTATGCCTTGAATAGACAAATAAAACCATGCATTACCGGGAAATAAGGGGTTATGCAATACAAATATCAATCCAATAAAAACGGTTGCTAGAATGGTTTGAACACAAAGGCCATACATTACAGGAACCAGAGGGCTTATACAAGGATTAATCATGGTTCGACATAGTTACTGGCTTACTGCAATTACACCACAGATAGGAAATTTACTGTATTATCAAGATTTACCATGGGTTGCTTTCTGTTATGTGGTATTGCAAGCAAGGTGTTCTATTTTTCAAGACTATACAAGGTGTTCTGTTGTTTCCATCACACAATGAGCAAATACCATAGTGGTTATGCTTGCCTACACGAACTGTATTATCAAGATTTACCACAGGTTTCTCTCTGTTATGTGGTATTGCAAGCAAGGAGTTATATTTTTTTCAAGATTCTAAACAAGGTGTTCTATTGTTTCCACCACTCAATGAGCAAATACCATAGCGGTTGTGCTTGCCTACATGTACTCTCAAAAATAAACAAGCCATACTCCAGCCACATGGAAGAAAGCAAGATAACTCCTTGCTCACCTCCTCATTTCCGCAACAAGCAACAGCAGGAAAAACAAAATACACATTATTACCAGTTTACCACTACATGCTGAAAGTAATAAAGGCAATGCTTGTAATAAATTCTTATGTCATGCAGTTAAATCAACAGCATGAGCATGCCCTCTAATTGAGCTAGATCTACCAAAAGAACTGCAATTTAACACATCAATATGCAAAGTACGCACACCAACTTAGCTGAATAGCGGCAGCAACGTTAACCATTGAATTGCAGTACGACAAGCTAAAGTCCATTCTTGTAAAGCATTTAAAAGCAGAAACAAAAGATGTATTCGCAGTGAACTAGTAATTTACCGAACGCTTCTACACAAACGCCCAAGACCAAGACGCAAACTCGTCACAAGTATCCCCGATTCACCACCCAACCGAGAGATCGCGCTACTGCTGGGGAGGGCTCACCGGCGAAGGTAGGGACCACATGGACGCCGGCGCCGCGAGATCGGACGGCCTCAAACGCCTCGTCCACCAGGGGCGTCTCCTCAGCGGGAGTCTCCTCCCCGTCGAGCCGGATCACGTCGCCGTCGCCCTTCCCGCCGCCCGCCGCCGCGGGAGCCGCCACTGGCGGCCCGCCCGCGAGCTTGTGCGGCGACTGGCGCGCGGCGCGGGTGAGCGGGCCACTGTGCAGCAGGTGCGGGGGGATGTGGAAGGCGTTGCGCTCCTTGGCGTGCCGCTTGGACGGCGTGAACGACGACGACCCGGCCGACTTGCGCTTGCCGGCGCCGCGGCGGCGGCGGGGGGGCTCGGCCGGCGACCCGTCGCCCTGCGGCGCGGCCGAGGGCTTGGGCTCCATGGCGCAGCGGGGCTTGGCTCCTCCTACCACTTCCGCGGCGCCGAGACCAACCGGAGTTGTGGAGGCGAGTGCACCTCGCCTACCCCCAATCAGTGCTTTCCGCTCTCTCTCTCTTCTTCTCTCCTTCCTCCACTGTTCCGACGTGAAATTTTGGGGATGCGTTGCTGGGTTCCCTTAGCGGCGCGGTGCAGTCTCACTGGCCGCTGGGGTCCGTGCTGCCGGTGGCTAACGCATGACACTAGGACAGCCCATCCGGTTTGCATTTTGCGGAGCATGGCCCAGAAATGGCAAAAAAAATTTCTGAGTAACCCATTTGTTCATTAATATCACAAAAATAAATACCTAACATCACAAAAATAAATACCCTAGAAAAATTACAGAAATAATACCGACAGGAGTCTGTCACCAATTGATTTGCTGACGTGGCTGAATTGGAGACAAAAATCCACTACCAACTAAAAGAATCATGTCGCCAAATCGATTGGCGACGGGTATTATTTTCATAATTTTTTCAACGTATTTATTTTTGTCATAGCAAAAAAAAACAAATGGGTTGATTAGAAAAAAAAATCCTAGAAACGGTTGTGTATAAGCTTCTTGGTGTCGTGGTTTATATCCTTTTGTTAAGAGGTGGTTTATTTCAAATTAGTTTGGAACTTTAGATTGACATTGGCATAAAAATAAACTTTGGAAATATGTGAAAATATGATATTCCAATACAACTCATGATAAGCAACGCTTATAACACCGGAGAAACAATTTAGGGCATGTTCTTTACCTCACAAGCTAGCTGCTTTTGGTTTTTGCTACAGTACCTAACTTTCAAACGGAGTATTTTCTTAAGACGGGGTCTACAAGTTAAACAATCTACACGTTAAAAGCCCAACATCTGTACCAGCCAAAATCACAAGTGAGTATATGTCTCTCCGTAATCTGTACCGTAAACAACCAAAATTCAAAAATTTCAGCCAAAAACCATAAGCCGCAGCCGAAAAAAACAGGCCCTTATGTAGTAGAAAAAGATTTCTATTGATATGTCAAATACATTGACTTTGGAATGATATGTTTATCAAATAATATTTGGAAAGCTTTGATTTTTAGACGTTTAGATTGCCGTCAATATAAATGTAAACCTTTTTAAATATACCGCCCAAGAAAACCATCAAATTTATCCCACATCATGGTATTTTACACATGTAAATACACCAAAAAAAACAATGTTTATATACTCATGGAATTTCGGTAGCAGCATATGATACATCTATAGACCAAATACATCGAATTTCCCATAAAAACACGTTTACTAAAAGGAAAGTAACCTGCGCATGATCAATTGAGAAGTGGGCTTGATACTAGTTGCACAACACAATATCTAACATCAGTTGTCAACACTACTGGGCCACAAATTGAAACTATCTTCATAGTAGGCTAGGTTATGGTATTTTTTGCTTGATTTCCCTCAAATGAAAGCGAGAACAAAACACATAAAGTTCTTGTGGACACCTTGGCCTAGTAGTTTTTTTTCTTATAAAAGAAATACACGAAAAGATATCCTCCATCATTACGATCCGTTAGATTTAAAAAAAACCCATGTTGGTATTTATCTTGGTTCCTTTCGGCTAGCCTTGGCTAGGATTATGCCGGTTTTATTTATTTTTACAATAACATTGATGAAAGAAAGGGCGGGCGTCAAATTGGGCTCAGCTGGGCCAATATTGCTACCAAGCCCATCCTTGAATTCGAAGTTGGGCTAGGCTAACCTTACTCTGGTTTATTAGTAGGAAGAAGTCTAGTTACCCTCTAAACTTTGATGTTGTAGCTAGTTAACCTCTAAAGTAAAAAAAAACCAGATATTATACACCTTGAATTACTAAAATTGGATCAAACAACCTCTTAAGGTGGTTTTGCCAACATGGAGATGAAGTAACGATTACTCACCAAATAGATAGTGCAAAACAATCCTTAAACTCTTGGGCCTACGTATCGATCAATACTACCTTTCTTCTTCCTATCTCTCTTTACTGAACCTGCACGCCGTACTCATCCACCTCCACCTAAGCTACGAAGTCCAAGACTCCCAAGTATTCATCCTCCTTCACCCACATGCCACCTCTAAGGCGACCTCGTGCCCTTCCTAAAAGACAACCTCCCACCACCCCAACTCTTTGGCTCTCATCGACGCCCTAGGAGCCGCGCCCGTCCTCCTCCATAAGGTCCATAGTCCACCACGGTAGCAAAATCCACCAATCTCCAATATAAGCTCACCCAACTGAGCTTGTCCTCATTAGGATTAGCGTTGGATTGGATTTCTTTCTAGCTATTTATTCCTCCTAATCAATCGTACAAGGATTTCTTTCTACCTATTGATCGGATGTGCTGGTTTTATAATGCGTCTTCCTAGGCGGATAACTGGCGTCCCTTTAATGGTATTTAAGGGTTGACGAGAGAAGACAGAAGGAGGACTGAATTCGATTCAAGGACACACAAGACAATTCTATTCAGAGCAATTCGACAATTAATCATAGATAAAAGAGTCAAAGAGATAGGGTAAGTCATATTCTTTCACTAGGAAGAACATAAAGGCTAGGGTTAGTTTTAGGCCTTTGTAAGGACATCTTATAACTAGTTTATAGCAATAAAGAGTATCCATCATGGTTGTTATGGCATCGAGATATCAGCGATATCTCATTGCCATATCATCGTGGCGGTCAGTAGCTCCATGCCATCCGGACGGCATGGAGGCGTGCCGTATCCCGTCCGCCATGGCGGCGATATGGCGGTGTGGCGTCGTCGTGGCGACGTTGTGACGGTAAGTCACCGCTTGGCAGATGCCATAGGGGTGTGGGGGGGTTGTTAAAAGTCGAGACTCGAGAGTAGCATTAGTAGTCAAAATGACATACGTTAGGGTTTTGGCAGCCGGGTGAAAAAGCGAGGGGAGAGTCTCGTCGCCGCTAGATCCGCGTCACCGCAGCCGAATACGCCATCGTCGCAGCCGGATCCACCATCACCGCAGCCAAATATGCTGTCGCCGCAGCTAGATCCACTGATGCCACAGCCGGATCCGTCGTCGCCACAGCCGGATCCGCCGTCGCCTCAGTCCACTACTGCCTCTTGATTCGCTGCTGCCTCCTCCGGTCCGCTGCCGCCTCCTGCTTCGCCGGCCGGCTCTCCATCGCCTCCACTAGTGAGTTTCCTCTCGCCACTCGCGGTGTCGCCAGGGAATGGAGCGGTCCAAACTTGCGGTGTTTGCTCTCCGTCTGTTGACTCTGTTCACGAATGAAGCGGCGACCGATTTTTGTATGCATTGCGCCGTTGCGGTCGGAAGAACAGTAAAAAGTCCAAAGGTTGCGATCGAAAGAACAGTAAAAAAAATCCGAAGAACAGTAAAAAATCTCCATAACAGTACTAGCACTACAGTTATGCTAATGCTAATTGCTTGCTACTTGCTTATGTTGCTAATTGCTTACTACTACAGTGTTGCTATATACTAGTTACTAATTACAATCAATAATCATAGTCATATGCTAATGCTAGTTTGCAACATGAAGAAGCACGACATATCACAAATGGCAACTGAAAGCACAGGGGGCTCTAACGTTGACTCATATGATCCAATGATCGATCCTAAACGGAGGGCAAAGTCAAATGATTCGGGATGGAAGTATGGGTTTTGGCCAATAATTGGCAACCGAGATTCGGTGCAATGTTCGCTTTGTGGCAAAATTGTACATGGAGGAATAACGAGGCTTAAGGAGCATCTTGTGGGTGGGTTTGGAGATGTTCAAAAGTGTGCCAAAACAACCACATCAATCACACGACAGGTGTATGATGCTTTGATGAAAAAGAAGAGGGAGGAGAGGCCACTCTTCCTAGATGACTGAAAGCATCTAGACCCCTAAAAAGGATTTTGGTAATTAATGAAATTAAGAGAATATGGAATATGGGACTAACGTGTTTTTATGAGTATGCGAAGGGTTAGTCCACACACATGAGCGACAAGATGCAAGCCAAAGGATACGCGTGAAAATCAAAATTGGCGCAAGACAAAGGTATACTTAGAATAGGACCCCTTTTTGAATTTTACCGGTCTTAGGTGAATGGTGGAAGACCGGATTATAGGATAAATGATCGTACCATCAAGGGGGATCTTGGCTAAGTAGCTTGAATACTTATCTCATGTGCCAAATGGTTTTGTCCTAGAACTTGCATCCATTAAAGAAATCTAGCTTTCAAAAGAAATCTTGCTCTGTCTGGAAAAGCGGTAGTACTGCGATTTTGAACGTCGGAACTACGGAAGCGGTAGTTCCGCAACCAAAATGCGGTAGTACCGCCAGCGGAAGATCCGGTTTTGGAGCGGACCGATATTTCCAGAGAGCACCCTTGGCTCATTCCAAAATCTTGCGAGAACGGAAGTACGGCCGCTTGAACGCCGGTACTACATGCGGCGGTAGTACCGCATCCTAAAGCGGTGCCGGACCGGAAGATCCGGAGGAGAGCGGATCAATTCTTCCAGAGCGTCCTCGGATGAAGCTGGATTCCTCGGAGCGGAAGTACGGCTATTTCAACGCGGAACTACCGCTGCATGCGGTAGTTCCGCCACTCGAGCGGTACTTCGAGTCGGAAGATCCGACTTCAAAGCGGATGTATTTTTCGAGCGCCAAGTCCGGGACCCTTTGAGTTTGGTGAAGCGGTAGTACCGCGCGACTTTGCGGAACTACGGGTAGCGGTAGTACCGCAAATATCAACGGCGGTAGTACCGCCGCCAATCCAACGATCACTGCAGACGTCGACATAGCCGTTCGCGCGAAGATTTGGTAGCGGTAGTACCGGTCTTTGGGGCGGTAGTTCGCTCGACGAAAAATTTTCTGGAAGCTGAGTCAAACGGCTAGTTTTGGTTGGTGGAGGCTATAAATACCCCACCACCGCTCAAGGGCTAAGGTTAGAGACTCATTGCATATTTCTCAAGCCCAAGTGCATTCATTTCACCTCAATTCTTTCTTTGCACATCAAAGTGAGGTGGTTGAGCATTTAGTGCTAGATTTCCCTTGCAAATCCATTTGGCACTAGAGTTGCATTCAAGTCAACACCGGATTTATTACTCTTAGTGCTTGCCAGGCACTTGGACGATCCGGTGGAAGTTGCCTCGGTGATCTTCTCAAGAAGATTGTGAGAAGACCCGACAAATTATGAAGGTTGGAGCTCACCTACCGGAGTGGGAAGAGCTACACTAGTGATCGAGGTGCTTGGCTCAATTCGTGGAGCCGGTCCGATACGTCCGGGCTTACCTCAACGTGGACTAGGGGAAACCGGCAAGTTTCCGAATACCACGGTAAAAACATCGGTTGTGTTCTTTGTCTCTTTAGCTCTTGTTCGTTTGCTTCATTGAGATCACTTATTTGTTTAGAGCTAAATTGTTGACTAGAATTGCATAGGATTAAATTGCTTTGCATCATTGTCATTTAAATTGTGGAGAATTAATCAAGTAAACAAGAAAAGTTTAAAAACCTCCTATTCACCCCCCCTCTAGTCGGTATCCTTGATCCTACAATGACGATGAAGGAGAACAATGTAACATCCTGAAAAATGTAAATTTGAAATTGTGAAGCTTTTGAACTATTTGGCCATAATTTTTTTTATTCATTTGGATTTGGAGTTTATGGAATTTTTCTGAGAAGGGGCATATAGCTTCACAATGTCCCACAAAGAAGGATGACAAGGAGAAGTCATCCAAGAAGAAAGGCTATCATGCCAAGAAGAAGCTTTTCAAGAAGTTCCACAAAGACGGCAAAAATGAAGCCCACATTGGTGAGTGGGATTCCGATGAGGAATACTCCGACTCCGAATCTAGTGAGGATGAGTCTCCCAAAAAGAAGGGACTTGTCGGCATCGCCATCAAGGAAGCTCCATCGCTATTCTCCACCCCACATGTCTTATGGCAAAAGGGGAGAAGGTAAAAACTCTAGATGACGATGAACCCTCCTATGACGATTTGATGGACATGTTGGTAGAACTGAATGAATTTCTTGGAAAAGAAAAGTCAAAATTCAAGGTTTTGAAAAGGGAGCACATAGCTCTCCAAAAAACCTATGAGGAGCTAAAGGAAGCTCATGACTTGCATACAAATAAGTCTAGTATGAGTATTGGCATATCTTGCAATATTTTGAATGAGATGCCTAGTGTAGAGAAAGTAACATCTAGCATGTCTACCTCTTGTGATGACTTACTTTCTATGTCATGTGCTTCTAAGATTGATTCATCTAATGCTTTGTCTTATGTTCATGATGATATGCTAGTAGATGAAAACCAAAATTTAAAGGAACAAGTTCTTAAATTGAATAAAAGTTTGGAAAGAGCATACAAGGGAAAAGACACCCTTGATAAATTGTTAAATACCCAAAGATGCTCTTTCAATAAGGAAGGACTTGGATACATTCCCAAGAAAGGTAAGAAACCGATATCCAAACCTCCAAGGTTTGTAAATGAGAATGGTAAGTATTGTACAAAATGCCGGAATGTAGGACATATGGTAAATGATTGTTCTAGAAATAGTATGCATTCCATTGGCTTGTATAATTCTTGTTATATGCTTAAAAAATCTAAAAATGGAAAAATTATTGCTCATTTCATTGGTACCTCGATTTTGGGTGCAAAGAAGAAATCTATTTGGGTACCCAAAACCTTGGTCACTAACCTCCAAGGACCCAAACAAATTTGGGTACCTAAAAGAACTTGATCTTCTTTTGTAGGTGAACTACAAAACCGGTGGAAGGCATTGGGTGTTGGATAGCGGTTGCACTCAACACATGACCGGAGACCGGAAGATGTTCACCACATTTGAGAGTGGAAGCAATGACAAGATCACCTTTGGAGACAATAGCAAAGGAAAGGTATTGGGATTGGGTAAAATCGCTATCTCAAACGACCTTTCAATTTCAAATGTATCACTAGTTGAAACATTAAACTTCAATTTGCTATCCGTTGCTCAACTATGTGATCTAGGCCTAAAATGCTCATTCTCAAAAGAAAGTGTTGTAATCTCAAAAGATAACAATAATGAACTAGTCTTCAAAGGCTTTAGATTTGGGAATCTCTATTTGGTAGATTTTTCTTCAAATGAATCTTGTTTAAAAACTTGTTTAATTGCAAAAACTTCTTTGGGTTGGTTGTGGCATAGAAGGTTAGGTCATGTGGGTATGGTACAACTTAAAAAGCTTTTCAAACATGATCTAGTGATTGGCTTGAAAGATGTGAAGTTTGAGAAAAATCGACTTTGTAGTGCTTGTCAAGCCGGAAAACAAGTCGCTAGTTCTCACCCTTCCAAAAGTATCATGTCAACCTCTAGGCCATTGGAGCTCTTACACATGGATTTGTTTGGGCCAACAACCTATAAGAGCATCGGAGGAAATAGCTATTGTTTAGTCATTGTGGATGATCACTCTAGATATACATGGGTCTTCTTCCTAAATGACGAAAGTGAAACCTCCGAATTTTCAAAAGTTTTTCAAAAGGGCCCAAAATGAATTTGATTTTAAAATAAAGAAAATTAGAAGTGACAATGGTTCCGAGTTCAAGAACACGAAAGTTGAAGATTTTTGTGATGAACTTGGAATAAAGCACGAACTTTCCACAACCTACACTCCGGAGCAAAATGGAGTTGTAGAAAGGAAAAATCGCACATTGATTGAAATGGCTAGGACAATGCTTGATGAATATAATACTTCCGACAAATTTTGGGCGGAAGCCATCAACACCGTTTGTCATGCCATAAATCGCCTTTATTTACATCGACTTTTGAAAAAGACTTCCTATGAGCTTCTTGTTGGAAGAAAACCGAACATCTCTTACTTTAGAGTATTTGGTTGCAAATGCTATATTCTAAGAAAAGGTGTTCGGCTCTCTAAATTTCAAAGTCGTTGTGATGAAGGTTTCCTATTAGGTTATTCTTCAAATAGCAAAGCCTATAGAGTTTATAACAAAAATTTGGGGTTGGTTGTAGAATCATGTGATGTACAATTTGATGAAACTAACGGCTCTCAAGAAGAGCAAGAAAACTTGGATGATATAGGTGATGAAGGCTTGCGCAAAGCTATGGAAAATATGCAAATTGGAGACATCAAGCCAAAAGAAGATCCATCTTCACCAAGCTCATCAAGACAAGTAGTGCCACCCACATCGTCTACTTCAAGTGATATTCAAAGTGTTGAAGATGAACAAAAGGATCAACAACAAAATAACATCAAGATTCACAATGCAATAGCCAAGGATCATCCAATAGATCAAATATTGGGTGACGTGAGTAAGGGTGTTCAAACTCGCTCTAGAGTAGCTTCATTTTGTGAACATTACTCTTTTGTTTCTTCTCTTGAGCCTAAGCTTGTAGATGAAGCTCTAGATGATCCGGATTGGGTAAATGCCATGCACGAAGAATTGAAAAACTTTGCAAAAATGAAGTATGGACCTTGGTGGAAAGACCAAAGAACATAATGTGATTGGCACCAAATGGGTCTTCGGAACAAACAAGATGAAAACGGGTTGTGGTAAGAAACAAAGCAAGGTTAGTAGCTCAAGGCTATACTCAAGTCGAAGGGTTAGATTATGATGAGACATTTGCACCGTTGCTAGACTTGAGTCAATTAGAATCTTGCTTGCTTTTGCATCTAGCTTTGATATTAAATTATTTCAAATGGATGTTAAAAGTGCCTTCTTAAATGGAACAATCTCGAACTTGTATTTGTTGAACAACCTCCGTGGTTCAAGATCCTAAATGTCCTAATCATGTCTATAAACTTTCAAAGGCTTTGTATGGCTTAAAACAAGCTCCTAGAGCTTGGTATGAACGCATATAGAAATTTCCTTGTCTCAAAAGGATTTAAAATTGGTAAGGTAGATACAACTCTATTCACAAAAATCATTGGTGATGATTTCTTTGTATGCCAAATTTATGTTGATGACATTATATTTGGCTCAACTAACCAAGATTTTTGCGAAGAATTTGGTAATATGATGTCTAGGGAGTTTGAGATGTCTATGATAGGAGAATTAAGCTATTTTCTTGGACTTCAAATCAAGCAACGCAAAGATGGGACATTCATAAGCCAAACAAAGTACATTAAAGATCTTTTCAAGAAGTTTGGCATGGAAGATGCAAAACCCATCAAAACACCAATGGCAACCAATGGGCATCTAGACCTCGACGAAGGAGGTAAGTCGGTAGATTTAAAACTCTATAGATCCATGATTGGTAGCTTGCTTTACCTTACCGCATCTAGGCCCGATATCATGTTTAGTGTATGCATGTGTGCTCGCTTTCAAGCCTCACCAAAAGAGTGTCATTTAAAGGCCGTGAAGAGAATCTTGAGATATTTAAAACACTCCCAAAATATAGGGCTTTGGTATCCCAAAGGTGCTAAATTCGATTTAATTGGATATTCGGATTCTGATTATGCAAAGTGGATAGAAAAAGCACCTCGGGAAGTTGTCAATTTCTAGGTAGATCCTTAGTGTCTTGGTCCTCAAAGAAACAAAACTCCGTAGCACTCTCAACCGCTGAAGCCGAATATATTTCCACGGGAGTTGTTGTGCTCGATTATTATGGATGAGGCAAACATTGTTGGATTATGGAATAAGCTTCGATAAAGTGCCTTTATTGTGTGACAATGAAAGTGCCGTGAAAATATCCAATAACCCATCCAACACTCAAGAACTAAGCACATAGATGTACGCCACCACTTCTTGAGGGACCATGTTGGCAAGGGAGATATTTGCATTAGCCACATCCGGACCAAGACCAATTAGCGGATATTTTCACCAAGCCATTAGATGAGAATCATTTCGCAAGCTTAGGAGTGAATTAAATGTCTGGATTACTCAAATGTTGCATAAATTCATGGTAAATTTAAATGCATACTCTTAGAAGAAGCTTGAAAGGTTATTTGAAATTATGTCTCTATGCAAAGGACTTTGATTTATAAAGGTAAAATGCAAAAGTATTTGATTATATTATTTTGTTCTGTTTAATGCATAATGATCCTTAAAGACTTTAGTTGAATGCAAAATCTAGGATCATTTGCATCTATAGTCCTAAAGTTCAAATTCTGAAGTCTCGAGAAAATGCGGAACTACCACGCCTTCATGCAGATACTTAGGTAACAGTACTTCCGTCAGGAAGCGGTACTACCGCTTGGCGGTACTCGGCCGCATCCGCGTACTACGGACCTGCATTTGAGGGGGAGCAACCGCCCGAACCTCGGGGTTCCTCTGTTGGCCCCCACCTTGGACCCTCTCTCCAGTAGTTCCTCTCCATTTCCGCCCGAGCCCGTACTCCTCTCCTCGTTCTCTCTCTCCACCAAAATCCTCCAAATCGCCTCTCGGACCTTCATATCTAGCGGCATTTTCTTGATTCCTTGCAGCGAATCCTTTCCCGAGGTTCAACTCCTTCGATTGCTAAGGTATTTCGGATCGAAACCTCTTTTGATCTTCATTTTCTTGAACCCTAGGTCATGCTTAGGTTAAATCGAAATATAGTTGTTTTGCCAAATATTTCTAGGAAATTGAGCATATTTGGTGTTTAAGGGTATATACAAACCCATTTCATGGATTCAATCCAAGAAAACACCAAAGATTCATTCACATTTCCAAAACCCTAGAATCGACCAGAAGCGGAACTACTGCTCGACGGTTGCGGTACTACCGAGCGAGCGGTACTCTACCGCCCGAACAGCGGTACTACCGTTTTAACCGACATTTTGGCAAATTCAATTTATTTCTTTTGAATCTAATTTGGCCATATTCCTCTATCTCATAATCCATTCTTCTTGTGCCTAGATGCCTAGAACAAGAGCGGCTTCCAAAAGTCCTATGCCTCGGGAGTTCCTCAAGCCCTCGTGCTCTTCCATCCCCGAGGTGACTCAAAAGGCAGCCGGACGAGAGGAAGAGGCTGCGCCACCACCGAGTCGACTCGGATCTCAAAGCAGTCGAGCATCCTACCCTCCAAGCTCTCCCATGGAACCTTCTGAAGAAGATATAGCTGGAAGGGAGTGTCTTGAGATTGATCTGAAGAAGATCTCGCCTGATGAGTATGCTCGCCTGCGTCACACCAACCAGTATGCGTTTCCATCAAACTCAATCAATCCACAATTCCATACTAAGTTCCAGGAGAAGATATTTGATGAGATGTATGGACCAGATCGCGAGTTTGCGGATCATAAATATATTAACCGGGATCACATTGATGATATTGACAAGTATGATGGGACTTTCCGGTTATTCCGATACGGTCTCAATCAGCTCGTAGCACTAGGACGTGACTACAATGAGACCTTCATCCGGCAGTTTTATGCTACAGTGCATATCTCTCCCGACCTTCAGAACATGACTTGGATGACAGTATGTACCAGATATGAGGCCACCAAGCATGACTTTGAGGTTGTCTTAAGGGCAGAACTAAGTGCTTATGAGAAGGTTTATGACAAACTGCTCTCGATCCGATGCCATACATCCCTACTATGACACTGCAGAAAATTTACACTTGGCAAGAATATTGGACTTCAACCCATTCCCACTTGATCAATCGCATCATCAATCATACCATTCTTCCAAAGGTGGTAACTATGATGCCATTCGAGGACATGTCCGGAACATCATAGACTATATTATGAAGGGCGAAGTTCGATGTAGTGGATGTCATCATAAGGAGATAGTTGCCTCCAAAAATGATCGCTACAAGCGCATTAACTATGCACCCTACATCATGGCCTTGATTGATTCTAAGTTTCTCTATCGTGGAGGTCGCGGTGGTGTGCATAAGCCATACAAGCCAAGATCGAGCCTCCCATTCCCACTGTTTTTTCGCTGGCCGGGCGACGACCTCGGGAGCGAGTTCATCGGCAGCAGCAGCAGGCAGCGGCTCGATCCACGAGAGCCCGCCACCCACTCTCCAGCAGATCTATTCTACCATGATTGAGGGCTTCTCTACTCTCAACTCTAGGATGGATAGGATGGATGAGCGTCTCGACTCCATTGACAGCGATCGACCTCGTTAGATGGTCGGGTTGCGATCTTGAGCGCTCACCCTCGCCTCGTCGCTATGGTCGTCGCCGTAAAGCTGCTCATGATCCTCCGACCCTCTCGAAATTGATCTTTTTTTGGTACTTGATGCCAAAGGGGGAGAATATTTTGGGAGTTTACTTATGATATTTGGACCTATGGGACTATGTTTTTAATTATCTATGGATGGTTGTAATGAACTTATGTTTGGTGCTTGGATGTAATGAACCTTATGGTCATGAGTTGATGATATTACTTAGTTGTCTATCTCTCATTGAATAACTTTGTCTTGTGCATCTCGTATAAAATATCGTAATCTTTATCTATGCACATGTTTAGGGGGAGTCATATTCCTCTTGGACTCTAAAATGAAAATAGTTGTTTTTATCTAAATAAATCTTATTGCATAAGAACTACACTCTCATTTAGAGTTCACATAGAATATACAATTTGTTGTCTAACAATTTGATATATTCAAATCTTTCATCTCTCAAAATTTGGGTTGTCATCAATTACCAAAAGGGGAGATTGAAAGCATCTAGACCCCTAAAAGGATTTTGGTAATTAATGAAATTAAGAGAATATGGAATATGGGACTAACGTGTTTTTATGAGTATGCGAAGGGTTAGTCCACACACATGAGCGACAAGATGCAAGCCAAAGGATACGCGTGAAAATCAAAATTGGCGCAAGACAAAGGTATACTTAGAATAGGACCCTTTTTGAATTTTACGGTCTTAGGTGAATGGTGGAAGACCGGATTATAGGATAAATGATCGTACCATCAAGGGGGATCTTGGCTAAGTAGCTTGAATACTTATCTCATGTGCCAAATGGTTTTGTCCTAGAACTTGCATCCATTAAAGAAATCTAGCTTTCAAAAGAAATCTTGCTCTGCCTGGAAAAGCGGTAGTACCGCAGTTTTGAACGTCGGAACTACCGGAAAGCGGTAGTTCCGCAACCAAAATACGGTAGTACCGGCCAGCGGAAGATCCGGTTTTGGAGCGGACCGATATTTCCAGAGAGCACCCTTGGCTCATTCCAAAATCTTGCGGAACGGAAGTGCGGCCGTTGAACGCCGGTACTACCGCTGCGCGGCGTAGTACCGCATCCTAAAACGGTACTTCCGACCGGAAGATCCGGAGGAGAGCGGATCAATTCTTCCAGAGCGTCCTCGGATGAAGCTCGATTCCTCGGAGCGGAAGTACGGCTATTTCAACGCCGGAACTACCGCGCATGCGGTAGTTCCGCCACTCGAGCGGTACTTCCGAGTCCGAAGATCCGACTTCAAAGCGGATGTATTTTTCCAGAGCGCCAAGTGCGGGACCCTTTGAGTTTGGTGGCGGTAGTACCGCACCGACTTTGCGGAACTACACGGTAGCGGTAGTACCGCAAATATCAACGGCGGTAGTACCGCCGCCGAATCCAACGATCCTGCCACCGCAGACGTCGACATAGCCATTCGCGCGAAGATTTGTAGCGGTAGTACCGGTCTTTGGAGCGGTAGTTCCGCTCGACCAGAAAATTTTCTGGAAGCTGAGTCAAACGGCTAGTTTTGGTTGGTGGAGGCTATAAATACCCCCACCACTGCTCAAGGGCTAAGGTTAGAGACTCATTGCATATTTCTCAAGCCCAAGTGCATTCATTTCACCTCAATTCTTTCTTTGCACATCAAAGTGAGGTGGTTGAGCATTTAGTGCTAGATTTCCCTTGCAAATCCATTTGGCACTAGAGTTGCATTCAAGTCAACACCGGGATTTATTACTCTTAGTGCTTGCCGGCACTTGGACGATCCGGTGGAAGTTGCCTCGGTGATCTTCTCAAGAAGATTGTGAGAAGACCCGGCAAATTGTGAAGGTTGGAGCTCACCTACCCGGAGTGGGGAAGAGCTACACTAGTGATCGAGGTGCTTGGCTCAATTCGTGGAGCCGGTCCGATACGTCCGGGCTTACCTCAACGTGGACTAGGGGAAACCGGCAAGTTTCCGAATACCACGGTAAAAACATCGGTTGTGTTCTTTGTCTCTTTAGCTCTTGTTCGTTTGCTTCATTGAGATCACTTATTTGTTTAGAGCTAAATTGTTGACTAGAATTGCATAGGATTAAATTGCTTTGCATCATTGTCATTTAAATTGTGGAGAATTAATCAAGTAAACAAGAAAAGTTTAAAAACCTCCTATTCACCCCCCTCTAGTCGGTATCCTTGATCCTACAATGACGATGAAGGAGAACAATGTAACATCCTGAAAAATGTAAATTTGAAATTGTGAAGCTTTTGAACTATTTGGCCATAATTTTTTTTATTCATTTGGATTTGGAGTTTATGGAATTTTTCTGAGAAAAGTTGATGGAGGTTCCAAAAGTTAAAGAAGAAATAAACATGTTTAAATAGTAGAAAGTTAAAATCTAAATTAAGAATCTGAAAAGATGATCCAGAAAAGGAAGGGGAGAGAAATGGGCCTAAAATATAAAACCCTAATTCTGAAAGTAATGATAACAAGGAAGTAAATTCATTAAGAAAGTCAACAAATATGGGTATATACATAAATAAATAAGTATATGTGTACTTAGTAAAATATGACATCCATAAAAATTTATGTTAAATAAAAAGTACAGAAATTTAGTGGAGTAAGAAGGAGAGCAAATAAATTGGAATTAAAAACATGTGTATATAAATTCAAAATCTTAACTAAAAGAAAAAAAAGAAAATAACACAGCCGGGCCGGCCATCACCCCGGCCCAGCCCCTCTCTTCATGCGCGACTTAGCCCGCGCACGCCGCCCCGTCTCTACCCCGCGCCTTCTCTCACTGCCGCGCGAGCCCCACGCGCCAGTCCCTCTCCCTCTGGCCGGTGGCCCTCCCGCGCCGCGCTCTCTTCTCTCCTTCTTCTTTCCCCGGCTCCTCTCCTCCGCGAGCACGCGTCGCAGCTCCCCCGACGCTTTCTCCCTCTGCCGCAGCTAATCCATCTCTCTCTCTCTCACACCTCCGGGGGCAAGTTCAAAGAACCCCGTCACCTCCCTCCCACACAATCTCGGAGGAGATTGAGTCCACCCCCTGCCAGCGGGAACAGGGCGAAGGCAAACGCTGCCTCGCCGCGCGCCCCTCTCTCCCGGCTATAAAAACCCCGCCCGGAAGTCGCAATGGCGTCGCAACACCCCCTTCATCCCTCCCTTACAAGCAATTGAGCCGTAGTGCCCCCAATCCCCGCCGGCAACATCTTCTTCCTCATGGCCGGCGACCGAGCCGCCGTTGATTCCGGCCGCCCCCGAACCATTCCTTGCTCCCAGAGCTTCGTGGGAGCCAGGCGAAGCCGAATCCCTCCCTCACCGGGTCTCCCATTGCGTGAGCATCGTCGGCGTCGACCGCCTCCTTGGACCGCCGCCATCACCCGCTGCCGGCCCGCCACCGTGCCCCTTCGTCTCCGCCGACCTCACCAGCAGCTTCACCATCACCCGGGGGCTGCATTTCACGAAACTCCCGAACCTCTCCGGCCACCACTCGCTACCGTCGCCACCGCCTTCTTCTTCTTCTGCCCGGCCCCCTTCACGGCATACTCCAAAAGGAATCACTCTCCTTATAGGGTAGGCAACGCCTCCCCGCTCACTTGGTTACCACCGCTCGTCTCTTCCTCCCTCCTGCTCCCGCGGCGCGCGTTCGAGCCTCCGGCTCCGTGCGTTGCGGTCGAGCATTTCTTTTATTTTTTCTCCGCTGACAGCTAGGCCCCGCCCGTCAGCCGCTGTCGGCCGGTGGGCCGGCTGACTTCTGGGCCCCGCCTGTCGGCGCCACTCGCTGCAGATGGGTCCAGGGCCCCAGGGTCCCACTTGTCAGTGAATAATGCATGCCGACATGTGGACCCCACTGGCCATAGACACAGTACTAAATAAATAAAGAAGAAGATAAATATGATAAATATGACATGTAGGACCCACTGTCAGAAATTTATTAATTTTTAGATTTAATTGGACTGAAATATTCAAATAGACATAACTTATTCATTTTAATTCCAAATTGAGTGAGACAAATTTCTAAATTCATCTAAATTCAAGATCTATCCAATGGAACTGAAATCATAATTTTTGAAATTCATTTGGATTTTGGTGTTATTTGTTTGGTTTATTGATATTTTTATCCAAATTTTCGCGCACGTTAAAATAGCGTACGAGGCTTAGGAGGAAGAAGCAGAAGTTGCAGCCCTAGAAGCTCCAGATAATCAAGCACCAGACCACTGTGACCAAGGCGAGTCAATACTTTGATCATGTTGAACCTATATTTTCTGCAAATTACTTTGTTTTAAATTATCAAATTGCATGCTGATATTTCATATGCAAATACATGTTAATTTAATATTCTAGTTATATGCCCATTGTTTGCCTGGAATAATATTACCCCTCCTTTGAAATATTTGAATGTGTGAACCTTGTCCCCCTAGCAAAATTATAATGGTAATCTTTCAAAAGTAAGTCCGTAAATATACGTCATGCTTAGAACTGCATAGGTACTCGGGGCGCTGAAATGTCCCAGTGTCATTATCAATTTCAATCATGAGAATGACTGGTAACTATTTGGGCATGATTATTTTATACTCCTAAAATCCCCAACTTGCTTAAATATCTGGGCGGATTGGTTTGAGGGTGTGAGTGTGGTGCAGTGGATGCACAAAGTGGGTTAGTGGTAGATCGCCCAGATACCACTAAGGACCGAATCTTGTCACGACCTCCTGTGTAAAACAGTACAACCACAAGTCTGTAAAATACAACTTGGCTAAGTAAATTTATCGAAACTCCGGACTCATCTCACTGGTAGGGGATTGAAGGGGCTACGCTATGGCAAGGGGGCCTGAAGGGACACCAGTGGGGGGTGAAGTTTCCCAGCTGTCCTACGTTGCGGGAAGTAGAAGCCCGAGCTGCGTAGTGGCTGTGGGAAATATCCCGCGCATAGATGGGACCCACCGCAAGTGGGTAGTTTCCCATAAGGTGAGATGACAAAAGGGACTAGATACTTTGAAAAGTCACTGTGATGGTCTGCTCGACCACATGTCTAAGGTATCATGTGGGGCAATGAGTTGATTATCTCTTGTGGTGAAAGTGTACAAACTCTGCAGAGTGAAAACTATTCGAATAGCCGTGCCCACGGTCAAGGGCGGACATGGGAACTTAACCAGATATAGTTCTATTTCAAAATGCTTTATGAATGGGAATGGAAAAGCGGAAGGGCAGTGGAAAGCCCTGATTTGAATTGTCCTGGGTGCCGTCCCAGTGATAAGTTAAGCCGCTATAACGCTGAAAGATGCTATATGGTGCGGATGCCATGTAACGGTGGATGGAATCTGGATCACTATTATTATTGCATACTCTTGAGCATTATGCTTTTGTTCAAAACTGCTAGGTCTCAGGAAATTTCTATGTATTATATTTTTAAATAATGGTAACATTTCTCACAAATAAAATGTCAGGAAGCACAAATAGAGTCGTAAGAAAATAAGATGACTGTTTATGGCAATCACATAAAGGAGTTGGTGGATTCATGATTGATCATATGAGGGATAATGATAGCGTGGAGTCTAGGAGAAATAAATGGATGGAGCCCAAATGGATTTATAGACTAGATAGATGAGTTATATGATTCTTGGAGTATTAGGAAATGCGAAGGTAAATCGTTGGATTACAACACTGATATTGGATATAAATTCTTGGAAGTTGTTGACAATCTTGGGATTAATAGGATTTGAACGATTTCTAGATGGATGGATTGATTTTTCTGGAAATTGGAGGTATGAAAATAGCTATAGGAGATTAGACTTGATCAATGATATTCTTGGTGGAGGTACAATAGTGAAGTAGTTAGAGATGGATAATAGATAATAATGTTGATAATTGGAAGAGCAAATTATGGTTGTGGATCAATAACAAAAAGGATTGGATTGTTAGGGATTAGAATACAAACGATATTGGTGGATTAATTAAGTGATATTAGATAAAAGATGACACTACATGTTTAGAGTTTTAGACAGCAAACCATATAGAGATTGTATGATCAGTGGATTAATGAAATGATGTCGCTCACTGTTTTGAGGGGTAGTTAGAAATCAATATAGAAAGAAAGAGATCGGTGGATTAGTTAAATGAAGTTACTCGCTGTTTGGAGTCTTAGACAGCAGTCAATAATTAAAGTGTATTTTGGTGGATTAAGTCATTTATGGCAATTGTTGTGTGGAGTTCAGGTAGCAACAATAATACTAAAATTAAAACATGATAATGCTACCAAAAGCGATTTTTGGCAAATAAAATAACTCGAGCCTCTACTTTGTTAAGCCATGCATACTATTTATTTGCATTCTGAGTATTGACTCGCGGAGCACGGGGTCGGAGTGCTCACACTCGCTTTTGCGACAAATTCAGAAGCAGGAATCAAATTACTGCGCTTCAACAATATTTTTGGATCACGATGGCGAAAAAGATGAAGATGTCAAGACTAGGTCGCGAACCTCCAGTTGGCTGCCTGTGGGCATGTCCTGAAGGTCCCATCTGTGTGTTTCGTTCTTCCGCTGCTGCAACTTTTGGACTTCGGCCTAATCGGCCCATGAGTAAGTTTATTATTTTAATTATGCTTCCGCATGATATGTAATTTGATGTCCATTACTGTAACTGTGTGCACTATCTACTGATCCAGGGAATAGCGTAGCTAAAACACAGTAGATTCCGGATTATAAAATCTGGGTCTGACAAACAACAAGATGGAGATCATGTGACAGAGGAGTCCCAAGATGTTAGGTGTTGTGCAGCCATGTTCAGGGACAGTTGCTAAAAGAAAGCAATCTACTTTGAAGTTCAAGGGTCCACCACCAAGGATGGCAAAGGAGACCAAAAAGTTCATTGGCGCAATGCTTCGACGTACACCCACAGAGGTTGTAGAGCAAAGATATGCTAAAGGGGTTTCTCAAAGTAGCATTCAGTCTAGCATGAGGACCAAGGAAGAAAAGCATGCCGTCAACATGGAGATAACCAAGTTCTTTTATGAGTGTGGCATACCATTTAATGCCGCAAATTCAAGACAATTCGAGATTGCTATGGAGGCCATTGCACAGTATAGTTCTGGGTACAAACCTCCCAGCTACCATGAGCTAAGAGAGCCATTGCTTGAGGAGGTGGTTAACCATGAGCTATGGGAGCCATTGCTTTAAGGAGGTGATTAAGGAGATAGATAATTCAAAGGTGAAGAATGAGGAGATGTGGAAGCAATATGGTTGCACACTCATGTCGGATGGTTGGACAGATAGAAGGGGGCGGCATTTGATTAACTTTCTTGTCAACAGTCCAGAAGGGACTTTCTTCTTGGAATCTGTTGATGCATCAAGTGAAGTGCATGATGCAATAATGTTAGATGATTTGCTAGAGAAGCGGATTATGAACATTGGAAAGGATAAAGTTGTTCAAGTTATCACCGATAATGGTGCTAATTATAAGGCAGCGGGCAAGCTTCTCATGGAGAGGATTCCTATACTTTTTTGGACCCCATGTGCTGCACATTGCTTAGACCTTATGTTGGAAAACATAGGTAAATTGAAGGAATTTAAGAAGTCCATTGCACGTGCCCGGCATGTCACCACTTTTATTTATAGGCATGGGAGGCTTCTTAGTGCAATGAGGGAGAAGACAGGTGGGATGGATCTTGTGAGACCCGCAGCTACTCGGTTTGCCACAGCATTTCTTACTTTGCGGAGTTTACACAAGCACAAAGACGCTTTGAGGTATCTATTTGCTGATAATAATTGGACTATGATTAAATTGGCAAAGACGGAGGCTGGAAAAAAGCTTATGCCATTGTGCTTTCTAGAGAGTTTTGGAATTTAGTTGAGGATTGTCTTAGAGCTACACAACCACTTGTTGTATTTAGGATGGTTGATGGTGATGAGAAGCCTGCCATGCCAGAAGTTGCGGCATTCATGGCTCAAGCAAAAGAAAAGATTAATGCAGCATTCCCTACACAAAACAAGAAAGGTTTGCTCAAAAGCATCATGAAAATTATAGAAGAGCGTTGGGAGAAGCAAATGGATACCTCACTGTATGGGCCTGCCCTCTATTTGAACCCAGGGAAATTCTTTGCCATCCAGAAGAAGGGTGATGATGCACATGTTGGGGAGTTAAGGGGTTGCTTCACTGATGTGCTTTGCAAGAATGATAGAAGATGATGATATTAGAAACAAGATCGATCAACAAGGCATTCTCTATGAGAACCAACGCGGAGATGTCTTTTCAAATAAAATGGCAATCCAAAATATCAACTCAAGGAGTCCTCGTAAGTGTTTTAAGTTTTAATTATTAAATTTCAGCATGTATGTTATTTTTAGTCTTAAGTCATAATATTAATACATACATGTATTTTATCATTTTAGTTGATTGGTGGTGTTCATATGGATGTAGAGCCATTGAGCTACAAAGATTTGCAAAGCGTATCGTTAGTCTTTGTGCTTCATCATCCGGTTGTGAGCGAAATTGGAGTGCATTTGAATTTGTAAGTCAAGTTAATTAATTTTGTTAGCAAAATTTCAGCAAACATATTATTACTTTTTTGCTTACTTTGATCATTTGTAGATCCATACCAAGAAAAGGAACCAATCAGAGCACAAGAAATTGAATGATTTGATCTATGTTGCATACAACCGAAAGATGACAAGTAGATTTCAAAAGTGGCGTGAGGAAAGTGGCAAAAGTTATGACCCTTTGGTCATAGAAGAGTTTGATTGGGGCAATGAATAGATTGACCCAATGGCCGAACCACCTCAAGGTGCTCATGCGTGTGACCTTACGTGGGACCATGTTGATGAAGCCATTGGTGCATCATGCAGTTTCAAGGTCGTAATCTTCCTAGAAGGGCTCATGGTGAGCCTTTGACCCATACTCAGTGTGTGAGATGTACATCAAGGATGATTGAAGAAGATGAGCCATACTCAGGCAATGAAGAAGAGGAAGAAGAGATCATGCTTGATGACGATGATATGGATGATCATGGTGAAGATCCAATTGATGCTATCCAACATGGTGATGGGAATAACATTGTAGCATCTACCAATTTAGATGAGTTCGAGTTGGATGACTTTTGAGAGATGAGAGAGTTGGACTTGGATAACTTTTGTGAGATGAGAGAGTTGTATTTATGTTATTGTTATGGACTTATGAGTTATGACTCTATGCTTATGGACTGTGGACTTATGTTGGTTATGTCATGTTTGTTAATTGTCATGTTGCTCATTGTTCATGCAATTATATATTTTATTTCTTAGTTATTCACTTCATATTGATCCATTTTCATGTAGCTTGTGAATTAGAGAAGATATGGCATATTACCAAGTACGAACAAGGTATGTCATTCAATCCATATTTACTCAATTAAATGTAATATCAAATATGCATCACTGTAATATATTGTAACAAGCTACATGTTACAACTTACAAGTTACAAGGGGATAAGTGCTATATAGAAGAAAGTACATTGGTAGATGATGGTACTACATGAACTCAAGAATAGACAAAATCAAGGTATGTATGTTCTACTACATTTACCAAACTAAGCTAAGATGTGTGCATAACATCGCCACGCCGCACGTCATATGGCGTCGCCACGCCGCGTGCCATAAGCGATATTGTTGTGTGAAGGTGGTGAGGCGCCGAGCCTCGCCGCACTGCTGTAATAACCATGGTATCCACATTCTTTCGCAAAGAATTCAGCCATTTTTCTCATATTATTTTATAAGATCGATGACTCAATTTGTTGTTTCATTGCAATGGTTTTTACTATGCACTCCTCACCATTGCCAAGCCAAGTCGATGACCATTAGAACATTTCTAATCCACATTACGAATGGTAGATTTGGGTAGGAAAGAGAGAACCACATTAGTTGAAGCTACTACCTAAAACATTTTTCACTCCAGCGCACAATAGGTTCGTGCTGGACCTATAAGATCAAATTCAAAGATAAGATCCCGCTCTCCGATAGGGAACCACCTTAGGTTATGCCACACGATTCAACTAAGGCTCTGTTCAATTCGTCTTTTTCTGATGGTTTTCGGTTGAAATGCCACTGTAATAGCTGTTAGCTTTTTCTGAGACATTCAATTAAAAATAAAGAAAAAAATAAGAATAAAAAATGAAAACACCCTTATATCTCTACGGATAATATAAAGAAAAAAGGGGAGAAAGAAAAAACTACGTTAAGAAGTCAGCACGTTCTAAACAGCTTTTAACTTCTGAAAGTTAGAAGTCAGAACCTAAAAGCTATTTAAAATAGGGCCTAAAGCTACCATAACTCCGTAAAGCTACAAGAGATGCCTAAAGCTACCGTCTACGCTAGAGGATTGGAGATGCTCTAAGGGTATCCTAAATAATTTGATCGTATATCTTGGTATTAGAGGAGAGAGAATTGTTAAATGAGATTTTAGATGCAACCACTCCAATAGCTTGATACTATTACTAAAATTTGTATTTAGATGAGAAAGAATGGCTAGTTTGGAAAGAGATGACCATACTAATTTCTTTGTTTGCTGTAAAGACTTAATACTTGCATGAGTACCAAGCATCTTCTCTCTTTTCTCTCTCTCTTCCATCTCATCAAAAAATATGATATGGCATAGGCTAAGTATCAAACATATTTTCTTATTGAGCGTGGCTAATCTTATTTGTCACTGGAGGCTCGTAACAATGGTACTCTTGTCTTTTAAAAAATTTGGTAATATTTCCATCTTCATGTCATTTTGTGCTCATCTCGACCGTCCGAATGGGCACAAAACCTGAATACATCAGGTTTTCTCTCTGTCCCAATCCTTCTATTCCAAAGGCCGAAGTCCAAACCGGTATTCCACAGTAGTTTGCAGTCTTGGCCTACCATTATTCAGGCCCAATCGCACCTCCTACCCCACTAGTCACCACGCCCTTCCCTTCCTAGGCCACGTGAGTTGTGATCCGCGGCCGACGCACCTTGCAACCGTCGCACCTTCCCTCCTAGGCGTCGGCCGCTCACGGGGACCTCCTACATTGAGAGCCACATAGCACGGCGCCAGCGTCGCCGCTCTCCGCGCGGCATCAGGTGGTGTCAGAGGTTGTAAGCTTATCACCCGCACCCTCCTTGCACACTTGTTGGTGGTTCTGCAAATTGGGCCATCTACTCTTCTTGGAATGCTTAAACCTTAGGCTATTGATCGATCAGTTCGCACATTCTTGCAAACTTGCTAGTCCTACTACTTCTCTGTTGCGAATTCTTAGTACTGTCTGCTCAAAGATTTAGGTTTTTCTTACAATTAGAGCACTGCCCGTTGTGGTTAATTCTTGCTTGATTAACCGAGTAGTTTTTGCTGATTCTTGTAGCATAGGTCTGCACGATATGCTTAAATTCATGTTGCATATTTGGTTCTTTGGAGAGTCTGATCCTTGCTTAATTCTGATTATTGGATCCTTTGATGGTAACATTGTAGTTGGTACTGTTCAATATTGGATTCTTTTCTTGGTTGCCCTATTAAGCCGCATACTAGTCTTTGGAGCAGTAGTTTCCTTCTTATCATTAGTATTATAAAAGAACGAGTTGGTGGTTGTACGTTCATTCTCCTCTAACCGATCTATTCATTCAACTTCTCACCGTTCTCTACTTTCCAACCAATCAGAGCTACTCTTTTCTATAGCATGATTCTGTATATATTTAATGAGTTCCGTTGCAATACACGGGTACATAACTAGTGTATATATATATATATATATATATATATATATATATATATATATATGTACATATATAGTATATATATGTATATGTGTATATGTATATGTGTGTATATATATATATGTGTGTGTATGTACATACGTACATGTATATAACCTTGCTTAATGGGGTTGCTTTTTCTTCCTTTGTGTCACCTACATCCTTCTGCGATTAGCATGAGCAGCAATACGGTCCAGGTTCTGGCGAGGTGCTGGAAATCAATTTTGAGTTGGCAGATGATAATGGAAACACCAATGACCGGGGCGGGACAATTAGCCCGTTCTATGGGAGGAATCTGACTGAGCTGGGCAATGGCTTGGCACATCAACTGGGCAACGGCATCGACTTCCAGAACATCACCCTCTTTGTTCGAGCAGGCAACCTTGGACAACTCACCCCTCTGCTCACCGACCTGCCCCTTAGAGATGACTCCATTGACATCATGGTGTTCATGGTTGGTACACCAGGTGAGAATTGCACTTTCATTTAGTCCTCTGCACTTTCATTCTGCTGTATGGAACTATACTTTTTTAGATATAATCATCACACTGGTCATTTTGCTGAAATGGTAGAAAGTATCTGATATTTGAAATGTTTAATTTTAAAATACATGAGAATTATAAAGTGATTGCAGGAAGTTGTTACAATTTAAATTCCTGTATTTAAAATCTGCTAAGTACTGTCTGATACTGACTGGTAAATACAGGGACACCCAGCTTTGTGTTTTTTCGAAGATAATTAGTTGGTTACCATCCTGTGGTCATCAAACCAGAAAATTGATCCACAAGACAGAAATTAGTAATGGTCAACAAATGGTAAATATTTCAGCAACCATGCCATTTGATGTGTGTTTGGATAAAAGCATATGCTGGCAGAAAATATTCAGTTTAGCTGTTGTAGTTGTAGTAGTTTAAAGTGTACTGACAGTAAAAGGTATCTGGCAAGGTGGTGAATTGGATATCGATACAGATGTATGTAAAATGCTGAGTACCAATACTGTTACAAGAACAGTGCAGTGGCTCAAAGCTTATGTTTCTAATTATGCCCAGATTTTGTTGTTGGTTACCTGGTTTCATGCTGTACTTAACCCAGACAAAATATGACCTGGTGGTAGAAGCTATTCCATTATCAACATATAATCTTCTGTTTCATTTATACTATACGCTGGTGTTCTAGTTAGAGAATCTTAAAGGTCAAACTATTGCTGAAATGTGATCAAGGTGATACTGATATAGACTTCTATTTACGTCAATTCATATGTATCTTCAGTTGCATATGTCACGACTTACGACTTACAAGTGAGTTTAACTCATACAAGGATGCCTCAGTGCTCATCCCTTCCTGGGCTCAACTTCTTGAGCTTATAACATATATTATTTAACTGTTTGGGCAGGTGTAATTATCCTGGGACAGTTGCTTTGCTTCCTGTTTCTGACCTCTCACCTCTGTGACTCCAGGTCACAACGAGCTGCAGTTTCCAGATCTTGATACAGAATAGAAGAAAAGGGTAGGATCAGCCAACAATTCTTCCCCTAGAGATGGCTTGAGAGGATTAGCATTTTTCCTTTGTTTTTCTGAACAGTCCAAGACAATGCAGTGGTCTACTGTTTCTTCCAGGAATAGGATAGTCACTGATGCTCTCTGCTGTGACATTTTCCTTTTTGCACATTGGGAGACGATGCTCTTTGTTTTGATATAGCTGAAAGCCTGAAACTATACTGAAGCATGCTGCTTGCTCATAGGAATATGCTGAAAGTGCCTAGAATTGATTTAAATGGTTGGCTACATCTGTTAATTGTTTTTTCTGACAGTATATATATGTTGATTGAATACTTCAATAATGTCTTCCTCACGTCAAGTTTTAATATTTGATGCCTTTTTTGAATTGCAAAGTCTTTTTGTCAGTGTAAACTCTGCTGGCTGTGATTCTGAATGCTCAAATAATGATCCCCCTGCACCTGTGCTTCTGCACGTGCGGACAATGTATCTTGCTAGAATTTCAGTATCCATATTCGCTGCCAAAATTGTTAAGATTACTTGGGGTGAACCTTCCATGCCTCCTATTTGGGAGAGTATTTGGAAACAAGATGAAAACTCAATGTAAAAAAGAGACAAGTTCAGATACTTCAAACCAACGGTTTTGAGCAGTGGCGGATCCAGAATTTTTAGGATGGATATTCAGAGTTAAAGTAGAGGTCCATAGTAGCAAAATCAAAGTATAAATTATTTGTCGTAGAAACATCTCAAATAATTTACAAAAATTTGTTGAATTGAGAATGTAGGATTTAGAACCTGAAAATAGGGATGCACTTGTGCTGTTGTCGATGTGCGCGACCTGCCTTGTTGGCCCTGGTGGCACGACCGCCGCCACACGCTCTCGCCCACGACCCCAGCTGTAGGCGATCCGTCTAAGCCACGCTTGGCACTCACCGCGACTCGCTTATCACCTTGAATTTAAATTCTACATAAAACTCAGTTTTGGCCAAAAGAATTTTAAACTGTCTATTCACCTGCCCCCCTCTAGTTAATCTTCTTGAACCTTCAACTGAGTTGTAGATTTTGAGATGAATTGAGAGGGGGAGGTGTCTGAGTGGGTTGAAATCTATTAGGGATATAAATATGAAATATGTAGACTAATTACCATATATATGCCAAATATATCTACTAAATAGAGAGTATTTTGTCTAAAAATTTGGGTGTTCGACTGAACACCTATGAACTACATGGGATCCGCCCATGGTTTTGAGGTGCTGCCTCTGCGAATTTTTTGTACGGATAATCTATTTTTTATTCAAAATTACAGAAATATACCGCGGAAATTTTTTTACAAAAATAGGCTCCATCGCCTAATGGTTGGGCGATCAAGCCTTCGCCTAACCATTGGGCGACTTTAATCGATCGCTCTACCCTCGGCGCGCGCATCCGATCGCTTAACCATTGGCGACTTAAATGGAGTCGCCAATGGTTGGGCGATCGCACTCAAGTCTCCGTGAATGTTTTAAATTTTTTCAATTTTGTAGTTTTAAACTGGTAAAAATCTCTGGAGTTGTAATAAAAGTTTATGTTCATTGTATATTATAGGTGTGCAAAAATTTTGGAAAATTTTTTAGGAACGATTGACCGTAGAACGATCGGTACATACGATGGTAAGTGATATTTTAATGTTATTGAGAATTCGTGTCTCTGGGCTAGGATTGGGTTGAGGAGGATCGACAGGCCCAACGGTCAGATTATCACAGACAGTTCTACATACAAACCATCTGTAATACTCTCTATCACAAGTTTTATATATCGATGCAATATAAACAACTAGTCTGAAAAGATAAAATAGCAAAGTTGTATATGGCTTATATATACTCATTTAAAAGGTTTCGATGAGATCTACAACTTTTCAGTTGACACAAAATCCAAATTCCGAAAGGAAAACCAAGAAAAAGGGTAACAACGAAACCAAAAACTTACGACGCGGGTTTAGGTCCAAAGATGGCCGATTTTCGGGGTCTTGGAGGGCGACTGGCGCAAGCGGTCGTATTTATTGGATCGGGCTCGTCGTTAGCTTTCCAACGAGTACAAGAACGTCAAAACGGACACCGTATGCAAAAGTTATGCCCGTTTTTTGAAGGTGTGTCGAAACAGACTGAAACTGCTATAACTTTTGATCCCGTAGCCGAAATTGCTCAAATTTTTTCTAGAGGCTGTTGGATGTATGAAGAACAGCTCCACCAATTTTCACTTTTTGGCGAAGGTTTGATGCACTTTCCAAATTCTCGATAAATCAAAATATTACTTACCATCGTTTGTACCAATTGTTTTATGGTCATTTGTTCCTAAAAAAAGTTTCCCAAAATTTTTTACACACCTACAACATACAATGAACATAAACTTTTATTACAACTTCAGCAAATTTTTTACCAGTTTAAAACTATAAAATTGACAAAATTTAAAACATTCACGGGGTCCTGAATGCAGTCGCCCAACCATTGGCGATCAGCATGAAAGTCGCCCAATGGTTGGGCGACTGGATGCAGTCGCCCGAGGGTAGAGCGACTGGATTAAAGTCGCCCAATGGTTGGGCGAAAGGCTTCAGTCGCCCAACCATTAGGCGACTGGAGCCTATTTTTGTAAAAAAATTTTCCCGCGGGTATATTTCTGTAATTTCGAATAAAAAATGGATTATCCGTACAAAAAATTCCTGCCTCTGCCTCGTACATGTTATTGAAGCGAACACACTGATCTCCGTTTGGTTTTTGACTTTTTTTTAATTTCTAAGTCGCTGCATGTGCAACCAATTCATAATCAAGTCTACAGATTCGCAATTTGTTCCATTGGTGTTTTTCAAGATGTGTTCCATTGGTCTTTTGCCACAACAGAAAGGGGGAATATATAGGAAAGGCCAGTACAACCGAGGTAGTCGAATTTAGGCCCTGATCAATATGGCTTCAGCTTATTTTTGCACTATTCATAAATTTCGTCTTTTTCTGAACTTTTGGCTTTTTTTTAAGTTTTTTACCGGTTCTTTTTTCCTCGTATTTGTTTACATTATACGTGATGGGCTAATATGTTTTTTCTATTTTTAAATTTTTTTAAATTTAATTATGGTAAATAAGCCTCTGTCAACTACAATACTTTTTCAGCCAGCTACAGTGTTTTCAGCCATAAGCCATGAGGCTTTCAGCCGAACCGATCACCAAAGCGTTTCTTTGGAAATTAGGAGTTTGCCGCAATTTCTATGTAAGAAAATAATTCCTCTATATCTTCTACAGGAATCTTTACTAGCAAACGGGGTTTAACATTTGTTTCCCCAATGGGCCAATCCCTTATCGCATGATAGAAGGAAGCTCATAAAATTACAGGCTGATGAATTAGCAATGCTAACGCAGTACATTTTCTTTTTTTTTTTGAGTCAGCTGCACCATTTTCCACTGATATTTGTGTGAATTTTTTGCCTTCCAAACTGCCTCGTGCACTCAGGAAACCATTACCGGATTCATGTCTAGCCTTGTAGCCTCCTATATATTCCAAGTTCTTTTTAACTTTTAGCTTTTTAGAAGTTAAAAAACTAAATATCAAAATGGAACGATTTCTTAAGTAGATTTTTCAAACAGTTCTCTAAGGCCAAAATCGTATACATTATCTATGTCTTTATTATCCACTGTCGTGTTAAAAAATACAAACAAAAGCTATTAACTATTATCCAAAGGCATCGGATGCATCCTAAAAGAATAGATTTAGCAAAGAAAAAAAACCCAAAAAGAATCTGCTTCCGAGCGAGCCCCACATGTCAGTCACCAACCTGCCGCCCACACCGCTCTCCACCGAGTCTTCACAGCCCACGAGGCCGGGGCCGCACCGCACGTGGCCAATAACGCAACAGCCGACGCAACCACCCGGCAGCCCAAAACTTCGTGCTTTCCGCCGCCAAATCGAGATCTATCTCCTGCCGACGCCGGCCGGCCGCGGCAGCGCAGCAACGAAGCCAAAGAAGAGAAAAAAAGATGGCGTCGGCGCTGTCCTCCTTGCGCTACGGCGACAGCCTCTCGTTGGTGGCCATCTCGGGCGCCACGGCCGTGCTCTGCGAGGCCATCTCCTGGCTCCTCATCTACCGCACCGCCACCTACAACTCCCTCCGCGCCTCCATCGAGCGCCACTCCCGCAAGCTCGACTCCATGAAGTCCGGATCCGGGGCCTCCTCCAACTCGTCCTCTTCCCAGCCCGCGGGGTCCTCGTCGTCGCGGGCCAAGAAGATGGACCGCGTCGAGACCAGCCTTAAGGACGCCGCGCGGGAGCTATCACTGGCCAAGCTCAAGTCCGGCGCCGTCGTGGCCGCCGTGCTCTTCGTCGTCTTCGGCCTGCTCAACTCGCTCTTCGAGGGCCGCGCCGTCGCCAAGCTGCCCTTCGCGCCGGTGCCGCTCGTCCAGCGCATGAGCCACCGCGGCATCCCCGGAAACGACCCCACCGACTGCTCCATGGTCTTCCTCTACTTCCTCTGCTCCATCAGCATCCGGACCAACCTCCAGAAGCTGCTCGGCTTCGCGCCGCCCCGCGCAGCCGCCGCGGCCGGCGGGGGCCTCTTCCCCATGCCCGATCCGAAAGTAAATTGAGGTAGCAAATCGATCCTTTGCTCTAATTTTTCTACCGCTATGCGTAATTGCTTGTGCTAAATTTCGCGCCTCTGGTGTTTTACAAAGGTGAATAGATGGAGGATGCTTGATTCTGGTAAGAATTGCACCCTGGATCTACTGATACAAACAGGAGTTTGGTTTTTGTTATGATAGGACTTTTGGATGCATCTGGGTGATAAAGTGGGTGTTGGTTTCATTTGATTTAGGTGCTTTTAGTATCCTAATGGAACTGTGAACACGTTGGTTTGGCCCAAAACTGAGGTGAAAGGTTGCATCCTTGTGTTTGATCTTTCTGTTCTTTGGGGGTTAAGCTAGAATATTGATTCCTGACTGCGATTGTTGGTTAGGATAATTATTTGCACATTTGGATGACTAGAAGTTTCATTGAGGCATATGGATCGGTTAATGAATGTGTAGCATTAGCTCTGACTCTGATCAACTTTGGAGTACGGAAATGTGCTTCGATGCCATCGAGTATGTGCATGTATATTGAAACAGTTATATCTAGACTACGGGCCAAGATTACGACAGTTTGAGCTAGTTTCCCCCTTGTCTTGTCTATGACTGCTCTGTGAGTTTGAAGGCAGAAGCAGGCTCCATATTTCTTGTGTTTCTGGGTGCAGAAGGGAACTAGATTCCACAC
The DNA here is from genome assembly GCA_036346575.1 of Dendrocalamus sinicus. Classification (NCBI taxonomy): domain Eukaryota; kingdom Viridiplantae; phylum Streptophyta; class Magnoliopsida; order Poales; family Poaceae; genus Dendrocalamus; species Dendrocalamus sinicus. The sequence goes on from CM070648.1 coordinate 8,499,980, forward strand.
GATCCAGCAGCGTGCTACTGCTGTCAATTGCATAGTAGTTGTTGGCCTTTATAATGTGTTGGATCATGGGATTAGGGACTACAGGGTAACAACACCACTTTGGAATGTTGATGGATTTTACTTTTTGTAAGGTTCTGGAAAATAATGTGGCTAGCTTTGGTAAGTTTTATTGTATACAATTTTGTGTTGATACTTTGGATAAGGATGAGCTGAGCTCTATCTGGACTAGTTCGTTTTCGGCTGTTGCTATGAATTGTTATGAATATTGTGGGTATATTCATGAGGCTCAGAGAGCAATATATATAGGGAGTATAAGGGATATACAAAAGAATGTGCCATACACAGATAAGAAAACTAAGACATATAAAACAACAAATAAACAATCATATCCTATCCTTAACATTCCCCCTCAAACTCATGGTGGATCACACACACTGAACACACACTAAGTTTGGAGAGAAAATACAAATGTTGTGCCCTTGTCAGCGGCTTCGTGAAGAAATCAACAAGCTGTAACTCTGAAGGCGCCTCCCTGCCCCCTTGGATCGTCCACCCCACCCACCTTGCACCACTTTTTCCACACCGCACAACTCTAGTAGTTGTGCCTAAAGTTCTTGCGGTAGTTGCTCTGAACTCACAGTTGGTGTGAAAAAGGAGCAGAAACAGGCACCTATGGAGGGACCGTAGTCGTAGCCAAGATCATCGGTGTAGTCGAAGGAGCAACAAGCATAGTCGGAACGGACTGTGCTGCTAATCCAAGACGAAGCTCCTCAGCCCGAAGCGTCGAAAGGGCCTCGGTGATGGTCGGTCGCGGTGAGCGGCTCAGCAATTGAGCCCTGATAGGCTCAAACTCTGGCAAAGTCGACAAACGAAATCATAAAGGCGAAGGCGATCATGATCCGCCTTCTGCACTTTATGACAATCCTAACAAAGTGGAGAGGCCAGCTTGTCCAGCTGGCGTTAGAGACTAGCTAGGGCGCGGAAGAAGTCGTTGATGGAAGAATCCCCTAGCGAAGCGTCTCCAACTCATGCTGAAGTGAAAAGAACTGAGCATCACTGCTCTGCTAGTATCGCTCATGCAAGTTCTCCCAAATCTGTTGAGTAGACCGCAGACCAACAATGTTTGGCTAGATGGAGTCATCGACGCTGACCACCAAGGTGGCGCGAACACAGGCCTCATAAGCACACCAGTGCTTGAAATCGTCAATGGTATACTGAAAAGCTTTATCAGCAGCGTCAGCGGCAGCAGCAGCCTCTGCCTCCTTGGCGGCCTCATCTTCTGCAGGAAGTGCAGAAGTAGACTACCTGGGAGGAGGCTAAACCAGTGGTGGTGGAGAAGGTTATGCACCGGTGACATATCCACAAAGGTGGAGACCATCGAGTGTGATCTCCATGAGTAAAAACCACAATTTGTAGTTCGTCCCATGGAGCTTTGTTTCCGATAATGGGATCACAGTTGATGAACGGAGGCCATCGGTAGACAGTGCTAAACGGCGCGGCGACCAAGCAATGAAGTCTAATATGCGGCACTGGACAGCGCGGCGGTTAGATTGACGTGAATTTTTTTTGCTTTTTTAACTAAACAAATAAAACCAAAAAGGCTCAGACCAAACAGATCAGGCCGATCTGTTTTGGTCTTTAGACCGAGACGGGCGGGCGGCCACCCTAGGTGGCTGGATAGCGGGCGGCTGATCGGACGGCAGGCGGCGGCCGACCGGACGGCAGGGCAATTCACTTATATTTCAACATGAATAAGGGTTTCTTAGTTCTAACGTCAAAGAAGTAGGCACTCTAGTAAAGCACCCTTTTAACCTAGTGGGTCATTTAGATATATGTCACTATAGAGTTCCTAGTTTTGAGATATACAACTACAATATTTCTCTTTCAAGATATGCCAATGCTAACATACGTAAATTCGAAATATGCCATTATGAAGTTTTTAAGACCATAATGCCCCTCCTCCTTCCTCTTCCCTCCTCCCGTCGCTCGGGAGCTTGCGCTGGCCAGACGGTCACCACTGCCTAGTCAGAGCTCGTGTGAGGCTAGGTCGCCACCAGCAGGTAGGAGCTCACCCACTCATCTATCATCACCGTGTGGCTATATTAATTATCCTATTAGTAGCAAGTAATCGATCAACTAACTAGCCATTAGAAGCAAGTAACCTCAAGTTTAGCAACCAGCCGACGAGGCGGGCAAGGACACGGTACAGGTTGCGCTCGCGCAGATCGAGGTCCAGCTCATGGATTGTCGGGTGCACGGTCATGCCACAGAACAGTCACTTCATCGTGTGGCACATGCAGTAGCTGCTCACGCTAAACACCGTCACCTTGCTCTTGGACGCCAAATTCTCCATGCGCGCCAGCGCTACTGGCAGCAACCTAGCCTGACACAACCTTCATGGATTTGGGGGCAGAGGAGATGGCAGCGCATGTGGCTCCGACATGGGTGGCGAGGATGCGATGTTAAGGATGGCGAGCAGGGTAGCTGCTGGGGGCAAGTGGAGGAGCGGAGTGTGAGGCGCTAGCGGCCGGATTTGGAGAAGTTGAATGGAGGAGAGAAAGAGGGTCATGGTGACCATGGGAGGGGTGAAGGAGGTGGGCCTGGGAGGGGTGGAAGAAGAAGATGGGGGTATTGTCGTCAAGATTTTTACATAATAGCATATATCAAATTTTGTCTACTTAGTAGTGGCATATATCGAAGTCAAAACTTTGTAATAGCATATTTCAAAACTAGGAACTCTACAGTGGCATATATCAAAATTTTATGCCACTATAGAGTTCCTAACTGTTGTCAAGATTTTTATCATTCTGTACGTAGATCATTAGGACTATATGTTTTTAATCTAGGATTTGGGCATGAATTTATTTAGTCAACAGGGAATCTATGCTTAATATACTGTGGACATGCATTAGTTTAGCATGCAAGAAATCTTTGAGAAGATTTGTTTGCAGGGAAAGCTGCCTCTCCAATGTATGTTAAGTTGTTAACAAGTGATTCATCTGAACATAGCATTGTATGAGTAACATTTGCTTCTTGAGACTTGTATAAATTCAGTAGATAAACTGTATACCACTTGACTTCATGTGATCAATGTACTTTTTTCGTTCTTTTTTACTTGACTTTTTTGAAATTTTATGGTCTTCGAGATGTGACTTTGACTGTTACTTTTTATAACTTTACGTTAAGATGTACTAATAAAATTATAATATTATGAAAGTATTTATAACAACAAATCTAATGATATAATTTCCATATAGCCAATCTAAATAGTTTTAAGGGGAAATTCATACTATACCACTCCAAAGAGTGGCACTTCTTGAGATACCACTCCAAAGATTTTCCTCCATGATATACCACTCTAAACATATTTTAATTCACACAATGCCATTTCCGCTATTTTCTTGCCGTTTTCTACTTTTCCTACCTTTTGACCTATCAAAAAAGTCGTTTTTGCCCCTCTAGGCCTGAGTTCGAACTATGCCCCTTCAAACTTGTGAAAGGTGCTTTGTACTAGTTCATTTTGGTATGATGATTTGATGCAAGGGATGTGCACTTGGTGTAATGAATGTTAATTTTGCATGCTTTGTTTAGGTTGTTATCTGCACCGGAGTGCTTGTCTGTTAACACCTTGTCTTACATCATTATGCTAAAAAAATTGGACAAATTTTTCCTAAAATCATCTCACACCAAAATTTCATATAATTAATTCCGTTCAAGTCATGAAACTAGTGAGCCATTACACATTGGCCAGCAACATCTTACAACATTTAGGAATGGAGGGCAGCAGTGGGCGCATCAGCAGGGAGCGGGAGCCACTCACGCCTGGTTCTAACTCGAGACTTTTCCCATAGGTCAAATGGTAGGAAAAGCAGGAAAATGCAAGAAATTGGTAAAAATGGTGTTGTGTGAATCTAAATACGTTAGGAGTGGTATCACGGAGGGAAATTTTTGGAGTGGTATCGAACGCTTTTTAGGACAGATAAGACAAATGCCAAATGTTTTAGAGAAGAAGCCGTGCCCAAGCTATGCCACTCTTTGGAGTGGTATAGTATGAATTTTCCTTAGTGTTAAACCTATTGGTGGTAGTTTGATGGCATTGATTCTAGGATATCAAGTAAAAAAGAATGAAGGAAATATTTGATTAAGTACTGTTATATTTTCTCAGACATCTCGAAAGACTTGAAATTTTTTCAGGCTGGGTGTTTTGAGCCTCCCGACTTTGTGGAGCATGTTCTTTGCATGGACAAAATATACTGAATTACTGATGATCGATGATCATAGTTTTCTTTATCAGAAGTCACCTCCAGGTGCCCACTGACTTGGGGCCCTGGGAGTCTGGGACATGGCATTCCTGTTCAACTTTTTCAGACATTCCTTCCTAGTTTGTGGTTTTATATGTTCTTTTGGTGTGCACGCATGTATGCTTGAGTATGCTTATGTGTGAGTGTTGTCGATTTTACTACGACATAATTAGTTCAATTTCAATACTAAAGGGAGTTAGCGAAGGTGGTATTTTTTCTGGAACCAGCTAGTCAGCTATTCTATTAGCTATTTCTTTTTGGTATACTCAAGTTAATCTTTAATTAAACAAGTGAGTTCTTGCATTGCTTCCCTTTAGAGATCTGTATTTTGGTATATTCAAGTTGTTCAGTAGCATGCATCATTCTTTTAGATATCTGTATTTTGGCATCTGCACAGCAGCAGTTCAGAAATGTTGCAGTTGCAGCAACAGAAGTTAGGACAGCCACTTCACAAATCACTACTTTACCTCCTTGGCTCAGTTTTTTTTTCAGCTGAACGTTTTCCTGTTTCTTCTGTTACAAAATGAAAATAAAATTTGTTTTTCCCGCTATTATATTTTATTATCTGATCTTCTAAGTTTCTCTCTAACTGAAGTTCTTTTTTGCAGCTGCATTTATACATACCTGTGATGGCGCTGATCCCAACCTGGAGTTCGTCTCTGAGAAAGAGTTATTCTGATGGAAAAAATAACGTAGTCGCTTAGGGGAGAAGTGTCATAAGACAATGTACTTGATACACGTATCCGATTCATTTCCGCAATTAGACTGAGCAATGAACACGAACGTAGCCTGCTGGCTGCCAGTGAATGCAGTCAGGTTTGGAACTCTTTACTCGAGTTTTGGTTCATATACTATTAATGATGCCGTTCTCTTTTTCATACCGCGTTCAGCCAGCCATTGATTAAACGCGAGAACAGGACGCCGGTTGAGAGCGCTCGTGCCCGTCCCGTCTTGCCTTCGCGCGGTCGGCAGCCGAACGCTGACTTGCCGCTTGGGTTGCTATGTACTCTCACTTTTTCTTGAACGATGTTTTTGACATTTTACGGTTTCCGATATTCGATATATGATTTTGGTCATTACTTTTTAACTTTATTTTATTATATATCAATAAAGTTATATATGATTAAAAAATATTTTTAATGACAAATTTAATGATATAAGTTTACGTGTTCAATCTAGATTATTCACGAATTCTAAAATGCTACTTAGAAAAGAACAGAGGCAGCAGTAATTCTCAGAGAGTGCAGCGGCCGAGCGCCACCCTCGCCGTTTGGGCGGATATTGGCATGCCAGTCACTATTCAGAAAGTTGTCGGTAATAGTATCCAGCTGGCGTGTACCGCACTCACGGCCAAACGCATCAAAGCGGACGTGCGTGCGGCCCCACGAGGACGCCGGCAGCGCGCACCCGGCGGCGTCCGCACGCCCTCCCTCCCTCAACGCGGAAGCTTGGGATCCATCAAAACAGATGGGCAGTGCGCCGGGCCGCGGTCAATCCTAATTATAGATGGCAATGAGTACCCGAAACTTGATACCTGATGAGTTTTTACTCTATTAGAATATAGATTTGAGTCATTTTTTTAACCTATGGGTCTTTTAATGGGCAAAAAGCTCAACCCATTAGGTCTACTGGGTTCGGGTACGTTCCTATAGTACCCAAACCCGTAAACCCATGGATAATATAAACCCGATCCATAGGAGTTATAAACCCAGACTCCCAGCCTCTCAGGCAAACCAGCCCAGCCCATAACCCATTAGCCATTTAGCCCCAAGCCCTCAAATCCAATGCGGCAATGCCCCATTACCCATACGGCTAGCTCTAGTTAGCACTCGGTCACGGTCACTACTCACTCCTCCCCAGTCCCCACCCCGATTCAACAGCCGCCGCAGCGACGGCGCATCTGGCACTCAGCGCTCGGTCTTCGGCAGTCTCCACGCTCGCCCTCCCGTCCCGCAGCTCCCGCTCCTACTCCCGCCACTCTCGCCTCACGCTCGTCCTCCCGTACGCCCTCGCCGTCGCCTTCCAGTTCAGCCCACCGCCCCCACGCCGCAGCCAACGTGCATTGCAACAGTAGGCCCTTGGCCATGGCGCTGCCCTTCGGCTCCAACGAAGATGGCCGATGAACTTCTTCCTCCTCTCCATTAACCATTATTGCAGCTCGCATTACTGACCCCACGGGCGACCCGTGGGTACCTGCTAACCCAGTGGGCATGGGTCTGAGTAAAAATCTGCACCCGTCACGGGCATGAGTTTTTTAGCGGGCACGTCCAACTTTCATGGACACGAATTTGAGATAGCAAAATCCAACAAATTTGTACCCGTTGCCATCTCTAATCCCAATTCCCAATGTTCGCGCTCCTACCAGCTACCACCAGCCCACGGCGAGGAGGACGGGGGATTCTCCTTTTCCTCGCGCGCGGGGGAGGGCGGGGCCCGTGCGCGCGGAATCAGCATGTCTTGTGACCGTGCGTGCGTAGCGTCAGAAACTCAGAATGGGCGGTGATGCCCTCTTCCTCCCGCTCCAAACCGGCACGGCCGGAGCCGGGGCCATCCAGATCTTGTCGTCTCGATGAGACGTACTCCGGTAGGTAGGTAGGTGGGTAGTTAAACCGACCCATCCCGTTTCCAATCCGAACACGACCATACAGACCCAATCGAATTGGGGCGCCAGCCAGCGAGAGCGAGCCATGCTGCAGCGGTGGGGCGGCCGCTTCTTGGGCCGCGCCAACACCGGCGCGCCGGAGGAGCCGGAGCCAGAGCCCTTCTCCTTCGCCGAGCCCCTCCCGCCATGGCCACAAGGTGCCGTGACTCGTCACGTCCCCTCTTTGATTTGGATTCTCTCTCTCTCTCTCTCTCTCTGTTAGTCTGTTTTATCCTGTAATTCCGTATCCGTGGGATAGCTTCCACGAGTACGGGGGGTTGAGTGGTTAATGTTTGTTAATTGGTCGGTTTCGAATTAGCAATCGGTTAATCTTGGTTAATTCATTCGGCGTGGCATTGTTGCAGGTGGCGGATTTGCGCGGGGAAGGATCTCGGTAGGAGGAGGGGAGTTGGAGCTCGCCGCGGCCACCGCCTTCCAGAAAATCTGCACCTTGTCGTCGTCACAGGGCAACAGCGCCACCTTCTACAGGCCGCTCGGCGTCCCCGCCGGCTTCTCCCTTCTCGGCCACTACTGCCAGCCCAATCGCCGTCCGCTCCACGGCCACCTCCTTGTCGCCAAGGCCGCGGGCCCGTCCCGATCGCCGCAAGCGCCCCCGCTCTGCGCGCCGCGGGACTACGCGCTCGTCTGGGCCTACCATGCCAGTGGCAGTGCCGGTAAGAGTTCTTGCTATGGCTACGGCCGCAGCGACGCCTACTTCTGGCTCCCCGTGCCGCCGGAGGGGTACCGCGCGCTCGGGTTCCTCGTCACGACTGACCCTCGCAAGCCGCCGTTCGAGGAGGTCGGCTGCGTCCGCACCGACCTCACCGACGAGTGCGAGCCGCATGGCTCGCTGCTCCACCTGCAGCTGGCACGGCCGTCGTCGTCGCCTTCCCCAGCGGCCCTCGCAGTGCGGGGGGTGAGGCCGCTGGACCGGGGGATGCGGGGGCGGGGCGTCGCCGCCGGGACCTTCTGCTGCGCCGCGGACGGGAGCTCCCCGCACGAGCAGGGCCTCGCGTGCCTGAAGAACGTCGAGCTCGACCTGTCGGCGATGCCGACCCTGGAGCAGGCGCACGCGGTGATCCGGCATTACGGCCCCACGTTGTTCTTCCACCCGAAAGAGGTCTACCTGCCGTCGTCCGTCTCCTGGTTCTTCAAGAACGGAGCCGCGCTGTGCAAGAAAGGAGGAGGTGCCGCCGGCGAGGAGGTCGACGGCGAGGGGTCCAACCTCCCGGGCGGCGGGTGCAACGACGGGGAGTACTGGATAGGCCTGCCGGACGGCAAGAGGGGGAAAGCCATCATCCGCGGTGACATCGACAGCGCGGAGCTGTACGCGCACGTCAAGCCGGCGATGGGCGGGACGTGCACCGACGTCGCCATGTGGGTGTTCTGCCCGTTCAACGGCCCGGCCAGGCTCAAGCTCGGCATGATCACCCTCCCGCTCGGGAAGACCGGGCAGCACGTCGGCGACTGGGAGCACTTCACGCTCCGCGTCAGCAACTTCACCGGCGAGCTCATGGCCGTCTACTTCTCGCAGCACAGCGGCGGCAGGTGGGTGGACGCGTGCGCCCTGGAGTACACCGCTGGCAACAGGCCAGTGGTGTACTCGTCCAGGAACGGCCACGCGAGCTACCCGTACCCCGGCGTGTACCTGCAGGGCTCGGCGGCGCTCGGGATCGGCATACGGAACGACGCCGCCCGGAGCAGGCTGTCCGTGGACTCCAGCGTCAAGTACAGGATCGTCGCGGCGGAGTACCTGGGCGAAGACGCCGTCGCCGAGCCACAGTGGCTGCAGTTCATGCGGGAGTGGGGGCCGACGGTGGTCTACAAGTCGAGGAAGAGGATGGAGAGGATGATCAACCGCCTGCCTCGCCGGCTCAGGGGTCCAGCGGAGAACATCCTGAACAAGCTGCCGAACGAGCTGTCCAAGGAGGAAGGGCCAACCGGTCCAAAGGAGAAGAACAACTGGGAGGGAGACGAAAGATGGTAGCAATAGCTTAGAGTTTCATTGTGTGTTTTCATTTTGTGTGGCTTGGCATGGATTGATGAGTGTTACTGTAGGAAAGCTGAGGCGATTGTTGACACTTGTGCAGTATTGGAATGTTGATCGTAAAACAATAGTTGGGTGTTCGTGGCTTGGTCATCCAATTGAAGCGAGTACTGAGATCAATTGGTAGTCAGAATTGCTGATTGATTTCCTTCACCACTACAATAATAGTATAAACATTGTTCATTTGTAGTAAGAAATACAAGCCGATCTGTATTCCTCTGATACCGTATTCTGTCAAAATTGATGTTTACATCAAGGGTCAGAGGAAAAAATGACCACATTTTCCACTTAAAATTTAACTATAAGATCATGTATGAATGGACGAGCAGACGCAAAAATTTGAAGGCAGACTGCTGTGAGCAGTGTTTATACCCTCCTATCATCATCACTGCTCTCACTGCCAGCACTGCAGAGGAACCCCATGGAAAGAAATTTGTCAAGTTGCTTATCTAGTTCTATTCAATTTCACTGATTCAAATGAAAAAAAAATAAGGCAAGCCACCACAAGCATCCACCGCGAGACCACGATGGTAAACGTAGTAGAATGCCTGATCAACTCGGCTTCAGCTTCTGGCTTCTGGTTTATTTTTCACTATTCATAAGTTTCGTCTTTTTCTGAACTTTTGACTTTTTGTTGAGCTTTTTTGCCGGTTCTTTTTTTTCCCGTATTTGTTTGTATTATACGTAATGGGCTAACATATTTTTTATTTTTAAAATTTTTAAAATTTAATTATGCTAAATAAGCCTCTGTCATTTCTGATGCTTTTTCAACCAACTCTGATGTTTTCAGCCATAAGCCACGAGCTTTTCAGCCGAACCGATCACCACCTAGACTACTTAATTTCTCTTACCACTCCTCAGGAAGCTTTGCAAGTCTCCTTACCTCCAAGCCTGTCATGGTAGTAACATTAGTTTTGAACAGTTCTTATTACACAACTACAGGTTCAAAGTTAGGACACACATACAGTTCATCATAATCCCACAAAAAGTTTACCATGAAGTTCATTTGCAAGAGGCGCCAGCATTAAACAACGGGAAAATTGAATATATAGGACCAAGTTGAGAGTGCTTTGATAAAATATGATCAAGTTTATTGTCCTTGTAAATATAGGACTGAGTTGAGTGCCTTCTTACAAATATGGTAATTTTCCCATTTTAATTTCATTTTCATTTTCCAGCCCATTTTTCTCTACGTGAAATGACTCTTTTGCCCCAAATGAACCATTCCGATCCGCCATCCACGCCGTCCAGTCCCTCAAGCGCCTCACCTCCGCCGATCGCTCCTCGGCAGCCGCCGTCGCCGCGGCCTCCTCCTCCCTCGGGCGCCTCCTCAAATCACTTGTTGGATGCAGTCGTCTTGGTCCTTTCGCTCACGCGCATTTCGTTGAGCAGGTCCCTGGCCGCGCGGCGAAACCCTGGCCTCCCACTCGGCGAAGTCCGCCTCCACCTCCGCCACCTCCGCGTCCGGCCCGGCCGCTTCAACCCCTCGCCATCACCACAGACACGTACTCGTCCGCCTCGCGACCTCCCTCCTCACCGCCGCCTCGTACACACCGCCACGCGCGCGCCCCTCCTCGCCACCGGCGTGCGCACCACCCTCGTCGGCTTGTACATGTCCTCCTCCTCCACGAACCCGCCGCTCCTCTCCTTCTCCTCGAGGAATGCCTCCACGAGCGCGTCCACGCGCGGCGGCGGGACTCGGGGGCGGCGAGGAGGAGACGAACGTGGCGTGAGCGCCGGGTTGGGCGTACACGAGGGCTCGGCGCGCGCCACGTGCGGCGTGGCGAGGCGAGGACCGATGGCCCTGGCGCCGAGCTCGGCCATGGCGGCGACGACGTCGGATTGAGGAGGCGGCCGAGGGAGGAGGAGGCCGCGGCAACGGCGGCTGCCGGGGAGCGGTCGGCGAAGGTGAGGCGCTTGAGGGACTGGACGGCGTGGATGGCGGATCGGAATGGTTCATTTGGGGCAAAAGATAAGGGGCAAAAGAGTCATTTCACATAGAGAAAAATGGGCTGGAAAATGAAATTAAAATGGAAAAAAACCATATTTACAAAAAGGTACTCAACTCAGTCCTATATTTACAAGGACAATAAACTTGATCATATTTTATCAAAGTACTTTCAACTTGATCCTATATATTCAATTTTCGCTTAAACTAAGGCATCGTATGATATGCAACAGTAGAAAACAAAGATAAATAAATGTCGCTGCTAGACGTACAGGCGTGCTAGTATCCTTTAAAGTATCAGCAATTGTCGGGCCCAATATCGAGAGATGTGTAGCAAGAGCTGAATGATTTCTCTAAAACAAGGAACCATTAGATTACCAACATGACACCTAGAATAAAGGGACGTGTCCTGATTGAGAAATAGATGCTTTAAATAAACCTTTGCGGCAGCTTTGATACAAGGCAAAGATCTTCTAACTTCACTTGAATCGTCACGCAAGGCCAAGACAAGCAACTGAATAAGCTGCAAGATGCTGGCTTCAGATTGTAACTGGTAACAGAGTAGCCTCCCCAGAGTTTTTGTAGAGGCGTCACAAACAGGGAACTTCACAACACAGACAAAAAGTTACACATGGACACAAAATGATAATTACAGTAACCAAGGCGTGCAAGTTCATCCAATACCTTATCTTTCAGAGAATCTTTCAGAAGATCAACAGTAGATGGAAAAGATGTCGAATGGCACAATTTTGATGGACAATGCATCGATATGGATGAGAATGTTAACAAAGCACCATGCCTGGTACACCAGTCTGGTTTCAACAGGGTTTGCACCAGATCAGAAGTCTCGATCTCCTCCATGTACTGAAGAAAGCATATTCATATTACAGTAAATAGATGACTGGGAAAATAAAAGGAAAAAAACCCAACAATTACGAAAAGAGCATTGTTCCTCCACAGATCCAATAATGACAAGTCGGATGCTTGAATACTTGTATGCATCGGAGAACGTGATATTCCCTTGAAACGGGAGTTGCTTTTCGAACAATATTATGTTCAAATTGTTGCACATTATCGTGAATAGTGTTGCTGTCTTCATCTAAAGAAACTACCTTAAACTACCATAACGTCCATTCTTTTTGCTGCATTACTCAACATACAGATATTTCCATTTTCTTACATGTTTGCTTTAAAACATGACTTGGATATAATTACATTTCAACAAACATACTAGTATTTCCTAAACTGACCAAATTTCTCGTTATGGTAACAGAAAGCCTGACACCCTGACTATAATGTCCAGAAACATGTTGAGCCTGACTATATATATTAGTAAAAACCCACCCTAAAATAAGAGAATGCAAAATTCCAATTCTAGCTGTCCGATCAGTGTGGGTCCTGTGGGAATCTAACTCATCAAATGTGGGTTTGCATCCTTAGGGAAGCAAGTAGCGATTGCATCCCAAACGAAAATCCTCTCACGCAAGTGAACAGCTCAGATGAAAGTTCCCATTCTCTCATTTCAAGGGGAGTTCTCATTTGACAATCTAGTTTGCTCAAAGCAAGACAATGTGGTATCTTGAATTACATGTTCAAAAGTGTTGCTTAATGCTTTTGATTTCCACTGGCTTGTATTGGTTGTATCACTGATGTATAACAGTAAATCACTGATGTATAACAGTAAAGAGACTATTGTTTTAATAACAGCTCGACGCCTCAACCACTAGTTAGACAAACCTATTAAATTATTTCTGATAACATCAACTTTTATGCCATTACATTGAGAAAAAAGACAACTTAGACAAGTTTATAGGAATAAAAATGCCAGAATTTACCATACCTAAGACAATGTACCAATTGTTTTTGCAGCAGAATTGAAGACATCATCAGCATCAGCCTGCAGCAAATCTTTGAGAAAAGCACACCCACATGATCTGATTGCAGCGCTAAAACTTTTGCCAGCATGCCTCACAACACCTTTAAGTGCAGAAAGCACACTTCCTTTGACAGCATCATCCCCTGACTAAAATACCTAAAATTACTTCTGCACATGTGGTGGCATCTTCACACAAAAGAGAGAGAGAGAGAGAATATCCAAACTACCTGCAACATGGACAGAAGATCGCTAACTAATGGATCAACCCGTGTGCTAAGTGCACAAACCATCTGAGAAGCTTGAAGCATGCAAGAGGGCCTGTAACCTTTAGATTCTTTTCCATAAACTGAACCAGGGTAGCAGCAAACGGCTTCATAAAGGTTGATTCACCAAGGGCCTGAATAACCATATCATCTACCGCTTTTCTTGATGCCCAATCATATATAGGCAATGTCTGGAGAATGAGATCGACTAACAATGTGATATCTGATGGCGACTCTGCAGGGGGAAACAAAGTAACTTAAGAAAAATGATTTTATGTTAAGCTTATGTACATAACATTGGATAATGAGCTGCAGAAGTATCATTTTAGATGAGGAGGAAGAATGACCCCGCAGAGGTGAACCAAAGAAATGCTAAAGAGTAAAAGTAGGCCAATTTCACCCTATCAATGGGCTAGGGTAGTTGCAGCCAGATTGTCTCGGGGTTCGGAATGTGACTAGTATAAATATCTTAGCAATGTGAGAAATATCTAAACAAATGAAAGATCTGATGAGTTGTACCGTAGTAACCTCTCATGATATATTCAACAACACCTATATGCCGTAAAGTTTGTTAAAGCTAATGAGCTGCTTGATGCAAAATCTTCGCAAAATGTCAAGTGTACCAGATGCATTAAGCTTCTAAGCTCTAGCAACTGGACTGACTAGTTGCAAGTATGCAACTGTAATAAAAGGAATTAGACAATTGGTGGTAACAACTCTAACCATACTACCATAGCATCTTGCCAGATTAACAATAGACTAAAATTATATGAAGCACAGACTGCAAAGAATAAGTATAGAGTATGAAGCATAGGCTGCAAAGAATAAGTATAGAGGAGTAAATCACAAACTATATAATGCAACACCAAGTGGCATGGGTGTTTATTTCACTGTATGTTCTGTAGACTTTACCAGGAATGCAGGTATGAGCTTTTTTTTCTTTTCTGAAAAAAAGGTATGCAGGTATGAGCTGAATAGTACTTCAATCCCAAGACGATCAGGTGTTCGTGAACTTCCATAAGAGCTACCTCAAATAGTAGAACAAGGATATCATAGCTTAACACGAGTCAATTTCCCTTAAGGTCAGTCCTATACGTTGCACAACTCAATTAAAGTTGCAAATGAAGCCAAAACGAGAGACAAAACAATGGAAACATGCAGCTCAACTGCAGATGGTTGCTTTGGGGCAACCACTTGAAATCAAGCAGAGTTAGTGTCACCTATTGTCTACAAGCTCCGTTCCCTTGGTTCAAAACTTCTACGCAGATATTAGGACGACGCAATTACAAGCAGCTCCAGAAGCTACATTACTGCTGAGCGCTGACCTACCTATGATCTCAACAATTGAAATCAACTACAGATCGCTGTTGATAACACTAGCAGAGGATGCGTCAGAAGAACAAAGCGACGCGCTAATCGCATGGGATAGGCTGACGAGCACACCTGCTCACAAGAGGACACCTGCACGGGGCGCAATAAAGTTTCTAGGTAGCTCATATATGTGTAATCACTCACTTCGCTACTTCATCTGCGTTTTGTGCTACATCGGGCCTATGTTATTTCCTTTTCTTTATCAAGCCAAACTGTAAGTAATTCGTATAATCGATCGATTTTGTTATATAATGTTCTTGAGTATAGTTCGAATTGCAATGTGTTACCTGATGTTAATATTAATTTATACATCACTAATTATTTACTATCTTTACCTACTTGTAAGACCTGAAATTAAAATATTGCACATTTGTCCAACACATAGTAGGCGCATCTCACCCATCCCTTTAGGCAAATTGGCACTCGCTTGCGTGGCATGAATTATGAATTACTGACTGTGAGTTGTGACTTCCTCAGCCTGCCATAATCTTACTTATGATCCTGATCGACGTAGTGAGTAAATTGTGACATGTTTTTTTTGAATTGCGACTCATGTACAACGAAGCTGTGAATTGATAATTACTCATTATATGGTGAATTGACGGTAGTACATGTTCTAGATGAATCATATTAAAACACTAATTTTTAGGTGAATTTGGATTCGTGACCTGAAATGTTTCTAAAAATTGTACGTGAATTCACCAAAATCGTCTTAGCAATTGTCAATCCCGTGAGCAATTTGTTGTTAGGTTAATTGAACAACTATTATGGGAACCGGCGTTGCGATGACAAGGACCCATGACAGACAGGCCGACGTACGGATCTGGATAATGCCTCTCGATCCGCCCTACCTTGTTCAAAAAAGTCATGCTTTCGCCATTGAAGAGGCAAAAAAAAAAAAAAATTAAAACACACACATTGGCATCTAATAAGGAAAAGATACGTCGTTGTTCACGTATGCTATGCCCGGAGCTCCGAGACTGCTCAGCCAAATGAGCGTAGCGAAGGAACTCAATCAAATTTCCGGAAGCGACCCAATGACAGGTCAGCAAGGAACATGTTCAAGAGAGAACAACAGCATGATTTGACGTACCAACATAATGACTCGGCTCTATACTTTTCAGCTTATGATTTCATTCGAACAAATATATGAGATAATACCTTCATGTTTTTCAAAATAGCTTATCAGGACAGCTTTTTTAATACGATTTATCGGCTTATAGACATTCGGTTTATTCGCACAAACACTTATATTAGAGTCAAAAGCTATCAGCCGCAACCATAAGCCATCAGTGGCAGCCGAAAAGAACCCACCGTCTGTGTTACCGTCTCTGATAATTTCTCGTATTATCTCTCAGTTTTTCCTCTGAAACCATAATATTTTTGAGTTTGACCTTGTTCCAAACAACTTTTGGCTTATGCCTTCTAATTTTTAGAAATCAAAAGTTGATTTAGAACGCATGGCTAATTAACGTAGTTTTTTTCCTATTATTTTCTTTGCATTGTCTGTGTAGATATAACTTTGCTTTTCATTTTTTTCGTTTTTTCTTTTAATTAAATATCTAAAAAATAGAAACCGCTCAAAAGGTACGAGCAAATGAATTGAAGGGGCTTGATTGTATCGCTCGCTTACCCTTCTCCTACCCCGTGGCACGTACCCGTCCAAACATGCGATCTGGTCTTTTGTGGAGCACGGGTCTATCGACTCCCAGGCCGGCAAGAGCCCACAGGCCAGACGGTAGCTAAACCGAGGCCAGATTGGGTGTATGCCTGTCCCGACCAATAGCGAAGGTCCAGTGCTCCCAGGCCACGAGGCCCTCGGCGCCCGAATTTTTTCTATTTTAGCCTTTTTTTAAAAAAATATTCATATTTAGACCCCGGGTAGTTTTAATTCCGTCTTTGGACCCAGGGGGTCGGAGCCGTGACCCACGGTGCCAAGGTAACACATCTCGGCGCCGTGGTCCACGGCGCCGAGTTGCCAGGCCCGCGCCAGCGTAGTGGCCTGCGTGGCGCCGACGTGGCAGGCACCTCGGCGCCGTGGGTCGTGGCTCCGAGCTCGGAGCCGTGGATTGTGGTGCCGAGCTCGGAGCCGTGGATCTTGGCGCCAAGGTCTGGCCAGCGGGCCCCACGCGGCCTTTTTCCCCCTCTGTCCGAGCTCTGCGTGCTGCTGGTTCACGCGCTCGTCTGCCCGCAAACCCTAGCCGCAGAAGCCTCCGCCACCGCCGCCTCGTACGCATCGTCCGCCGCCTTCCGCCTCGTCCGCCGACCGCCGCCTCGTCGCCTCGCCCTCGCCTCGTCCCCGACGCGCCTCGTAGCAATTGCCGCCTCGTCCGCCGACCGCCGCCTCGTCGCCTCCGCCTCATCCGCCGCCTCGTCCGCCGCCCTCGGCCTCGTTCACGAACTCAAGAGGGGCATCTCGGTGGGGGCCGCGACCAACTCCTTTGGTTGCCGGCGGCGAAGGACGACGACATCATCTTCGATCGTCTTTGGTTGTCGATCATTCATCGATGCGTTGCGTTGATTCCTCGTCTTGTTATTATCAATTTGAGATGTGTTCGCTTTACGAGATGGTTTCTTCCATATAGATCTTTGCTTTAGTTCATTTTGTTGCAGTATCAATCAAGTATTGCGTCTTTTGTGAACACTTGTTCTTAGGTGGACGCAGATTAGGTTGCGAGTAAAGGATGTTGACAAATGTTCCTGCTTGTGACACTTGATAATTGATATGAACTATAGAGTAGCTGTTGATTCACTTAAACAAAATATGGGAGTCACAAGTGCACGATTGGATATTTTCTCTTGTTACATGATTACAATTCACCTTCGCACTATTTACAAAGAAATTTTTCAAACTGAAAATTTATGCTTAGGAGCTTAGTCAAACAATTCTTTACTCCATGGTTCTAATGTGCCAACAAGATTTGATGAGCTTTATGATTTGTTCATATCATGTAGCTGTGTGATTAACTATGCAAGGAAGATAAGGATACGACTAGTTTCACTGGCAAATAAATCACACAAGATGTATTGCTATACATGTTGTTGAATCAATGTGTGATAAGATGTTCGAAACAAATTTGCATAAGTACAAATCAGCTGCGATTAAGAATTTAATATAAAAAACTTGAATGTATCGCAACAAAGACCATTTTCATCTCAACAAATTAAGAATAAGAGCGATTCCACTCTAGTTGAGAATCTTGAGTTTGCCATTGCTTGCTACTAGGAAATAGCACTAGGTGGTTAGTAAGATGTAAGGCACTAGCATTAGGTAGCATTCTTGTCCAATTTGGCTCTGCCTCCCCGTAATCCCTGAATTAGTATATGCACTCAGACCAGTACGAAATGTTCAGCTATAAATCGTCAGCTCTTTCTGGGTTTAGTTGTTTCACACATACAATCTTGTGAAGCGGTACTATACATATTATAGCACTGCATTCATATCTCCTGCAGTAGCCACCAGCCCATCACCAATTCACCATACAGTACTGTATGTACCTTATTTGCGTAAACTTTAAGGCATGTAGTGATTATGAATATCTAGGATTAAGTTATTCTCTGTATGAACTAGATGGACAACCTAGTCACCCTATATCATGGAGGCAGTGTGACAAGTGATGATTATGGAAATATTCGATTTGTTGAAATGCAAAGGGTGCCTCTGATATTCAGTGATCGGCCGTCGTTTAGTGAGTTGGTTGCTAGGGCCCAGGAGGAGCTACATTGTCATGCAAACGAGGAGAGCATCACAGTTGAGGGGTTACTTCACATCGGTTCGGACCTTGTTGTGCGGAAGGTGTCCATTGATCCCACCCCTCATGGTTATTCACCAGAACTAGGTGATCAGGCACCCTTTGACCCTCCGTTACCGGACCTTGCGGTGGATGTGGAAGAAGTGCCTGAGGTGCCCGATGCTCTATCCGCCCGAACGAGGTTCGATTTCTCAACCAGTTCGAGTTGAATGTCGGACTGATGATGTCGTGGAGGCCCCTCAGGATCATCCCGGTAAGTGTCGAGCAACACTTTAGCCTTTTCTCGTCATTCCATTCTTTTGTCTCAATCCCATCATTTTCGTGCTTATGATGCAGGAGACATTCCTGATAATGTGGGTGTTCCTCCCGTTGCTCCATCTGGCAACGTTGAAGAAGTCTGTAGGGACTCCAACAGTGTAGATGTTCAAATTGTGGATGATCTGGAGCCTTACGAGATCGCAAGGGCCATTGATTCTGATGATGACCGCCCTTTTGGAGAGCTGACCGAAAGTGATATTGAGCTGATCAGGCGTTATTGCCCTGGCCGGGATCCATCAATTCATGAATTCAGCGATCTTAGGCATTCTTGTAGGGACCCAGATTTTACAATCCGGATTCCTCTGTAATTACTGCACTATTCCCTGGATCAGTAGATAGTGCTCACAGTTACAGTAATGAATATCAAAGTACATATCATGCGGAAGCGTAAACTTAGTAGTAGACTTACTCATGGGCCGATTAGGCCGAAATCATTAAATTGCAGCAGCGGAAGAACGAAGCACACAGGTGGGACCTTCAGGACATGCCCACAGGCAGCCAACTGGAGGTTCGCGACCTACCCTTGACATCTTCATCTTCTCGGCCAGCGTGTCCAATCTTGTTCTTTGGCGAGGTGATTTGATTCTGATTCTGAATTTTGTCGCAAAGCGAGTGAGCACTCCAACCCGTGCTCATGAGCCAATACACGAATGCAAATAAATAGTATGCATAGCTTAACAAAGGAGAGGCTCGAGTTATTTTATTTGCCAAAAATCGCTTTTGGTAGCATTATCATGATTTAATTTTAGTATTATTGTTGCTACCTAAACTCCACACAACAATTGCCATAATTGAATTAATCCACCAAAATACACTTTAATTATTGATCTGCCTAAGACTCCAAACAATGAGTAACATCATTTAACTAATCCACCTATCTCTTTCTTTCTATATTGATTTCTATCTACCCTCAAACAATGGCGACATCATTTCATTAATCCCCGATCATACAATCTCTATATGGTTTCTTTGTCTAAAACTCTAAACATGTAGTGTCATCCTTTATCTAATATCACTTAATTAATCCACCAATATCATTTGTATTCTAATCCCTAACAATCCAATTCTTTTTGTTATTGATCCACAACCCTAATTTGCTCTTCCAATTATCAACCCTATTATCCATTATCCATCTCTAACTACTTCACTATTGTACCTCCACCAAGAATATCATTGATCAAGATTAATCTCCTATAGTTATTTTCATACCTCCAATTTCCAGAAAAATCAATTCATCCCTCTAGAAATCGTTCAAATCCTATTAATCCCAATATTGTCAACATCTCCCAAGAATTTATATCAAATATCAGTGTTGTAATCCAACGATTTACCTTCGCATTTCCTAATACTCCAAAAATCATATAATTCATCTATCTAGTCTATAAATCCATTTGGGCTCCATCCATTTATTTCTCCTAGACCCCACACTATCATTATCCCTCCTATGATCAATCATGAATCCACCAACTCCTTTATGTGATTGCCATAAACAGTCATCTTCTTTTCTTACGACTCTATTTGTTCTTCCTGACATTTTATTGGTGAGAAATGTTACCATTATTTAAAAATATAATACATAGAAATTTCCTGAGACCTAGCGGTTTTGAACAAAAGCATAATGTTCAAGAGTATGCAATAATAATAGCGATCCAGATTCCATCCACCGTTACATGGCATCTGCACCATATGGCATCTTTTAGCGTTATAGCCGCTTAACTTACCACTGGGACGACACCCAGGACAATTCAAATCAGGGCTTTCCATTGCCCTTCCACTTTTCCATTCCCATTCATAAAGCATTTTGAAATAGAACTATATCTGGTTAAGTTCCCATGTCCGCCCTTGACCGTGGGCACGGCTATTCGAATAGTTTTGACTCTGCAGAGTTTGTACACTTTCACCACAAGAGACAATCAACTCATTGCCCCACACGATTCCTTAGAAGTGTGGTTGAGCAGACCATCACAGTGACTTTTCAAAGTATCTAGTCCCTTTTGTCATCTCACCTTATGGGAAACTGCCCACTTGCGGTGGGTCCCATCTATGCGCGGATGTTTCCCACACCACTCTGCAGCTCGGGCTTCTCTCTTCCCGCAACGTGGGACAGTGGGAAACTTCACCCCCACTGGTGTCCCTTCAGCCCCCTTGCCATAGCGTAGCCTTCAATCCCCTACCGGTGAGATGAGTCCGGGGTTTCGATAAATTTACTTAGCCAAGTTGTACTTTACTGGACTTGTGGTTGTCTTGCTTTTACCCGGGAGGTCATGACAAGATTCAGTCCTTAGTGGTATCTGGGTGGTCTACCACTAACCCACTTTGTGCATCCACTGCACCACACTCACACCCTCAAACCAATCCGCCCAGATATTTAAGCAAGTTGGAGATTTTAGGAGTATAAAATAATCATGTTGAAATATATACCAGTCATTCCCACCATGACTGCCCAAACCAGTTTCTCATGATTAAAAACGACAATGAGGTTTGGGGCATTTCAGCGCCCCCTGACTATCTATGCAGTACTAAGCATCGCATATCTTTAGGGACTTATTTTCGAAAGTTACTACTTTTGTATTTTTGCTAGGGCGACAAGGTTCACACATTCAAATATTTCAAGGGAGATGTAATATTAATCAAGTCAATAATGGGCATATATCTAGAATCTTAAATTAAGCATGTATTTGCATATAAATTAACAGCATGTAATTTGATAACTTAAACAAAAATAATTTGCAGAAAAAGTAGGTTCAACATGATCAAAGTATTGACTCGCCTTGCGCGGTTTACCGCGGTCTTGAGCTCACACACTGCTTTCCCCTTGAGTTTCTGATCTTTTTCTTCACTTCGCTCTTGACCTCGCTTGATACCTCGATTCTTCAGGACTTCCACTTCTAATTACGCGCTAAATAACTGGATACCAATAAAGGCAAATAACTCAAAAGATTCAAATAACTCCATTTGAACTCAATAACTTTTATTATGATTAAATAGGTGATTTGAGACAAGGTTGGTTGGGCGCGGAGTATTGTCAGAGTCAGAAGGGTTGAAGCGGAGCGATAAATGTGAGGGGATTTTGCTAAGATGGAGGTTAAGGAGGGTTCATGATAAAGGAATATTCATGGGAATATCTTGCTTAGGACTTGGGGATGGCTAGGTATAGCCACTGATATAATGCCATATCTCGATCTTTTAAGAATTAGGTTATGAGTTTCGCTCATGGTGTATATCAATTTAACTTATCGAATTAATCTCAGAGTTTGTGTTTGTGGCATTTCACACTGTGATATTTTATGTGAGTTTCACTGTCAATTAATCAATTTATTAATTAAATGATTAACACCCTAATTTATTATCACTTGGAGCTGTTTATTTAGTCATTATTATTTAAATGGTTATCACCAGATGATTTTCTATTTCTCATTGACCCGTGACCACTGAGTTATTCTAGGGTGACTTAGTGGACTATTCTGGGTTCTAAATACAACTCAGATATAAATACCATTCCTAGCTATGCCTAGTATCATTGGACTTCAGGTTACATATTAGCGAGATTATTTTTAATTACTAATGACCCACAGCTATTATATTATAATACTACATATATCAATATGTCCTTTTTAATTAGAGTCTTTGTGACATTGACATTTTTATCCTTTTACTTAGCACTTGGCATAACTAATCATAATCACACTCTTATTTTCTTGAGGTCAAGCTTGTTATATAGGGTTACATTTCAACATTGTTATTTAATTAAACTTACTACCTGAGATTTGCTTAACGGCGGTATTTTAAGGTTAAGACATAGACTTAACTTCCTTTAAGGTAATCTTTAATTTATATCCTTGTTGTTATAGTGTTTTTTTTAACCTAACATCCAAGCTATGTTCCTTAACTTTAACTCGAATGTATTATTATTATTAATGTGGATCCTTATTAAATTTGGACTGATAGTAGAACCATATTTTGCTAATGCCTCTAATTGATAACTAAACCTCAAATAAATACTTAAGCTATACTAGTTACTCATATAATAAACATTCAAGTGTTAAATCTTAAGTGACCTTATTTCATGTACTAATTAAATTTATTAGTTTCTATGGATTATTTCTTAGCTTAACCCTTCCTTGTTTTCTTTATTAATCTTGTTTTGCATAGACAACCATTGTATATGTATATGTCATTACCTTCTGATTTTTTCTCCTTAACTAGCTAGCAAAAGCTGATTCTAATTACCTTGAGTGACCTTGGGCCCACATGACATTGAGGGAAGAGACAATTGGGGAAGGAGGAGGCTGCCTTGCTCTCTGCCACACAGGAGAAAAGGGGGAAGGAACAGGGGAGGGAGGCAGAGCACGGGAGACGGCGGTGCTGGCCGGGGTGAGCCGCCGCCGACAAGGGTGGGCCGGAGAGTCGACGGCATAAGAAAACGGAATGCTCAGGATATGGAGAGGCCGAGGGAGGCAGTAGCGTGGGCCGGGGTAGAGCAAGGCGGCTCGGTGGCCACTTGAGCGGTCGGCGGCGAGGCGGCCATGGGGGCGACGGCGGTCGGAGCTATGGGAGTAGCAAAGGGGGTGGGCGTGAGCTGCAGAGGGTCGAGAAGAAGCTCACCGATGAGTGGATGGGGCCGCAGGCGGAACGAAGTTTGCCGGCGGCGTGAGGTGGGGGTCGCGCGGTGGTGTCGCACGGTGCCGGCGGCCTGAGGTGGACTACAGCTCCGGCCGATGGTCGGGAACTCTCCGGGATGTAGAGTGGTTGCTCCCACCGCGGGGAATCGGGTCGGGAGCCACCGAGAAGAGCGCGGCACCGGCGGCGGCGGAGTTCAACCGAACGCGGGGAAGAAGGCCGTGCGACGAGCTCCGGCGGCGATTGTCCAATTAAGTTGGAAGGGAGGTAGGAGGGATGAGAAGGCACCCCAGGATGTGGTCGGAGTAGCGAGGCTTCGCCGGAGTGGCTGGGGCGGCGTGGAGGCGCAGGCGGGCGTGCTCAGCAGGCTCGGGTGGAGGGAGGAGGAAGAGGTAGGGGAAGAAAGCATGGAGCACGGGCTCAAGGGGAACCGGGGAAGCTTATAGTGCGGAGAGGGAGTGCCGTCGAGGGCCGGGGCAGCAGCATGGCTGGCGCGGCGTGATGGGACGGCGGCAGGCGCGCGTAGGGCGTGGGGCTCGGCGTGTGAAGGCGCGGGGCTCGGCACGTGACAGGAGCAGCGCAGAGTGAGCGACGACACGACGGGAGCACAGGGAGGCGGCGGAAACGAGGCGGCTGCGGCGTCGACGACGTGGAGCGAGCTCGGCCGCGGAAGGAGGAGAGAAGAAATAGAGAAAGGGAGGAAAGAGCAGGCGCTCGGGGGAAAAGAGAGGAAAGGGAGGGGAGGCGCGGGGCTACGGGACCCAGCGGGCAGAGGGAGGAAAGAGGGAAGGAGAGAGAAAGAAAAGGGTGGACCCACATGGAGGAGAGAGGAAAAAGAGGAAAATGGAAAAGAGGGCTTACTCAACACTTTAAAATTTGGATTTCTAATTTTATTTCTATGTCACCATCAAGATTATTGACTTAAATTTGTGCATGACTTTTGAGATTTAAAATTTAAATTTTTGGCTATTTAGATGTGGGTATTTAAAACTCCTTTAGCCATTTCTTATCCTTTACCGAAGTAAATTCAATTCCACATTTTTATTCGCATTAGTTATCATTTATATACTCCTGTCACTAAATTTGTAGGTGCAAAATTTTGGTATAATATATATATATATATATATATATATATATATATATATATATATATATATATATATATATATATATATATATATATATATATATTCATATCCACATATGTTGGTATTTCATTTGCAAGATGCCTTTGTTATTCATGCTATTATTTTTAGAAATGGCATTTTATGTTTTAAGTCAAGTTTCTCTTTTTATTTTATGGATTATCTTTTCAGATTCGTATTTTAAAATTTTAAGTTTATATCAATTGCATACATCCCTTATGGTCTTACTAAGATTAGTTTTATTTTCATGTCTCTCTTCAATTTTTGAAATCTCACAAATTTAAGATCACCAAAGAAGAACCAAATTTCAAGAAAATTCATTCCAAATAATTCAGAATATTCATATTTTCAAATTTCAAATTTTTGGGATGTTACAATTCTCATGAGGCTTATGCAGAAGGAAGGGATGACGAGTTGCTAGATGCTCCTGAGGCCGGGTCAAGCATGACAATTGAGAAGGGCATGGTGTTTGAGGACTTGTCTGCATTGAAAAGGTGGCTGCAGGAGTATTCAGTGATTCATAAAAGGCCATTCAAGGTGAGGCATTCTTATGTGTAGCGGAGGTACACAGTTGTTTGCGAGAAGGAAACATGTGAATGGAGGGTTTGTGCTAGGAAACAGAAGGACACGGGAAAGTTCAAGATCACAAGAATCATTGGCCCACACACTTGTGCCGAAGCAGAGCTCAAACAGAAGCATCGGCAGTTGACCTCTACCATTATTGCCAACTCATTGTGGCACATAGTAAAGGGAGAACCCAATATGAAGGTGAAGACACTTGCTGGGATTGTTAAGGAGAAATTTGGATACGAGATAAGGTATGGAAAAGCATGGAGGGCAAAGCAACGATCCGGAAGATGATATATGGGGACTGGAAGATGTGTACTTGCGATTTGCGGACTCTTCAATGCAATCAAAGCGGTTAATCCAGGCATGCATTATGAGTACGTCCCGAAACCGAACGAATGGACTCAAGATGGGATGCAGATATTCTTCTGTGCTTTCTGGTGCTTTGCTCAGTCCATCGAGGCCTTTCGGCATTGTCGTCCCGTCTTCTCCAATGACGGTACGTTTCTTCTTGGCAAGTACCAGGGCACACTTCTGATAGCCATTATTGGTCGTCCCACGGTTTCGCCTCCTCGTCCGTGGTTCGCAGAGGTTCCTCTTCGTCGACGTCCAACACTTGCATATCTTTGGGACCAGGTCTCAGTTCCCTACGCCAGGACGAAGAGGGCCTACCTAGAGTACACGAATGAGCTAGATGCGCTCACAGCCTCCAATGTAAGTTAATTCCATTTGGTATCGTGATTTTCGTTTGTTAGTATATGACCTTTAACGTTAAATTGTTGCTATGCAGGTTAAGTGGGAGCTGTACGCCGAGCAAGAGGTGGAGGTCATTCAGTTCAGCGCATTGTGCAGTATAGACGAGGCCCTCTACAGGATGAGGTGCCCCCTTATCTGTTTCTATGTTGTTGAGTATCACCTGCAACATAGAGTTGCACGCCAGTTTGGTATGAGGCAGCTGTGGCCAGTAGCGCCGTTCTCCACGTCTATGGCCTTGCACAAGTAAGTGGTATGCAATTTCAATTCTAACCTTGGATTCCAATTGCACAGAGCTTTTTCTAATTTTAACGTTTGGTTTATGTGACATGCAGATTTGATCGTCAGCGACAGAAGAAGGTCACAGACTTCGAGCAGCACCACCACATGTACGTTGAGGAGTGGGGACACTTGCAGGACCACGTGGACGACAACGACGAGCCGCACAACAACGAGCACTTCCGGCGGTACCAAGTTTGGTACCAGCGTGCGACGCGGTCCAAGCTTAAGGGACAATGGACTCAAGATGACTATGCCGACATTGAGTCCTCCGACGACGAAGACACGCCCTACGACTAGTCTACTCGACTTGGGATGCAGGTGGAGATAGCACCAGTCCTGGACCGTGTGGTAATGTTCAATCTCATTGCTTATTTTCCAATAGACATAAATACCACTACATATAGCAAATTATCCATTCTTTTGCTTGTTTGCAGGGCAACACTCTGAAGCAGTCCGTACAGGACATAGAGCGTTTCTCCACGACAGTCGGCGACGTCAGGACGCGTAGCTTCCTAGAGGTAAGCTTCGACAAAGCCACTCACAAACTAGTACCTAATATCTTCGTATCTTATTGGTTAACAAAATGTTGGATGACAGAGGCTAGCAGGTCGGCTACGTCGTGCGGCTGGTCGTTGTGGTTGTAGCACAGGCGCGGCGAGGGACGTAGACGTGCCTTCGACACGACTTGCAGACCCGACGCGGCGAGGGTCGTACATGGGGCAGAGCTCGTCCCCCATGAGGAGCGATACTTTCCCTGACGAGGGCGGTGAGGACAAGGATGAGGTGGAGCAGCAGACTTACGATGAGATAGGCCCGTCTCAGCTCGTAGACGCTCCTTCGACTCAGCCTTCACAGCCTCTACCACGCAGACGCCGCCGCGAGCCTAGCCGTTACACTCCAGGCACCGACGCCCTTGGTAAGGGTAAGGGTAAGGCTAGGAGGCAGTGATACTTATGTGTAGGCTTGTGGTTGGGCTTAAAAGTCGTTGTATATATGTTGTATATACGTTGTAATGAGCTACTTGTTGTATATATGTGTATATGTTATATTCATGTGATATTTGTGTACGAATCCGTAGTCTGTACTTTGTGGTTCTATAATTCCTACAATGAATTTATGTTTCCTGCAAACGACTGCAAAGGCTACGAACTATGAATTTATTACGAGACTACAGGCTCTGAAAAAGCCTACATAGGAACATTTATTGCTACACTGGAATCCTGAAAAAGCCTACGAACTGTTTCCTGCAATCGACTGAAAATGCTACGAACTATGAATTTATTATGAGACTACAGGCTCTGAAAAGCCTACATAGGAACATTTATTGCTACACTGGAATCTTGAAAAAGCGAATATGTCCTCTCCATGGACTATGCCCACTGCACCAGATAATCAGCCTACATAAATGCCTCCTATGTCTTCCATACCACATCTCCATTACCAGCCATCACAATACTACTACACAACAATATCTTCCTGGAGGTCCGACCCATTTGGAGTGCCGGAGTGGCATGAGCGCCCGAAGTGCCGTTGCGGCTTTAGGACGATGTTGTGCGTCTGGACGGATCCAGTACAACGAGCCAACTACGGCCGTAGGTTCTTCAAGTGTCCTGACCTGGATGACGACTTCATGGTAACGACGACAACTAAATCCTTTGTTTCTCGTTATCGTTTTTCAACTTGATCCGTGACATCTACCACGCCACACATAGTCTTGCGAGTTCATCGAATGGGTGGATCGGGTGCCGCCGACATGGCCATGGAACCGGCCAATTGAGGTGGAGAACAAAGGACAGTACTTTGTCAAGATGACTCAGGCTCGCGAGGTGGAACGACAGATGCGGCTTGAGTAAGAGCGCCGCGTGAGGGTGGACCAAATCCGTCTGAAGGGTAAGGAGGATGAGTTGCAAAGGAGGCGGGAGCAGTTAAGTCTGCGTGAAGCAGCCATCAAGCGTCAGGAGGAAGAGCTTCAAGCTCGTGAGGCAGCTCTCAAGACAAAGAGTGACAGGAAGAATGATGCAGCGGAACCATCTTCAGGGCGCAATAAAAAGGGGAAACAACCACGCTACACCCAGTAGACAAGATGTAATAGACCCGGTCCACACGAGAGGTCGTACGAGCAGTTGGGTCGGTTAGTCGGATATCATGCTATATGCTATGCATGTAATAAAAATGTACGCGCCATGTTCGTCCCAACTTTATAAGCTTATTATCTCGGCTTTTCGCATGCAATGAGGGTTATGCAATGATTCCCACGTGTCTTATTATCACTTTCCCTCCTTTCGTCCAATTGTTCCTATCACAGTTGTCCTCAAAAAAAATTTCAATAAATTTCTTCCAATAAAACAACATAACATGATCGAAAAATGTTATTGCCAGTTCAACATATTTTTCACGGTCAGCATTGTACAAAAATCACAAATACACTAATCGTTACTTCACACAAAACTCGTTCGTACTCTACCAAGCACATTTCTTAATTTTCATAATTGCAAAAATAATTTGCGTAGCAGCAAACTGTACTCCACATCAAAATTTTATGTTTCAAAAACATAATTACGCCAAATAATCCAAATAAAAATACAACTAGTAATTCATTTTGCGACAACGTAAAGGCTGATCGGTGCAAACACTAGACGTCGAGTGTCTGCAGACGTGGCAGGGAGCTCGGCGCCACGCAGTAGGCAACTCGGCGCCACGACCCACGGCTCCGAGCTCGGCGCCACGACCCACGACGCCGAGGTGCCTGCCACGTCGGCGCCATGCAGGCCGCCACGCTGGTGCGGGCCTGGCGCCTCGGCGCCGTGGACCACGGCGCCGAGATATGTTACCTCGGCGCCGTGGGTCACGGCTCCGACCCCTGGGTCTAAAAACGGAATTAAAACTATCAGGAGTCTAAATGTGAATAGTTAAAAAAAAGGTTAAAATAGAAAAAATTCGACCTCGGCGCCGGCCACTCGAGTTCGCCTGGCGCTGGCGGCGAGGGGAGGTGGGCGGCCTATAGGCCACGAACCGACCGCGCCCAGAAACGGTGCTCTCGTCGTCCACTCTGCCACCGGCCCGATACAAATTGTACTCGAAGATCGCCGGGCCAACCGCGGCTCGAAACGTAGGAAACGAGAGGGTCCAGAGCCGGTCGTCGCACGTTTTGCACGAAGTCCCCGTCCTGCGCCCGAGTTGGCCGGCACGTACGTGAGCACGTCGTCATTCCACCCGAGATATGCCGAGGATTGTAGTTTGGATCGTGTCCACTATTTTATTATAACAATATATATAATTTTAAAGTGATATTATGATATATAGTAATATATTAAACAATTTTTAGCATCAATATTTCAATATAACTGATAATAATGTACGATGATAAAGAAGTATCGATCCATATGATTATCAAAATGAAGAAATTCGATAATAACATTCGTTATTTGTAGCAAATTTAATAAACTAAGTGCGAAATCACAAATAAAAATTGGTTAGTATTGATAAAATACATCATCCGACCTCTATATGATATAAAAAGAGAACAAAATTACTTAAAAATTTTAAGTAAAAAACAATAGAACGATTAAATATAAATAAATGCATTATTTTTTTACTATTTACGTTCGTTCAAATTCATAAAGCGATGAGCAAAAATACCATGTTGGTAATTTTCTTCAATTTTTGTTTCTCTAAGTAGCAAATAAATCTAGCATTCATGGAATCATCACCAATTAATTGAAAAAATCAATTAGATATTTGTATATTCAATAGTTCAAGAACAATATAATGGGAAAATATGTTCATTAACTTACTTACTTGATATTTTAGTCAAATATTACATTTTTGTCTCTGATTTGCAACGAGCTATGTCGGTATTCCAAAAACCTAAATTGAAACTCTAAGTCGTAACCCTACTATTCAACAAAATTAATCAACAACCATCACATTAAAAGCTTAAATCATAAATTTAGCTTCTATTCTTGAATTAAATTGGAAGAATTAAGAGAAATTTAGAGTAAAATACACACTGATAAGTGGACCTAAGCTTCTTTCGGCCAGCGAGAGCATGAGACATTAGGGACCAAGCGACGTCGTGACAAGATGGCAGGCGAGGACAACCAGTGGCGCCGATTTCTCCCATTCTCTAGCGATTAGTCGCTGCCTAGCTGGGTGGGATGTGTGGTGGGTATGGTGAGTGTCTCCTAGCCGACCATGCGAGATGAACGAACATTGAGGGCTCCTGCGAGGTGATATGCTTTGGGACCGATCAAATGAACGTCGTGGCCTGTTGCGATCCTCCTTCTGGAGCTAGCTCAAGGGCTGGTTTGGCCCGCTGCAATTGCCTCATGGGTAGAGGGACAATAGAGGCTCCTCATGGGCTACTGCTAACTACTGAAAATTTGGGCTGCTAATGTTCTCTTCGTTGTGCTTCAAGGAGCGGACTGGGTGAACCGAGTTTAAACTAGAGGGTTCATATATAAATTGGAGGTACTAATTCTGATAAAAAAATAGACCCGGTGTTCTGTGACACCGGGTGGGAAAATCTAGGTCCACCCCTGGTTTGGGTATTAGGCAAGTTAATAGGTTCTACTCGTTTCAACTTGAGCTTCTGAGTTTTGGCTTATTTTTCACTATTCATAAATTTCATCTTTTTTAGCCTTTTGCTTTTTTGGATCTTTTTTGCCGGTTTTTCTGCATTCGTTTATGTTTCCTGTGATGGGTTGATCTGTTTTTTTTTCTATTTTTAAATTTTTTAAAATTTAGTTACGCCAAATAAGCCACCACCAGTTACAGTATAATTTCAACAAGCTACAGTATAATTTTTACCATAAATCTACTTATTTCAGCCCAACCGAACGGTACCTTATTCTAGCCTTGCCATGCAAGGTTAGGCATTTGGTAACCTCCCTAACATATCTTGCTTTGCCAGGTTAGTTTGTCCAACCGAGCAAGAAAATCCTTGCCCACAAGGTAGAACCGAATCGGCTCACCTCCGTCGGCAAGCTCGCTTTCTGCACTGCTGATGAATAATGAGGCCGTTCCTCTCGTACCTATTCGGATATAGAAAAAAAAAGGAAAGATCCAAATCGTAATCAAAGATCCAAATCGTAATCCCTCCTGTTGATTCGAAATTTCCTGCTAATTATGCCCCCAAAGTTAGCTCTTCTCCTTTGAATTTCGATTGGTACGTGCTGCTTGTCGTTCTTTGCCCAAACAACTGCCCATATCCTTTCTGTAACGCCTCCATTTTTGGGAACAGGGACGGCGTACGGCCCGCAACAGCCCAGGAGTTCAGTTGCGGGTAAAAAGTGTATCTCGCCTGCTCACGAACAATTAAAATAAGTTAATTTAATTGAAATAAGACATAATGGTCAACTTTAATGACAATACGGGCGTCCAAGCCCAAAACTTAACTTACATACAGAAGAGCCGAGGAAAACTCCACAGGAACACTTGAGTGCAAACGTAACCCTAACACGAAATATTGATTTGCTTTCCTTTCTTCTGATATCTGTTGGGGAAAAATTATGCAAGCCTGAGTACCAACCATTGTACTCAGCAAATCACATATGGAAATGCTATATAACTATTTGCCAGAATTTTCAAGGGAAGGGAGTATAGTTGTTTTATTAAGAGGTGGATGCAATTTTATTTGCAAACAAATAAAATTTTAAAACAATTGCTCCTTAAGATCAGGGGTTTTCTATTATCAAATAAGGTTTCATCATTACTCAAATTAACAACATCAGAAACACTACTTATACCTTGTTGTTGGAATCACTCAATTAACACAGCTTCATTAACCGGAAGTACGGCGTATTCGAATACCATTTATTTTACTCTGCAGAGTTGCCCTACTTTACCCACAAGATTTCTTAATCCACGTCTGGTTTTAAGAAAACAAAGCTTTTCACTGCTCAATTCTTTATATAGCCTCTACCTAGTAGGCCTCCCAGTAAGCTCAGGCAGCACCTGACTTACCTTAGCCTACTATTGTGCGGCACACATAACACATGATCGAGGTTCAGATCGATCGGTCAGATTGTTCAAAATAAAATCATCAACTTCTATACGGCCCTTCTTACCCCTTCCGTATGGACTCGCATTTTGCCTCCAAACTGCTTTTGTAGAGGTTCAATCGAATTTGAGCAGCTACTAGATCAGGGTTGACGTATCAACACTTGTGGTTGGGCGATCACTGTGTCATTTACTTAGCATAAGGTTCTTGCCCTTATATTTTTGCTGAGGTCCGCAACCTCCTTCTTAGGATAAAGCGGTGGACGAAGTCTGCCACACAGACCTCCACACCCTTTTTATCCTAAGCTGCATACTGGTATCACCGGCCTAGGGTACGGTGTCCCATACCACCCTACCCTCTCCATGTTTTCCAAACCTACCGGCCAACGGCCAAGGTCACTTAGTAGTGTAAAGATTTTTCATGAGATGTAAATGTCATATAATTATATATGTTACCAAGTAATTATAACTAGGGTTATCAAAGGCATGGCAACAATTGATCATGGCATTTGCAGGTGGTAGGAAATATCTAAATATCATGTCATTCTAAACATTTTATTTTACGTAAACTATCATTTCGCAACTATCAATAATGAAAATACATAAGTAAATAATGTAAATTTCATGGGATTCAATATGATCAAAAACATGTGACTTGTCTTCTTTCTATTGCTCTTGGTATTCTTGACCACCTTCAAATTCCTTTGTTGTCCTTCAGTTGACCAATCCGTTTGGTCCGATCACTAGCGTATAAAACGAAGTCAATTAAGTTCCTGCTTTACGAGATGCAAGCTGGGAACAAAATGTAATTAAAAACAAGAAATAACATAAAAAGAAATGGGCTGGGTTGGGAGGTCGAGGTTCAACGATGCTTGGGTGGCCGACAAGGCTAGAATTGAACTAGGTAGGTTTAGGAAGATCGAATAGGTAGTACGTGTGTTAGATCAATTTTTGGGAATAGAGGATAGATATTTAGGAATGGATGGTTGATGTTTGAATTGAATGAATTTGGATTTTATCGGGATTTGCTTTGGCAACACAGAGGAATTTGAATTTATTTGGAAATAAATATGGTGGAAGGGTATATTTGAATTAACAAAATTTTGAGTTTATAAGACTTGAATTTGGTGAAAAGGTGAAATTTGAATTTGAAGCAATGGAGACTAAATTTGAATTTAGGGTATTAAACTGGTCAAAATGGTGTATTTTGGCATTTTTGGGGGTTTTTGGATTTTTCTGGGATTTTTTCTGGATGTTTCGAGATTTTATAAAACATGTGAACAGTGCTAGGGCCGGCTTGGGTGAACAGTGCAGCCCGGCCGGACTTCTCGCGCGGCCAAATGGGCCGGTCGGCCCACGGCCGAACCGCGCGCATGGCCAACAAGCCGCGGCCTGCGGCCCACACGGGCGCGGGCGGCGCGCACGACCGCTCGATGAGCGACGCGTGGCCGGCGTAAACGGAACAGATGGAGTGAGCGTGAGCGCTCGGATGGGAAACCATAACCGCATCAGCAGATGGGATTTAAACTGGCACGGACGCTCCGGATGAATGGGCACTGACGGCTACGATTGAGCCACGACGCCCCCGGAGTCATCTTCTACCTCCCGACTCCTCTCTCTGGCGGCAAAACAGAGCTCGCCGCTTTTGGCAGAGCAGCACCGGCGGAGACTCCCCGAGGAACGGGGCTTTACCAAATGGTGTGGCTACGGCTAGGTATTCCATTTTGAGGCTTTGGAGGACGAGAAAACAAACGATGAAGACTAGAGACGGCCGGGAAGTCGACGGCCCTCACGACGGCGCCAGGGAACTCCGGTGGGGTTTGGGTCAATTGAGCTGTGCTTTCACCATCTACGGGACACTAGAAAGCCAACATGAGTGACGGCGCAACTCAGGGAAGGCTCCAGTGAGCTAGCCACGGTGGAGTCCCTTCGGCCGGCGGTGACCTTCGTCGCCACGGCCACAGGCGAATGTTCACGTTCCATAGGGTGCGCCGTTACATTCCAGAGGTAATGAGGATCATATAGGAGCACTGAATTGTAAAGTAATCGATTCAATCATAAAAATGGCTCTAGGGCTCACCGGGCTCAGGGGCTTCGATTGCGGACCACACGGGCGATGTGGGTTCAATCGGCTGGGGAAGGAGGTGCGGGGAAGTGTCTGGAGACGTTTCACTGTGACCAATTGGGTTTATATGGAGTGTAGGGCGGTTTCTACAGTGAGGCGGTTTGGCCGCGTTCTTCTCACGCAGGGCAAGGAGAGGGGGAATGTACCGGAGTAGCGCAGGAGCTGTGAGGGGGAAGTGGTGCGTCTCCTCTGTGAGGTGTGATAGGTTCTTTGAACCTTGTACTCGTGTTGTGAGAGAGTGAGGGAGCTGCGGCAAGGGAAGGTGAACGTGAAGGTGATTGCACACGGGGCAAGAAAGGAGCGGAGGGTGGGGCTGACCGGTGGGACCGCGAGGGCAGGGTGGTGTGAACGGGGGTGCGCGTGTAGCCGCAAGACGGCGAAGTGAAGGAGTGACGCGTGCGCTGGCGGGCGAAGTAAGGCGGTGGAGAGGCATCGACGCGTGCGGGCGCCTGTGCGATGAAGAGGCAGAAGGGCCGGAGGAATGGAGAAGGTGTAAATGCCGAAAAGAGAAAGCGTATTTTCACTAGGATTTGCCAAAAAGGGAAATAAATTCGAATTTAAACAAAATTCATAAAAATTTCAAAATTTTCAAAATTTTAGGGTGTTTCACTTTCTTCGTGTCTAATCATTCTGATCATTCCCGGCTCTGATAGCCCAGCTACAGTTCGACGGCCGCCGGCTGCCAGTTCTCCGGTCCATTCCTGCCATGGTGGTTCATCACGCAGTTTCTAGGCCATCCGATGGAAAGCGAAGTATAGTGTTACGTTTTCAGAGCAAGGGAACCAAATGTATGGCCTGGCCTACGAGGGCATCAGCTTAGATACGGGCTAGCTTCTCCTAGCTGGGCTGCCAAGGAACCAAACGTAGCGTCACGCCCGCCTGGGAGAAACGTTAGCGTTACGGGCTTACGGCAGAGCACGGAGGAGGAGGGGCGGAGCACGACCGCACACGCACGGGCACGAGGCATCCCGCGGAATCGCGGACACGACCAAGCACGGTCGTATCGTACCTGAGAATTTTGGGGTCATGTGCTAAATTTAAAACTAGGTACTACAGTTTAGAAAGAGTCAATTGCTAAAATAAAAATATTTTGCATTTATAATTAGTCATGAGATGGGGCTAGACAAGTTAATTGATGCTGTGCATGTGACTTCCACAGGGCACAACGTAGCATGAAAGGGCAGCTTCAGTGACCAAGCTGTGCAGCACCAGAGCCCAATCGACGCACGAAGATCACGAGAATTAGACAAGAATATAAATTATGTGTTCGAGTTCACGAAGAATACCACAATAATAAATAGATGGAAATGGAGTTGATCTATTCATCGCCACCATTGGGATTATTTTAGGGAAATCACGAGTTAGTTAGGAGGAGAATTAGGAGCAAAGGGGTTAATTTTCATATACAACAGATATATAGTGTTGAAGAATCAAGATATTGTAGATATTCTTGTGCTGCTCGGTTGTAGTATAAGTTAGAGATAGAATATCTTTTCTGTTGTAATCTGAATCATATCATGATATCTATAATGCTCGGTTGTTTTTTAGCTGTTACTGTTGATGTCCGATAATAGCATATATAAAAACCTGAGAAGCGCCGTGTTTTGGTTCAGCGGCTTTCAATCTAACTCTGAGTTCTTGAGTTTCCCATCCGTCTCTGATTCTTCACATAGTATCAGAGCCACCATAATCTCCATCGAGATGTTGACTTCTTCTGCTCTTTCCAAAGCTATTACTCCTGCTTTGCAGTCCACTGCCGCTGCCAGCCTTTTGCCTACTCCCTCTTTCAGTCATCTCACTAATCTAAACTTGACAAGGGAGAACTATCTCCTGTGGAAAACACAGTTCCTTCCATACCTCCGTAGCCAGCAACTACTTGGTTACGTAGATGGTTTAGCCAAAGCACCAGAGAAGATGGTGACATAGACCGAAGGAACCGAAGCGATGTTGGTGCCAAATCCGCAGTACTAGCTATGGCTCCGGCAAGATCAAATGGTGCTTAGCCCCCAGCTCTCTTCTCTTACAGAACCAGTGTTGGCACAAGTTCTGCTTCTAGCACTATGTAGAACCGAACAGGCAATAGAGGGAAAGGGGGTGAATGGTGCCTAGAAAATTTTCTCCTAAATATTCACAAATCCTTTACTCCGATAGCTACAAAGTTATAAAGATTAGGATATGAGATCTACTTTAAAAACAGAGAAATATAGAGCTCAGTATGACCAGATTAGAGCACAACGTGGTCGAGTTATGACCACTCATCGGAAGAAAACATGGTCTGTTACTACTACTGGTCGGAAAACAACGGAGAGCCGAATTGACCACAACTAGTCAGCAGAGAAAAACAATGTGGTCGAAAGTCACACAACGTGGTCAAAGCCACTGTAGTCAAAACCAACATGGTCGAAACCAACGTGGTCAAAACCACATTGATTGAAACCAACATGGTCGAAACCAGCGTGGTCGAAACCAATGTGATCGAAACCAGCGTGGTTATAACCAAATGGTCGTAACCAATGCGGTCAAAACCAACGTTGTCGATGTCCAGTGTGTGGTCGAAAGGCCAGCGTAGTTCATGATCAATGAGTGGTTAGAAATCAGCGCAGTCAAAGACCAATGTGATCGTAGACTACGTGGTCAAAGACCAATGAATGGTCGACACCACCGTAGTCGATGACCAAAGTGCGATCAGAATCACACAACTTTTGATTGAAAGATTCGAAAGCTGTGAAACTAGTGTACGCATGTTTCTTAATGTCTCAGGAACCTATTCCATTCCTGGATCAAAAAATCCATGACAACCATGAGAAATTTTTGAAAATTAAAGCAGCGTACACCAACCGAGATATTAAAATAATAACGATGAGCAGATCTTTGCTAGTGGGAAGAGAATAGCAAAAATGGCCTTGAGCACGATCCCATAAGTCACAGCTAGTAAGAACATCAAAGAAATGAAATCAAAACTCTTGGATCAAGAAAATATTGAGAGAGAAGAACGAACTCAAAACAGAGCAGTCGTATGGCTAGCATGGTCAAAGACCATTGAGCGCTCGTATCGACTGAGGTTGAAAGCAACTCGAAAAGCAGTGGAGGCGCACGGCCACACAATTCTACAACCATTGAGTGATCGGAAATAGATGTGGTTGTAAATGACTAGAGTATCAGAGGAGGCGCATGACCACATGACTTAGGACCATTGAGTGATAGAGATCAGATGTTGTCATGAACGACTAGAAGTAACAGAAGGCGCATGACCACCAGATCTAAAATCATTGAGCGATCGAAAAACAGGAGCGGTTGTAAATGACTAGAAGTAGCAGAGAAGGCGCGTGACCACCACATCTGAAATCATTGAGTGGTCGAAAATGATTAGGAAGAATAGAGCAATACACGACCGTAAGATCTAAAATCCTCATATCTTTTGATTAAAAGATCAAATGGCCGTGAAACTTCGCATGCAAATTTTTTAAGGTCTTAGGAAGCTAATCCAATCTTGGATTGAAAACTTAGTAATCAAGTTGAGACCTTTTTGTGATTTAACCAAACGCGCACAAAACTGAGACCTCGAGATCAAAGAGATGAACAGGCCATGCTCGTAGGAAGAGAATAGCCAAGATGGTTTTGAGTATATTCCACACAATACAACATATCAGATCATCATAAAAACAAGCAAGAACAACCTCTTAGATCAAGAAGAGAAAGGAGCAAAACCGAAGAACAGAGGAAGAACCAACAAAAAATTCTCCGAACAGAGCAAACTCAAATAGAGAAATACACAAAAGGTAAATCAAAGATTGGTGTATTTCTCACTTGAAATGATTGGTTTTACATCCACTCACATCGGGAGGATAGAGCTGTAAACCTAGAGCACACACCCACTCTCTAACCTAACTCCCCGAGGGAAGGAGCTGGCCACCAAAAGGCATAGACAACCTTTTAAACCCTAGCTCTGGTCACCCCTCCCTTTTTAGAGGCTCACTAATGAACCCAAGACCTAATGGATCCTTTCATTAGGCCAAACCGGGGATAACCCGTTAACCCCACCTAACATTGGATTTTACTCACGCACATTTTTCAAAATGGCTTACAACCATTAACCCATTTATGAACCAACATTTGAACCACTTCATATTTTCAGCATATACAAGACCTAAACCACTTAGGCCATCACTGTGATTTCACACACTGCCACTTTTCTCGATATTGGATAATTTGCTAAAATTCCACTCTACCGCCTTCCACGAAGCTTCCCGCTTCCTTTGCCATGAAGCCTTGCCCATGTTTCATCATCTTCCATGTGGCCTCAATGACTTGTCATCAAACTTCTCATGTGTCCGGATCCCACTGAACCATCCTTGCTTGCAAACGACCCAAGTCACCTAGCGCACCACGTGCTTCTCCTCGCGCATGACAGCACCCGGCTTCCTCGACCGTTTGGACCTCGACTCCTCCCTGAGCCTAGTCCTGGTCCACCTCGCCATTCCTCATCATGTCCACCATCGGTGGCTTCCACTCCGGTCCCTCATCGTCTCGGCTTGCAACCACCCCACAAGCCTTAGTCATCTTCGGCGTCTCCCTGACCATTCTGGACCTCAACACCTCCCTATACCTAGTCCCAGTCATTCCATACCTCACCATGACCTAGCTCCGAAGTTCTACAACCAACACCAATAAGTAAACCATCACGTAGCACTACACGATACACAAAGATCATCAATTTGCACAATTTATCCATACAATGCACAATGCAAAAAGTATACACTCAAATTACTGATTCTAATCCTAGAACCAAGCAATAACCACACGTGCACACTACCAACAAACACCCCGGTCAGCTCTGATCGAAACACCAATATTTCTAGAGAACAACCTCAACTCATCAACTGGTCTGATACGACTTACAAGTACTCGGATGCTTAAGAAAAGAGGTACTCAAAGCCCACGAGGTCCTACCAGCAGCCTATGACCATCGAACAGTCTACGACTATCGATCATAAGGTCGTTCAGGCACTAATTCTTTCGACCACCCCGCGGTCATTCTGTCGATCGGACCGTTCAACTACATAGTCCACAGACAAAAGGCAAACTTTTACAAAATCCTCAAAAACCAAACTCAACCTTCACACATACTCTAACCTAAAAGTCAATTACTCATCACAACTATGGAGTGACCTCTATATGGTCTCACACACTACCACACATGCGGTCATCACAGACATTTCATAACCCTCATCAGAGACGGTTTGTGATCCATCTGATTTATTGCATCAGTGATAAGTAACAACACAGATAGTTTTTAAAAATATATTCCTGTGATATCTGACATATCATAGATGGCTAATACAAAAACTATCTGTGATGGACTACGTATCACAGATGATTTTGTGTTAGAAACCATATGTAATAGTTCTTTGTATAGCTAAAAATTTCTATTTTTTTGGCTAGCCACAGAAAATGCTAGCCATGCCCTTTGAAAACAAGTAAGCAGATTATATATAAATGACAGATAAGTGAATTACAACTCAAAGTGAACTACAATTCAAAATTAATTATAAAAAATGTTCATGTATAAGCGGTAAAGTTACAATTGAATTACAACTCAAAGTAAATTACAATTGAAGTTCAGTATGGGGTGTATAAAACATAAACTGAATATCATAGATGGAATTTTATTGCTCTCAGGTGTCAACTGCACTCTATTTTCAATGAACATCATTTTCCAAAGAAACTATAACAAAAATTAGACTTCATGGAGTTTTGGTGAAGCCATGAAGTCTAAATGCAGTTGTCCCCTCACATATTAATATATCATAGTATCGTGAACAAAGACAATTAACAAAGTAATACATTATTACCCTATAATGGGCGAATTAGAGGTATGACATACACAAACTTCTATTACTCTATAAGGTCCAAGCAAAACTGGTAATATAGCTAGAATGAGTCTTCTTAAAAGATAAGTGAAGACACAATGGATGATCGAGAGCAAATTCGCAATCTGGAATTGGCCAAAAGAAATCAATGTTTGAAGATAATAATGCATCATGTTTAGGCTACTCTCCATTTGTTTACAACTTACAAGAACTTCCTTCGTGGCCATATAAAACTGCAATTGATATGTTAGGTCACGTGGATAGGTTGTGAATATAGTGTTGATGAATAATTAAAATTTGGGTTGCATTAAAATTCGCGTTTGTGAAAGTTTCAGTTGATGCACTATGGTAAATCTGGAATTGCTGGAATACTCAGATTAAGCGGTTTGACCACCTTGTATTGGGCGGTCTGATTGGCAAGCTTCGATCATGGACGATAGTCGGTGGTCTGATTGGCCATGTGTTAGGCAGGTTAACGACGGCAGATCGACCAAAAAAGGTCGACCACCGTAGGATGACCATGGCAAGTCAACCATGGTAGGTCAACCACGGCAGGTCAACCATGGTAGGTCAACCACGGCATATTGACATCGGCAGGTCGAGCACGACAAAATAACCATGGCTGAACGACTATGGCAAAACAACCATGGCTGGTCGACCATGGCAGGTTGAGCACGACAGATCGACCACGGCAGGTCGAGCACGGTAGATCGACCATGGCAGGTTGAGCACGGAAAAATGATCATGGCTAAACGATCATGGCAGAACAACCACGACTGGTCGACCATGCATGGTCAATGATCGCAAGCTATAGTGAATTGGTCTTAAACCACAATGAACTGGTCGGTAGCTACAGTGACCCTATCGGTAGTTACAGTGAACCGGTCATAAGTCATAAGTTACAGTAACCGGTCGAAGGTCAAAGCTACAGTAATTGATCTGAGGTTGAAGCTACCGTAACCGGTCGGAGGTGGTAGCAACAGTACATGTAGTTGGTAGTTAGTGATATAGTAGCTGGTCGGTGCTAGGTGATCGGTAGTTGGTGCTACAATAACAAGTCGATATTTGCTAGTAGGTGCTACAGTACCTTGTCATTACTTAGCAGTCAATAGTCGGTAGCTATAGTACCTGGTCGGTGATTAGTAGCTATAGTACTTGGTCGGTTGTCGTAGCTACAGGGCTTGGTCGTTGGTCGTCGCTAGTTGTGGTTTTTAGTACTCGTTGGGCCAGTGGTCTGACCGGCCTATGCATGGCAGTCAGATTGGTCTTTCTGAGTGGTTGTAATCTTTGAGTTCTCGTGTTGGGCCAATGGTATGACCGGCATGTGCATGGCGGTCAGACTGGTCTTATTGAGTGGTCTGAGGTTGATTTTTGGAAATTGTGGAAATTGAGGTCGTGGATGAATTGGTTCATGTTTACGGATGGACAAGGGTGTGTTATACATGTGTGGACCGATGTTGGTTAAGTTGGACAGAACGTATGACGAGAAAATATTTTTTGGTCTTTGCATGTGCAGGTTGGGCGTGGAGACGGTCATGATTGATGACGAGGAGGATGGGATTAGGATGGGGAATTCTGAGGTTCAGGTGATCGATGATGTCACGAGGTGATCGAGCTCACGCTAGAGCACATAGAGATCAAAGGTGGATAATGCGTGTAGAATCTACGGGAGGTGTGGTTCTGGAGGCTTTGAGACATGATAAGTTGGAATGTGTTATGGAAGTAGTCTAT
This sequence comes from Dendrocalamus sinicus, assembly GCA_036346575.1. Lineage (NCBI taxonomy): Eukaryota > Viridiplantae > Streptophyta > Magnoliopsida > Poales > Poaceae > Dendrocalamus > Dendrocalamus sinicus. The sequence goes on from CM070648.1 coordinate 8,541,590, forward strand.
AATCAGAAGGTTTAGAGATTTTGGAAAACCTGTGTTTGGAAGTGTTTTGGGTCCCTTGATTTTTAGAATCAGATAGGATTTTGTGTCCGCGTTGGTGAGGACACGGTTTGGGATTCTAGTATATAAAAGCAGGGAGAGGTTAAGGGTTGACCTATGGCTTTTGGTGGCTTTAGCGGTTTTTGAGGAAAAAGCTTTGAAGAGTTTTTGTGCTAGAGTTTGAGGGGTGTCGTGAGACACTTTGTAGCCATAGTTCATGATTCAGAAATAAGATTAAATCTATTCTAGAATAGTTAGTTAGCGTCGGAGGTGTGTTTTCTGGCTGTCATCTTCGACTTGTTCTCATTACGAGTACTAGAGTGTGGTGCATTGTGTTCCTTTGTGAACTTCACTTTCCTCGATCACGCACCGAGTTGTCCACTCGATCATCGCCAACGGCATCGGCAGGAAGAGTAGACCAGAGCATGCCATCTCGAAGGTGCTGATTTCTCGAAGGCACAAGTGATCGAGAGGTTCTTACTCCCGGCGTCGAAGATTTTCAGTATGTGCCAACCGATCGAAGATCAAAGTATGAAGTGGTCGTAGTTTACAACTGGAAAGAAGCTTTCGACAGCTAAGCGATTAAGTGAGCAGTCAAACACTGATCGGTCGAAACCTTCATCGAGCACTAAGAGATTCTAAAAAGTGGAGATAATCATTCACACCCTCTGATTGCTGTATTCAGTCCTACAAGTAGTATCAAAGTAGGTTGCTATTGTATCAGAGAGGCATGTGAACTGTTCTATATGCTAGATGGTGTTGATTTTGCTTTTTGGAAGTGTCGTATGCAAGCTTATATTGAGGCTCAAGATAGTGCAGGTTGGAATAAAGTTTCTAAATCTTATGAGGTTTCTGTTCCTATTACTAATCTAAATGAAACAGATGTTGATTTAAATTGGTCATGCTCGTTGCTTATTGTTTTAAGGGATCTCTTGCATAGAATTTGATTTTGTAGCTCATACTAATTCTGCCCACTTAATATAGAAAACTCTTTGCGATTATCATGATGGAACCACTAAAATTAGAAAAGTGTGTAAAAATATTTATCAAAAAGAATAATTTGGTTTTGCTATGAAGCCTAGTGAATCAATTGATGATCTTTTTGCTCATTATTCCTGTCGATAAAGATAACGCAACTAAAATTTTGAGATCTTTAGGTTCTAAGTGGTTGATGGTTGTCATAATTGTTAATCAAACCATCGATCTCGATAAGAATGGTGCTTCAGGTTCAATCAGGTCCTATGAGTGTGGTGAGCCAAGCCACATTAAGATGGATTGCCTCAAGCTCAGGGAGAAGGTGATCAAGGATGATAAGAATTATCATCGTCGACCATCTAAGAACAACAACACCAAGGGTAGAAATTTTCGTCGTAAGTTTGCTAAAAAGATCATATCGGTTATTGAGTATCTCGATTTGAGTGATGCGAAATATGCGAGTTGTGATGATGATGAACACAACGATGATGATGGTTTTGAAGGTAAAAAGACGAACGACAACTTCACAAGCATATGCTTTATGACAAGAAGTGACGACGACGATAGTGATTCCGATGAGGTAAGACCGTCATATGATGAGTTTCAAAATGATTTGATTAAACTTGCTATTGAATTGAAAAGGATAAAGAAGAAATTGAAAGAAAATAATTTGTTGTTCAAAGCTTAAATTTTGAAATTAATAAACTTAGAGTTTCTATTCCTGATAATGAATCATATGAGTTTTATCAAGTTTTACATTCTGAGTTGGAGGCTGCTTATCATCGCTTTGGTCCCTCTAATCAATTTTCTACAGGTTCAGGACTTTTTGCCACATAACCGATCAAACCGGCATTTTCCACGTGATCAGACCGATCTCAGGTAGTTAGACCGGCCCTGCCATGGCCATCAGACCAGCCGGTGGTCTGACCCCCAGGTGGTCAAACTGGCCTTGCTGAGACGGTTAGACTACTCGATAGTTAGACATGCACTTCAATGGTGGTCTGACTAGAATCTTACAATGCCTAACTCTTCACTTAAATCTTTGCCAGCTGTTGCTCCTGTTCGTCGTGTGTCACAGTACTGGATTTCTAGATCTTATTTTACTAATCCCAGTCCTTTGAGATTGATGTTTTCTGCATTGTAAGAATAGCTAATGTGGAATGGAGATCATGTGTTTGGTTGGATTCTGGTCTTTTGTGTCATTATTTGGTTGGAACACTTGATGATTCTTCACTCCTTTTGATGGCTTCTAAGATATTTCACTTTTTGAGAGACTATACAGAAAAAGTGGTGTTATTCAACACCTTGTTGAGTTTAATTTTCAGATTCCTCATATTCTCTCAAAACCACTTGATTCTTCTTGTTTGGTTCATTTGCGAAGTGTTTTGGGTGTGTTGCATCCTATGGAATTATTCTGAGGGGAAACTTGTTGTTTAAAAATTTTTCAGAAGCATTGTTTATTATACATGTCCAATAATTCATCAAGTCCAAGCCATGAAAATCAAATGAGTAGTAGAGCTCTCTTTATCATATTTACTCATATGTTATGTAGCTTTGATCATGACCGGTTATAATTAATTTGCTATATTTGAACTAAAGCATGATATGGTGGAATACTATGACTAGATTGATTATAGATAGTATTTTGTAATGTTCATCTAAAAGAATTAGCTTGATTGTGAGTCTTCTGTTAAATCTTGGCTATGAGCCTCATATGTTTTATATTGCAATCTTTTTATGTTCACTCAATTTGACATGTTATGAAAAAATGCGAAAGAAACATTTGAAAAGATTTATGTTTCAAGCATGCCATATATATATATATATATATATATATATATATATATATATATATATATATATATATATATATATATATATATATATATATATATATATATATATATATATATATATATATATACTCCTTAAAAGCGTGAGTTGGTGGTCGTTAGTCCATTCTCCTCATCTCTCCACAGCCGTCCATTCTCCTTCAACTCTCCATAGCCGTTCGATCTCACGATCTTCTCGAACTGACGTGTGGGGCCAAGACAAATAGCAATGGTTTCTGAGTTTCTCATTTCTCCCTTGACTGTTCGGTCTCATTCCCATGTCTACTACTATCCAAGCAGGAACTGCCTCCTATCTCCACTAGTGCCGCTCCCTCCTCTCCTCTGGTCCTTCCCGCTGCGTACCAAGCTCCACCATTACCACCACAACCCAAGCTCTGCTAGGTCCTTTCCCCAGCACTCTCCTCTTTAAGCTTGACGATGAAGGGTGGCCTTGCACTCGATGTTGGCAGCGAGTGGCTAGAGGCCGAGCGCCGAGTGGAGGGAGCACCACACGGCGCCACCCTGCCGAACCCTCCCCTCCGCCTCTGCCTCCGATGGCATGGCCAACTTCCCTCCCTCCCTTGCAACTGCGGCGTCCTCTTCACCTTCCACAAAACTACAAAGCTATTAAATCAATGCAAAGTGACTTGAAAAATCTACAAAACTTCTCAATTTTTACTGTCATTGCTTCTTCTTAGAATTATTCTTTCTCTGATGTCTTGATGATTACATTGCCAAAGTGGGAGAAAATGGAAGAAATTGGAGATTTTGATCTTGGAGTAATTGGAGAAATATGCTAAAATCACCTCTCTTATCTTTGACCGATTATTTTAACAAGATGAAGCAAGCATCATATTCTCTTGTGTTACAATTAGAAATCTGTTACAGGGTGAGGAGATTATTGGGTATATATTTGCTGGCCTAGACTCTGAATATGATTCAATTGTGACCTCTTACCACCAGGACTGATCCAATCTCCCTGAGTGATGTCTATGCACATCTCATGAATTTTGAGATGCGTATAAACCACAACAACTCGATGGTACAAAACTCCGGTTCTTCTGGCTCTTTTGCTAACAGTGTCTATATAGGCAATCATCACAATTACAGAGGTCAAAGTTATGGAAGCCATGGTCGAGGAGGTTTCCATGGTGGACAGAACTACTCTGACAACAGGCCAACGTGTCAGGTCTGTGGAAAACAAGGACATATTGCCCTCAAGTGTTATCATAGGTTTATCACTCCTACCAAGCCAAGGAAAACAAGGTTGATGCCAATGCCTCACATGCTGCCTCCTACTCTGTTGATCCAAGTTGGTATATTGATACCAGAGCAACAAACCATATCACAAGAAGCCTTGAAGTATCATGAAAGAGATTAGGTTCAGATTGCAAATGGTATAGGTATGACAATTCTTCATGTAGGACACTCTCAAATTTCCACTCCTAATAAAGTCTGCAAGTTACAAAATATTCTTCATATACCTCAAGCTGCTCGACAACTTCTTTCTATTCATCGATTTTTATCAGATAATGACACTTTCTTTTAATTCCACCTTGACTATTTTCTTGTAAAGGATCGAGCCACAAAGAAGATACTTCTTCAAGGTAGGTGTGAAGGAGGTCTCTATTTCATCAGTCCGAGTAGCAATGGTTCTTCCCGGTGAGTCCTTGTTGGTGTGAAAATCTCTTAGGAACTATGGCATCATAGACTCGGGCATCCCTCCTCTCCAGTAGCTCATAGGATTCTCTAGTCAAATAATCTCTTAAATAGTTCCCAATAAGGCAATGCTACCATTTGTGGAGCATGTCAACAAGCTAAAAGTCATCAATTTTCTTATTTTTCTTCTAATAAAATGTCTTCATCACCTCTTAAACTTGTGTCCTCAGATGTATGGCAACCTGCTCATGTTTCTATGAATGGGTTAAAATATTATGGGAGCTTCATTAATGACTTTAGTAAATTCACGTGGGTTTATCTTTTAAAACACAAGTTTGATGTATTTCATGTATTCATTCAGTTTCAAAAGAATGTTGAGAGATTGCTTAACAAAATATTTCTATGTCTCCAAACCGACTGGGGGAGGGCAATACGAAAGTTGCACTTCTTCTTTAACTAAGTTGGTATTTCACACCGAGTTTCCTGTCCACACACACATTAGCCAAAATGGTGTTGCGGAAAGGAAGCACATGCATATTATAGAGATTGGCTTGTCCTTGCTTGCACAAGCATTAATGCCAATTCGCTTCTAGAATGAAGCTTTTCAGTTAATATGTTTCCTCATCAACCATCTTTCTAGCAGAGTAGTTGGCAATTATACTCTCTTGGAGTGTCTTCTTGTACAAAAACCTAATTATTCCTTCATTAGAGTCTTTGGTTGTGCGTGCTGGCCCAATTTGCAACCATATAATGTTCACAAATTACAATTTCGTTCCCAAGAGTGTGTGTTCTTAGGCTATGGTAATCTTCATAAAGGTTACAAGTGCCTTCATAAGCCAATGGGTAGAGTATACATATCACGGGATGTGGTATTTGATGAACACAAATTTTCTTTCTCTAATACCAATCCTTCTTCTAAAGTGCCAATTTGTTCCCTTGATGATCTATTCTACTTTTTTCCTTTACTACTCCTTCATTTCCTATTGACAGTGTTTCTACTGAAGAAGTTTCAAATCCTATATGTTGCCTCCTAACTCTGTTCCTGTAGGCTGTTGTTGGCATAGGGAAGATACAGGTGCTGGTGCCAGTACTTCTATTGCGGTACTAGTTCTATCGCTGGTAGTAGTAGTGCTAGTTCTGCTGGTGCTAATACTTCTACTGGTGCTATTGTCAATGTTGGTTCTATTGGTGCTGGTTCTGCTATAGCTAGTACTGAGTCTGCAACTGTTGCTGGTGGTGCTATCGGTAGTGCAGTGGATCGGCCTCGCACTCATGCACAAAATAACATAAACATACCCAAGAAATTTATGGATGGCACTATTAGGTATCCCTTACATCGAGGTGGAGCTTTTCTTGCTAGTATAGCCCATGTCCAATAACCTCTATCTCTTGTTGAAGCACTACAAGAAGAAAATTGGAGAGCGGCTATGGATGAAGAATATAAAGCATGGATGAAAAATCAAACTTGGCACTTAGTACCTTAGCAACCTGGTTTGAACATTATTGACTTCAAATGGGTATATAAATTGAAGAAGAAGGTTGATGGGAGTATTGATCGATACAAAGCAAGATTGGTTGCTAAGGGCTTCAAACAAAGATATAGATTTGACTATGATGACACATTTAATCCTGTAGTCAAACATGTCACTATTAGACTTGTTTTGTCAATAGCTATCTCTCGTGGTTGGAGTATTAGATAATTGGATGTGAAAAATGCTTTCTTACATTCATGAGGTAGCCACCAGGGTATATGTCTAAAACATATCCTGATCACATTTGTAAGTTGGACAAAGCACCTTATGACCTAAAGCAAGCACCTTGTGCATATCATTCAAGGTTGAGTTCCAAGCTACAAGAGCTAGGATTTGTCACTCCAAAGGCAAATACATCCTTGTTTATACATAAACAACATGGTGTTGTAATGTATTTACTCATCTATGTTGATGCTATAATAGTGACTAGCTCTTCTCCAAAGGCTATTGATGAACTACTCCATCAGCTACATCAGGAGTTTGCAATCAAGGACCCTGGAGCTCTTCACTATTTTCTGGGTATAGAAGTGACACATGACAAGGATGGCATTGTATGGACTTAGCAGAAATACATTAGAGATCTACTTGGTGGAGTAAGAATGCAGAATTGCAAGCCTACAAATAGTCCTATGGCTGTGGTTGAAAGACTATCCAAGGATCAAGAAAAGATTCAGAGTGTTGATGATGCATCAAACTATAGGAGTATGGTAGGTGCTTTGCAATACATTAATAAGACTAGATATAGCTTTTGCAGTCAACAAGGTTTGCCAAAATCTACATCAGTGTTGGTCAATGCATTTTCAGATGCTGACTGGGCTGGATATGTGGATGACAGAAGGTCCACCGCTGGTTTTGCAATGTTCTTCGGTGAAAATATTATTTCATGGAGCTCTAGGAAACAGGCTACAATGTCAAGATCAAGTACTGAATCAGAGTATAAGGCTTTAGCAAATGCAACAGTAGAAATCAGTTGGATTCAATTGCTACTTGGAGAACTTGGTGTGTTTTAGAACAGACCACCATGTCTTTGGTGCGACAATTTGGGAGCCACATACATGTCAATTAATCCAAATTTTCATGCGCGTACCAAACATATAGAAGTGAACTTCCATTTTGCTTCGTGAGAAGGTGGCACACAAGGATTTAGAGATACAATTTATATCGTCCAAGGACAAAGTAGTAGATGTTTTTACTAAACCGCTAGTAGCAAAGCATTTCTTTGATCTCCGGCACAATCTCAACTTAGTTCCTATAGGTTGAAATTGAGGGAGGCTATTGAAGAATCAAGATATTCTAGATATCTTTGTGCCACACAGTTGTAGTATAAGTTAGAGATAGAATATCTTTTCTGTTGTAATCTAGACCATATTGTGATATCCGTAATGCTTTGTTGTTTTTCGGCTGTTACTATTGCTGTCCGACAACATCATATATAAGAACTTGAGAAGCGCCGCTGCGTTTTGGTTTAATTAGCAGCTTCCAATCCAACTCTGAGTTCTTGAGTTTCCCATCTATCTCTGATTCTTCACATATAGGAATAGCAGTTGTGCGAAAGCAAAAGGGAGTGAAGAGAGCAATAGAGAGATTTCTCAGGAAGAAGGTAATAAAAAGGTTTGGTTAACTCTTTATCTCACACAAGATTGGCTATAGTAGTAATAGTAATTTTTCTTGAGATATTAAGTAGTAGTAATTGAAGATTGAATCAAAATTAGTGGCATCTAACTTTTGGGGGCCCTGTGCAGTTGAGCACTTTGCTCCTGCCTTTGGTACGGGCTGCGCCCCAAGGTAAGCTTTCCTTTCTCAAGATCTAATTTGGCCTGAAATTCTATTGTGCTGTTCCAATGCATACGGAATTTGTGAGTTCAAATGTCCCATCTATTAACCGAGCCCACAAAGATTCTCTTAGCTAACTAAAACCTAACTTAATTTTGAGCCTTGTGTCGCACATGTCACTAATTATTTCTTCTTAGCTTTGCTCAAACTGTGGCGGCCGAATTTTTTTTTTGGGAAAACATTTAATTTTTTTGCTTCAGTTGTGGCGGCCAACTTGGCAACTTTCTATCGGATGATGATCGAGCTCGTACGTCGCCGGCCCCACTAACCAGGATGCGTACGTTGCATCTGCATCGATCGATCAGACGGTCGCCGTCGCCGACCCTGACCGGCCATCCATCCATCCCAATTGAAGCCGAAAAGGCCGCCCTGAGTGCATGAAATAACGAAACGGGAAGCGACCGACTTGCCCGTTACTAAACCGCCCGCGCACGGCGCACCTATACGGGCTCTGCACAGCGGCGGCGTCACATCAGTCACCAACAACGCCGATCGATCGCGCGAAGTGGGAGAAGCGGTTGGATTGATGCATCGATCGCCCGGGGAATCTTCGCGCGCGCGTCGCGCGTCGTTGCAACACGACGCGCGATCGATCCCAACGCGCGCGCGCGCGCGGGGGACGGGTGCCATGATACCGACCACTGCAGCAGTTCTGCGGAAAGCGATGCGTGCCGTCGTGCGGCGGCGACGCCTCGGTGGGGCGTGCGTGCGGCGGGCAGGCGCTTTGGTTTCCTTGCGCGCGTTTGTTACTTGGGATCAAATTAAGCTCCCTCCCCTGTTGCATGCATCGCGAGTAACTTGCTAGCTAGCTAGCTTAGCTTAGCTTGCCCTGCTGATGCTGACGTCTCTGCCAAGTACACTACAACTAACTGTTGAAGATGGCTAGCTAGCCAGCCGGCCGATCTGTCGCAAAACTGATAAATTTGTGTACTTTTGTTCTCTCCTAGGGCAACAGTACATGTTTAGGTGGTTCCACTGCACTTCTTTCACAAACATAATTAAGACTATTAATTCTTGGTTTCTGGTTTATACTGTGACATTCACATCATTAGGGTTAGATTTAACTATCTCATTTCAAATTATTTTCTTCAGATTAAATAAAGTACGTCCCTTAATAAAATTGTATTTCACCCGGATGTTTTCTTCCTAATTATCATCCAAATTTATGACCTTTGGATTAGAGATCAAGAGACCCTTATTTTTAAAGGGGGGAGATTTTTTTCAAGAGAGAAGGAGTAGAATTCAAGGGTAGGGGGAGAATTCATTGCCATTGGATCTCTAATCTAATAGTCTTAAATCTGGATGATAGTTAGAAAAAACATCCGAATGACGTTTAACAATACCCTTCCTAGTTTTAGAAAAATGGGTGACCGATGGACGCGTATTTATCTGCAAGTTGGGGTAAAAGCCAGCTGAATGCATCCATATGCATGCCAAAATAGTTAATTAGCACAGTATTTCGTTTCTTTTTCTTTTTTGGTCACGAGAGCATCTGCTAACAATATTGGTGTTCTTATGCGCGATAGCTATATGAACGATATCGATCATCCATTTTCTTGACACACAGCAACGTCGTAAAAGTTCTTTCAGGTTGTTAAATGTCACGTCGGGCATGTTGTAACAGTAGGCTTCACCGTTACACTGTCTAGGATAATATCACTAAAAGCGATTCGACAAAGAAACGTGAATGGATCAAGTTTGTGCACCGAAAGGCGACAAATATCAACTACTACTGCTGCATATTAGTTTTCCCCTTCTTCCATTTCTGATCAAATCAAACATGCCATGCTAGAGTGGAAGTCCAAAACAAAGCAAGCATGGGGATTAATTGATGTGAAACGGGTGTTGTATCATGCTTATGAAGAATGTTCACAAACAAAGGGTAGACGATAAAGATGGTACACAGCTGCCATCAGTGATGGCGCTATCGTTTGAGTACCTAAAGGACTAATTCAACGTCACATGTCCAATTAGAACACATTTACACATTATATTTCTGAACATACAACTCATGCCAAATTTCACCCCTTCATATACAGATGATGGATAATTCAGTGAAAACTATAATTAGACCGGTTAAAGTCTGAAGAACCATTTGAAATGAAATGAAATGGTGAATTGCAATAATAGATAATTATTAAGTACTAAAAGGGAAATAGAAGGTGCTTATATTATTAATTATAATTTACAAATAGATGCGAGAATAATTAATTCTTCATTTACAACGAAGAATTTTGCATGGACGATCCAATGGTCGATGGGCATATATGTGTACATCAATAACTTACATGTCATATATATACGTTGCATTTTGCTTCCTCTATAAGTATATTTGGTGTTAGATTTCTATACGTAGCATGCCCTTTCACAAAGCTTTACAAGCTGCTTTGGATGCATCCCCTAGTTAAATACAGAGATAAAATCATTGATGAGAAGTCCCAACCTCCATGAAATCTATGAGCTGCACCTGCCCTTCAGCTTGATCGTCCCGATTCACCTCCTGCTCCTCGATGCTCCAACCGAGCTTGGTATCACTCGAGCTCACGTTAACTTGGAGAAAGTCGTAGAACTCCACCGATTTATTCGTATCTGCAAATCAAATTCCAATTGCATGAATATAAGCTAAATAAGAACAGTACTTCCCTACGTGCATGCATCAATAATGGATAATGCATACTACCATGAGATTCACCTTCATTAGTAGATGAACAATAACCCTTCTTGTTGTGATGGTTAATTGCAAATGGACCGGCAAATTCTCTACGGTACTTGTTGAGCAAGGAGGCCATGGTAGTCGTGTCCGACCTCGGCTTCTCGGCGTTCCTAGGGCTTTCATCTTTCACTGCACCAACTGTGGTGACGGCAGCGCCGTCCCGCCTATTCGACAGCCTCGTCCGCTCCCTGCACCGGCGCGCCATGATCACATGCCAGTGGTTCTTCACGGCGTTGTCGGTGCGCCCTGGGAAGAGCCTAGCGATGACTGCCCACCGGTTGCCATGGAAGCGGTGCGAGGCGAGGAGCAGCTCCTCCTCTTCCTCCGTGAAGGGGCTCCGGTTGATCCTTGGGTCGAGCTGATTGAACCACCTCAGCCTGCAGCTTTTTCCTGAAACAATTTGTCATTTTCGATTAGCTCCTTACGCTATGTGCTTGTGACGCCATGGCTTGTGCTAGAAAGAACACAGCACGGATAAATTAGAAAGCAAGAAAAGTTAAATTAACACACTAGCTAGATAGATAGACAGATAAAATTGCTCTACAAGTGATAGAGATATGATATACACATCAAAGTGAACATCATGTATTGATGAATTGCAGATAAGCACATCTTTGACATGACACCCTAACAAATTAAAATTCTCTGAACTAAACTGCCAAAATCCCAAAGTCAAATAAACATACTCAAAGCAATTGCACCAAGAAGAAGACAGGAACCAAAACATATACAGTTATCCTATAGATAAATTCTTGAGCACATACATATATATCATCATGCATGTCACCTGATCGGCCTTGGAGCTTCTCGGCGATGGCGTTCCAGTTGTGCGGCCCGTATCGCGCAACGAGCTCCTTCAGCTTCTCGTCCTCCGATGGCCTCCAGTGGCCCCTCGTGCACATCCTCGATCGATCACCGAATTAACGAAGCAACAGCAATCGCTCTACAGCTCTATCCCTTGCAATCTTGAACTAGCTATCTCTTAGTTAGCTTCGTAGGGTTGCACCATGGAAATAAGCAGCAACAAAAGAATCAACTGGTTCAGGCAGGAAGAATTAAACACAGATCGATCGAGATCGTTGTGCCGTAGGGTCACTGGAGATATGAACAAAGATGCAAGAGAGAGAAGAGACAGAGATCTATAGGGTGAGAAGGGGCAAGAGAAAGATAAGGGGTGGGGATATATAAAAAGAAGGGGGGATAGTGGTGGGCAGTTTTTTTCCTCTCTCTAAAACTCTCGTTGTTGATCGTTAGTGAGGGAGAAGATAGTGAGTTAGGAGATGGTTACACCAGAGTTAGTTTGATGCTACGTGTGGGCTAACGGGTGGTTTTGTACGTTAAGCTTCACAAAAGAGAATATAAAATGTTAGTTACATGCTATAGGTCCACAAGATCAACTAACTATCTCGCCAGTTACAATTGTTCAACAAACAACATACGGGAACCAAGCACAATCTCTGCATGCATGTAATGCCAACTACCTATGACATTTGCAGAAACCAGTGGCTAGCATATATTATTAACAGTTAGCTTGGGAGTTAGAAAAGATTAATTCGATTGTAAAGTGCTAATAAAGAGATGAACAAAACTATTTCAACCAAATGTTGTTCTGTGCTAGCTTGTGCTTAATTATCATGGAAGCTGTGGCTCGATCAGTTAGCTAAATTCGAGCAGTATGTACCTTTCAGAAAGATCATTTGTTACTGTCTTCACAAGCTCGATCTTTGTGTGCAAGGGAATTCTTCACTTGGTGCACCTAATATTTTTTAGAGTTTGGGAGAACGGGGAAGGTGCCGCTGTAGGGTTGCTTGGTTGGGGGAATTCTGTTGTTCAGGTCTCAACATCCCTCTGATGTTTCAAGCCTACAACGTCTACTTAGAACCAACCCATCACCCTCCCTCCCCAAATGTACTCTCGACACCTAATTATAGTAACATGCCTTAAAATAAGCTCTGCATTATATTGGGCGACACCTTGAATTTAATTTGTGTGTAGAATGTTGTGTCCGACGATCTCAACACGGGAGTTAATATTAGGGAAATAGGAGAAAATTTTAATTAATATATGCAAAACTAACTCCATTATTAATAAACTTCAACAAATTTTTATTTATGATCAACTTTAACATATTCTAGCTAGTTACATGAATAGTTTGTAGGTTCATGCTGTGCGTCGAAGTTTATTACCAGCATTCGCTGTTCCATTGATTAATTAAGACTAAATGCCCGTGAGTGCATGCACTAACAAGAACATTAGTTAAACAAATCAACAAGCAATATTATTTATATAATCAATATAATTTAAAAAACCGAACTTGCACAAGATCTAGAATTAATACGTAAAAGACACACGAACACTAGATCATGCATGCATGCCTAAAATAGTATAGTACAATCTTCTACTCAAAATATTTAGAAAAGAATATAATGGGACTTGGTTTTTGCTTGTTGGAAACAAACAGAGCCAGCAAGTTAGTTGCTACGGGTTTTCCAGTGCTGTTGGGCGCTTCAGACCTACCCGGCCGATCAATACACTTCTCTATTCGGCTGTCTGTGCTTAAGTTTAATTAGGTCAACTGAGCTGTAACTATATGCATGCTACATATACATTACTTCAATCGCTAGCTGTTTAGTATTTGCATGCGCTGTTTTTAGTGTGTGAAAATGTTCATGCTGTCGTCGTTTGTGTAAGTGTGGAGCAGCTCTGGCCACCTACAACTTGATGTGACCTTTCAAGATAATCAGATTTTAGCTATCGTACAATCTTTTTTATGCTCAATTAATGCTAGCTAATAACGAGTACCCAGATTGCAATATGTACATAGTTTGCATGTGACTCCTCACAATATAATATTGAATTAACAGGTTTAACCTCTAATTAACTATATATTAAACTGTGATTTCAAGTTAGTTAATATTATATATCTTTGATGAAACATCGAATATATATATAACATGCATGCAAACTGCATGTAAATTAAAGAACACATTCCAAATGTACGAAAGCAACAACTTAACATCTGTTATATATTAAAAGCTCATGATGGATTTTTAAAGCCGCTAAGAAAAAGAAATAGGTAAAAATTTTCTCAAAAACAAAACATTTAGTTCTTAATAGAGTGAATTCTAACCAAGTCGAACTATAGTAACCATTAAATATTATTATTTAAAAATATCTAACCATCTATCTAGCGGATCGAGTTCTAATAGCTTAGATTAAAAGAAAGAGTCAATACCAAGTACAATAAAAAATAACAAAATAAAAATAGACATTTGATTTTCATACGAACTCTAAATTAAAACCCTACATAGACGGAATTCGAAATAGAATTTGAAATTTTTTGATATATGCTACTATAGACTGACCGATTCAGAGAAATGCCATCCCAAAGTTCGTTCTTACAAAAATGCTATTGCAAATTCACATCTTTCACAAAAATGCCACTCCTATACATTCTCCCTCTTATGTATTTACGTATTGGACTATCATGCCTATGCCCTCCTTCCTTCACCTTTGATGCGGTAGCATCATTTTTTTTTTTTTGGCTTATATCCGTTCACCCACGCAATCATTTTTTTCCTATATCCGTTCACCCACGCAATCAAAGCAGCCATGTGGCCATGATTTCTTAATTAATTTGCACTTCAACACATGTGTAAACTTCGATGCCGTGTACAGGGAAGACCAAGCCATAGCTGTACCGTGGATCAGTGGATGAAGCCGCCACCGAGTGCCATGGAGTACGTCGGGATGTGGTGGAGCAGCGATGGACTCGCGGTTTGACGGCCACAAGCCTGGTCACCGTCGCTGAGTAGTCCGAGGCACCGGCAACGGCCAAGGCGCCGAGGATCAAATTACTTGCCACCAATCCGTTCTAGCTCCAAATCCCACATACACAGATCCCAAAGAGCCTCTCAGAGAGCTGTACCCCCTTTTCCAGTTACATGGGCACCATCGCCGTGATGGCTTTGCTCTAAGAAAAAACTTATGTACAGCACAAATACATTGGAACAATATAAAAGAATTGTCTCAACTGCAACTGTGTAGTCGAGTTTTTTTTTGAATATATCTATTCTCTTGCTATCAAAATAGATTACATATCTCCTATTCATATATTCTAGGACTTACATAAATACTGGACTCCATCTCTAATTCAAACACGAACTGGACTTTATCTCAGACGGTTAGTCAGCTGTTTGTGATAAATACAACACACAGTTTGTAACTAGAACCATATGTGATACTCTAACATCACAGACATCTCGAAGTAAAAGCCGTCTGTGATAAATACAACAAAAACAGTTTATAACTAGAACCATCTGTGATACTCTAACATCACAGACATCTCGAAGTGAAAGCCGTCTGTGATACTCTAACATCACGGATGGCTGGAAGTAAAAAATCGTCTGTGATACTCTAACATCACAGATGGTTGTAATATAGAATTGTCTATGATAGTCCTTCATAAACAGTTTATACCACAAAACCGTCTGTGATAGTTCATACTATACCTAAATTTTTCTGTTTTTTGGCTAGTCTTAAGAAATGTTAGTTATGCCCTTTGAAAACAAGCAAATACAGTAACAAACACAACAGCACATTCCATTAGAATCTACCATTACAATATCATAAGATAATGAGCAGGTTATCCATCTAACACAATAAGAACATGACAAGAACATTTCCTAATCCTACGAACCCACCAACTCTTAAATATGGCAAGAACACATCTTCTAATTCTACAAATCTAACTCTTAAACATGGCAAGAATATATCTCCTAATCCTACGAGTCCATGGCAAAAATATAGAAGGAGAGATCCTAGTAGCGCGTGAGCTGGATGTTCTTGATGCTGACTTGAGCACCATCTTAGTAGCTAGCTAGCTGCTTCCGCGGTGTCTTGCAGTGAAGGAGAGGCAGTGGCAGCATCACCTTTGAGTCACGACGGTGAGACTACACAAAACACTCTTACGACACTTACGACAAAGAGTGTGTTATGCAGTCGACCGTGGTGTCACAACGGAGGAGCTAGATCACGGCGGTAGTCAGCGTCATCGAGGAACAAGCTAGGAGTGGATGAACTATCTAGGAGCAGTCGGTAGAACTCACGTATCTCGTTGTGAAAGGGAGGAACAAGAAAGTTTTGATCATAGGTGAAGTTTTGATCATAGGTGACAAGTTATAAAAAACAGAGTGAGCATTTTCTCTTATAATATATAATATTAACATATTACAAATGGAGCTCCGTAATTATCTATTTTCTAAAAAGCAAAATTACATATGTATTGATAAGTCATTAAACATACTTTAAAGATGATACTTGCATAGGTCACCTTGCAAGTTGTGTAAAAATAAGTTGAAAATAGAAAAATTGTCATTTACTGCATATCTCTATATCTTTAATCTGTTTCTTCTTCTTCTTAGGTTTTCCTATAGAAGCTATAGGCCTGTTGTGTTTGCTGAGGCTTATGGCTTTTGACTACGGGCTGTGACTTTTGGGCTGTTCATACGAGAGATTACGGAGTAACAGAAACTCACGTGCAGTTTTCGCCAATATAAATGAAGTCAGTATAATATGTATTACAATTAACTAGTACACCCCATCTTAAAAATACATTTGGTTTAAAAGCTAGTTACTGTAGAAAAGCTAAAAACTAAAGTCAAAAGCTGAAAAAGAACAGGTCCTATATATCTAGCCATATAAATAAAATTTTATATGGTGGAAATAAAACTCTTTTTTCTTTGTTTTTGGAAATTTAACTTTTTCCTTAAATTTTATGGTTTAGTGCGGGATGCATGTATTTTTGGTATCAGAGTATTCATTCATTCAATACTCAACTGCTTCTAGTTTGACTTTTTCAAGCTGCTCAATGGTCAATTCTTTCCGAATTTTGAATAGTACTCTAGGTCCTCTGATTTCGAGGTGATGGGGCCTCGACAACCACAGGAGAGACATTCTTGTAATAGCGAGTGCATATCATGCTAACAGCAACTACCTATCAGAGGTTAATTAATGCAATATTCGTTACTTCCTGCGCTAGATTGCTTTTGTGGTCAACAACAGAAGAGCTGCTCGGGAGCTTGTGCCTGTGCTGTGCCTCGCACGTTTCAGCTTCTAATTTTTTACTATTTATAAATTTTATTTTTTAATTTATTAGTTTTTTAGCTTTTTATCGGTTTTTTTTCTCATATTCATTTACATTATCACTAACATATTTTTATTTTTAATTTTTTTAAATTTACTTATATTAAATAAGTCACTGTTAGATATAGTGTAATTTTAGTCAGCTACAATACAATTTCAATCATAAAATACTATTTTGCAGTCTAAATGAGCGACACCTAAATATCAGCTTCAACCGTTGGCCTAACTCTATTCCGTACTGCAGGTAAAAGTACTTAGATTTTAAGCAAACACCTAAGCTTAAGAAATAGGGGGAAAATCAACTTGCTGGTATACATATCTCCTGATCGTCGACTAATTGCTGCTGGAATTAGTATAATATAAACATTAAACTTCCATTTGAAAATTTGCATATTGTACATGGGTCAACTTTGTATACGTTTTTTGTATTTTAACGTTCGGGGTTAATTCGTATGCTTTTTGGGCAAACATTTTCCTACGTAAACCCCTTTATTTTTGTGCGCGCGCCAGGACGAAGTCCGCGAACCTTTCTATTTTGAACTTTTCAAGTTGCGCAAATTTCGCACCGTTCTTGAACAAACGGCATCTGCTTTGGACCCATCTGGCGTCAGGCTTCGCACAAATTAAGCACATTCTCACGTGTGCAGCCTTGACTGATCGAGACAGAACGGAGAACATGCATATAGGCGCTCTTTTTTCTCCCATCTGGAAATCTTTTTAGACATTGTTTTCCCAGCTTTTGAAAAGAGTATATATCGTAGAACACGAAGCCATGATAACTAACGAATCTTCCTCTATAAGGTGGCGCGCCCTGCCCGGCCAGGCACCGTGAACTGGGGTTTCACGGCCGGTTTTTTTTCGGGTATTGGTAAATATCATCTGGATATTTTCTTTCTAATTTTTATCCAAATTTATGATCATTGGATTAGATATCCAATGGCCATGAATTCTTCCCCACCTCTTCCAAAAAAAATCTCTCTCTCTTTCAAAAAAATCTCCCCCCTCCAAAAAAAAGAGGCCGTTGGATCTCTAATCCAACGGTTTCAAATCTAGATGATAGTTAGAAAGAAAATATCCGGATAATATTTTTTTCCTGCCTAGCGTCTTTGAACATGATCTCAGCAGGCACGCACAGGCTAAAGTGACATGTAAAGTCATGGGAGATGGAGCTGTTGATTGGATCCATGCGCGAGCGAGATCTCCTTTACGAGATTTTGTGTAACACCTGATGACGACGCAGTTTTAATGGTTCCTCGTAATCTTACCAGACATATTAGCGGAAGGATTCCGGCCTTCCCACGCTATCCACGTCGCCCTTGCGCTCGGTCGGCCAGCGCGTGGCAAGAGAATCTGCGTACGGCCGATCGAGGTATTTTCCTTATATTTTTCGAAAATTACGTAAAGATCTTTTTTCCTCGCGAAAAGGTCCCTACAAGTTTTTTCTTTAACAAAATTTTTGGATGGCGCTCCGCGGGTTTTCAAAATTACGTATAGATCCTTACTTACTTACATACAAGTCCTTACAAATCCTCGATTTTTTACAAAAAACCCTTTGATTTTCCCAAAATTACGCATTTGTCCTTGATATTTTTTATGAAACTCCCTGCGAATTATCGTCTCTTTTACTTTGGTCCACACGGTAGCTAGCGCGGCGTGCGCCGCGCTTATGCAGCTAGTAATAGTCGAC